>CAKAOJ020000059.1:7035000-7540000 GCA_916701645.2 Sebastolobus alascanus
AACTTTAAATGTGTTAGTTATTGCTAAGTGAATAATTTAAGTTTTACCATTCATATGTGGGTCTTGGGCTGAATGTGCGACTTTAAATCTCAGCTGAGAAATCTAAATTTAATTTAAACTGTTTGATTGAATCAATATAGCCCTACATAAAACAATTTCCAACAGCACAGTATGGATTTACAATGATGGAAATTATGGGAAAATGCTCTGCTCATTACCAACTCTTCAACCTGTCATCTGTAACCAGATGTGAACATAAAGTAATCAATCAATGATGCTACTGCCTGTACATGATGTGATTTGCATTGAAGTAAGTACATTGCGAGTGATCCAAGGGTCCTGTTGGAGATGAATGAGGGTATAAGTGAATGTGTGTGCTTGTTAGAACCACAGTGACACTGTCGGTTGTTAGAGCATCCAAGCACCCAACTGCCTTTTTCAACCAATTAAACATCCCTGGTCTCATGTGAGTGTGTATGTGTGTGTGAGCGTGTTTGTGTGTTTTTGTCTGCCATCGCCTTTCTTTGTTTTTCATCTCTCTCTGTAGCGCTGGAGATTTATTAAGGACAGGACAAGACCAGTGATGACAGTTCCTTTCATGTCCCCAGGGAAAATACAATAAGCCTGCTGCGTCTCTCTCATCTTCCTGTGGCTCTGTCTCCTTGTACTGCCTATTACTGTCAAGGTTCAGTGTCTGCACTGTCAACTTTCTGTGTTTATTGCCTTCTTTTTGCTCTCCAGTGGCATTTCTCTTGACTTTTCACTCCATCTCTGAATGCTTTATCTATTTATTTTTCTCTTCCGTTTGTGCTTTTTTCTCATGGCCATGCTCCTATATTCTGTCTCCTTTAAATGAAGGCCCTTCTGCCCTCCGTCACCAGGTCACGGTTACTGTTCATGCGGACGCTGCATCTGCGAGGAGGGCTGGTTCGGGAAGCGGTGCCAGTTCCCAAGGTCTTGTGACATGAGCGACGTTCAGAGCAAGGAGCTTTGTGAGACTTCGGACGGAGTCATGTGCAGTGGAAAAGGTGAGCGAGATGTTTTTCAATACTGCTAAGTAAAAGGTTCCATAAAAGTCCCCTTTTTAGCAGTGGTGGAAGTATTTTTACTAGGTAAAAATAGCAATACCACACGAAGAAAATATTCAGTTAGGCCTACAGGACAACTGCATTGAAAATGTTAGTGTTATTAGCTAAAAGTATTAAAAGTACTCATAATGCAGACAAATGCCTCCTATTATATTATTACTAGGGATGTCAAAGTTAACGCTACAATAATGCGTTAACGCAAATTCGTTTTAACGCCACTAAAACTTGCAATTTTTAGGTTGTAGCAGGCACAGTTTTAAAGCTAGAGAGAAGAGAATCCTTTGATACCAACCACGTCACACTAGCTTGTCGGGAGGGAGGCTAAATAAAAAATCCAAAGTTAGCTCCGAGCTAAATTTTGGCGACGAAAAACTATCATGGCTATGTTCAAAGGAGTCCCTTGACCTCTGACCTCAATATATGTGAATGAAAATGGGTTCTATGGGTACTCACGAGTCTCCCCTTTACAGACACGCCCACTTTGTGATAATCACATGCAGTTTGGGGCAAGTCATAGTCAAGTCAGCACACTGACACACTGACAGCTGTTGTTGCCTGTTGGGCTGCAGTTTGCCACGTTATGATTTGAGCATATTTTTATGCTAAATGCAGTACCTGTGAGGGTTTCTGGACAATATTTGTCATTGTTTTGTGTTGTTAATTGATTTCCAATAATAAATATATACATACATTTGCATAAAGCAAGCGTATTCTCCCACTCCCATGTTGATAAGAGTATTAAATACTTGACAAATCTCCCTTTAAGGTACATTTTGAACAGATTAAAAATGTGTGATTAATTTGCGATAATCACAATTAACTACGGACTAATCTTGATTAAATATTTAAATCGATTGACAGCCTTAATTATTACATATTATATTGGATTATCATTATAATGCATGACTATGTAAGTACTACTGGAGCTAATTTGAGCTATTTCATATACTTTTGGGTAGTTTAATCTACAGCAAGTTCAGTATTTAGGGCTGGGACTATTGGTGTAAAATAGCATGAAATGGAAACATTCAAGTACAGGTACCTCAAATTTGTGCTGAAGTACAGTACATGAGTGAAGTTACTACCACTGCCTTTTGGGTAAAGTGTTTGACTCCACACTTACACATATGCAGTATATGCACATAAAATTTACATATTGAAAAAATATGTAAATCTGCAATCCAGATGTCATTGGTGAATTATGATACTCAAACTGTTACAGCAGAAAGCTCTCTTTCAAAAGATGTTTAACATCTGTTGTGAGCCAATCATCTTCCTCTGAGATCTGAAATGAATGCTCCTCTGCACTCTGTAAGGCTGGAGAAATGTATATCCAGAGGCAAATTCTTAATGATGTTTGAGACAGTCGAAGGGAAAAGTTAGAAGAAAGAGAACAGCGGTATAGAAAACAGCAATAAGGCGCTCTATTTATGGAAGCTGGCATTTTCTTTTTATGATTTATTTCGATGTTCTCTTCAGAGGTTTACTGTCTGTTTTTATTTCCTTTCTCTAGTCTATAGCATATCAAAAGTTGCCTTCTCCCTAAAGATCACAGAAAATGAGCAATTACTTGAACGTACCCCTTTTCATTACCTCTACTAGTGTCATTCAGCTCTTTCAACATCTTAAAGGAATACTTCTCCCACAAAATGATCATTTCTGTATCACTTACACACCCCGTGTCACCTTGAATTCTTGAAAAAAACGTTCTTATTCTTGCATGCCTCCACGGAACGGAGAATCAAAAACCGGAAAAGTCTTGATGAACTGACGTAAATGGAGGCCAGGTTTTAACAACAGCAAAACTATATCAAAACCTCCGTTTACAAACCCTCACACAACTCATGCAGTATAATCCAAGTCTCATTTATCCAGTCGTACGCTCACTACTTCCCAAACAGCCGGAAGTGTTTTAAATAGTAAGGTTTTAGTGAAGATGCATGTGTTTGGGAAGTACTGAGCATACAACGATTTTTATTTAGTTTTACTGTTGTTAAACGCGGTCTCCATTTACTTCAATTCATCAAGACTTTTCTCAGTTTTTTGATTCTCCATTCGCCATGGAGGCATGAGAGAAAAACTACATTTTTTTCAAGAACTTAAGGTAACATGTGGTGAGTAATTGATACAAATTATCATTTTGTGGGTGAAGTATTGCTTTAACAAACTCTTTATGTCATCCTTTCGTTCTGCTCAAAATATTTTGAATACACACCAATATCTGTTCGTCATGAAGTTTGTTCATTATAATGCTCCTGTTCTGTTCTTTTGATACTTGTCAAACAGGTCTCAGTTAATATACAGTATTTACATTCTCTGAATCATTTCCCTTCTCCTGCACATACTCCACTTGTTTACTGTGCTAATGACACAATAGTTTTTATTGCTTAACCAAATTTAAATTACATTATTTCAAAACTCTTTTGATGCCCACTTCAACTGAAACAGCAGTCCATTCATTTACAAAAAGCATTTGACGAAACAATCTCTACTCAAGGTCCCCCGTCAAGCTCAACAAAAAGCATGATTCAATTAACATAAGCAGTAACACATACTGCATCTTTGTATGGCACTAATCTCACAAATTTACGAAACAGCTCAATCAAAACCTCTATATCTGCAGCACGATCTTACTCTAACTGGCTCTGATATGCAATCAGACTTTCTACAGTCAAATGTTATACCAAGTGATTAAACTGATGCTTTTCAACATTTTTACAAAACATCAAATTTACATTCTGAACCCACAATCATGTTGCTCTGTCACAGATTAATACAATATTCTTTCATGATTCAAGTAATAATCTGGCGAAGATTTATTTTAGCTTCCTTTATGTTGTAACTAGGGCTGTCAAAGTTAACACGATAATAACTCGTTAACACAAATTCGTTTTAACGCCACTAATTTCTTTAACGCATTAACGCAACTTCCTATTTTTAGGTTAGCACGTTCAATTTTAAAACTAGAGTGAAGATACTGGCATCATATGAAACTAGAAAACTTAAGGAATCCATTGGTACTAACCATGTCATAGTAGCTTGTGGCAAAGGAGGCTAAATAACACTCCAAACTTACGCTAAATTTTGGTGAGGAAAAACTGGAATGGCTATTTTCAAAGGGGTCCCTTGACCTCTGACCTCAAGATATGTGAATGAACCCACGAGTCTCCCCTTTACAGACATGCCCACCTTATGATAATCACATGCCGTTTTGGGCAAGTTTTTTATGCTAAATGCAGTACCTGTGAGAGTTTTTGGACAATATTTGTCTTTTTTGTGTTGCTAATTGACTTCCAGTAATAAATATATACATACATTTGCATAAAGCAAGAATATTTGCCCACTCCCATGTTGATAAGAGTATTAATCCTTGACAAATCTCCCTTTAACATACATTTTGAACAGATAAAAAATGTGCAATTAACTATGGACAATCACGCAATTAATTGCGATTAAATATTTTAATCAATTGACAGCCCTAGCTGTAATCTTTTACCCAGGACAGGAATGCGTTATACACAAACCACAACACAGCTGCTGTACATACTGCATATTATATGAAAGTAATCCAATACACCCAGACAGCCTCCTGTAGGGTTGAGCATATTACTAGATTAACAGATTAGTTGATTGATAGGGAACTACTTCACAAAAATGTTCTTATAAATGAATTGTTCACATCATGTATCATGCATAAATTAAATGCAAATTTCCCTACTGTGGGACTAATAAAGGAATATCTTATCTTATCTTATCTTAAAATGTCAAACAAATGTGATCATTTTCTGCTTTTCTCTGTTTCATTTCATTGTTAATTGAACATCCTTTGGTTTGGGACTGTTAAAGGAACAGTGTGTAACATTTAGGGGGGTATATTAGCAAAAATGGAATATAATATTAATAAGCATGTTTTCTTTAGTGTATAATCACCTGAAATTAAGAATCATTGTGTTTTCGTTAGCTTAGAATGAGCCATTTATATCTAAATATGGAGCGGGTCCTTTCACAGGGCCAGCTGCCTGTTTCTACAGTAGCCCACAGAGGACAAACCAAACACAGGCTCTAGATAGGGACACTCACGTTTTCACGTGGGCCACCATAATTCTCCTACACGCTTGGCACACGGGAGAAGTTTCAGTTGGTTGCAATCTGCAACCTCACCGCTAGATGCTGCCAGATCCTACACACTACACCTTTAATGTATCAAAACAAACAATCTGAAGGTGTCCCCTTCGGGACATTTTTTACTATTTTCTGACATGTTATAGACGATTAATCAATTAATCAAAAACAAAATTATCATGTTAATTCATAACAAAGTAGCCCCATGTACTGTAGCTGCCTGACAACAGTATCCTATACATTTCTAATGAGATTCTGCACAGTGTCACTACATTGTATGTATCATTAGGTGGCAAATGACGCCACACAACAGAATTCCTTCTCTGCTGTGCAGCGTTGAATCCACAGAAATAGGCGGACTGCAGTGGGTCCGGCCCTGCAGAGCCGAGCAGGGTGTGAAAATGAAGATGAGCATGTTCATTCTCCTCGCTCCACTACATTCAGACACCAGAACAATCTTCCCTCAGCTCCTCCTCTGCCTCCACCTCTCATAGTGGCTTCCTGTAACTCGGCGTGTGTTGATAGAAATTGGGGAGATTGAAAACATAGTTGCTGGACCTCTGGGTGTGAGCTTTTGGGGGAAAAACTGAAGCAGACAGCAGCAGATTTGTTTCCCTCTACCAATCCTTAATACCTTATTATCCTGCTGCTGCCCTTGAGAGAGAGAGAGAGGAACAGACACTGATGGGGAAGAGAGGAAGTTTAAAGTGTGGGTAGATTGGTTTCCTGGTGGCAAAAGTATATTAGTAGCTGTTTCCTCAGGGAACATCTCATATCCACTCAGCCCAACACTATTAATCTTCTGTGTAAAATAAAGAATTCGCCGGAAATAATACAAACAGCATTTATTAAACACACAAGCAGTAAAGGGAAAGGTGTTAAAAAGAAATCCACATATACACTATCAAAATGTTACTCAGCGTGGATCAGGAAAGTGCGATGTTAATTAACAGTTGTGTGTGTGTGTATGTGTGTGTGTGTGTGTGTGTGTGTGTTTGTTGCAGGTTCCTGTCACTGTGGCCAATGTATCTGCTCTCCCCAAGACTGGTGGGTGTCTGGAGAGTACTGCGAGTGTGACGACCGAGAATGTGACAAACATGACGGCCTCATCTGCACAGGTAGGATACACACAAACACACACACACACTAGAGGTCTTTATGGGTCCAAAATGTTGGATCAGATCCAAAACGGACCCGTGGAAAACCCACCTAAACCCGACATGCATATATATATATATTTTAGTTTTTAAAAGGAGACCTAATCCGAAGGAGACCTGAGCACAGTCAGACCCGAGACCGAAGGATAATAACATCCAATCCAAAATGCAATTGACCCGGACTGACCCTAGCAGAGTGAGGACACCAGCACTTCAGCAGCATCAGTTAACAAGCAGCCGTAGTTGAAAACAACAACACTATGACAAGAATATCCGAAGAACAAATATGGAGTTACAGAAACTAATTCCAAGAATAATTTGTTTGTACCTGTCAAAGACTAATTGAAAGTTCGATTTTAATCTCCTGCTCTCTCCCTCATCTTTCTCCTCCTACATTTCAGACTGAAATTGTACTTTAATCTCCACAACATTTACTAGACAGCTGCAGATACTACTGTAGCTGCTTTTCACATAAAGCATGCGATCAATTTATAAAATATGATGAATTGTTACAGATTAAACTACCCAGCAGTGAAGTAATTAAAATTAGCCCCATATCAAGCTACAAAAAAATTAACCGCTTACATGTTGATGAATAAATAGTATTGATCCAATAATATAACAATATAACACTTTCAAGGGCCATTCTGCATTATGAACTTTAACTCTGGATAGTTAAAGTGCGTTCTGTTGCTAATGTACTTTTACCTAAAGGTGCTAAATGCGAGATTGGGAGCATTTCTACTGCCTCCGCACGGCTCTTAAAATGGCGACGGCTGAGCAGTCGGCTCGCAGCTACTGGTGCTAACAGAGCTAACAGTAGAAACCACGGCAACAGTGCTGACAGATAACAGTGTTTACCTGAGAGGGAATCAGAGGGTGGGTGCTACGCTTCTGCGACGACGCCGTTGGTCAGGACAGCGTTATCAGCTGTAACCACCAAATGAGAGCAGTGCAGAGCGACGGCCGCGAGCGAGCCAGTGGGGCACGCTCACATGCATGAACTTGTACTAAAAGCACGCAGCCTGGCTATGTCAACAAAACACAGAAGGCTCTGATTACAACATACACAGAGGGAGAGAGACTTTATCCCCTGCTAAGGTAGACATTACGTAAAGGATAATGTACAGCGAGCACTGCCTGGTTTGACCGTTTGATCGGAGTTCGCGAGTGATTTACAGCTGCCTCCTTTGAATGAACAGCCAATAGGAATCCTCTCTCTCTGAAATGACCTGTGATTGGCCAAAGTCTCCTGTTTACGGGCTATATTTTCTAAAGTCTGAAAACAGAGCCATGAGTACGTGCAGAAGTCTAGTTATCTCTCAGAGCACTTGAATTACAATATGCTGAAAGGTTATTATGGAATCTTTGCCCAATGATGCCAAAAATATTCTGCCTACTGCCACTTTAAGTAAATTATATAAATTCTTATTACCACCACAGTTTAATAGCATAATTATTTACATAGGTTACTGATTTCATAGGCTCGGATCCACTCGGGTACATATGTACATACAGTATGTATCTGTAGATTTTGTATCAATCCCACTTACGTAAACGGCTATGGTTGTGAGTCAGAGAAGGGAAAAATTAATTGGGAAGAGACAAACATATCCCCCCCCCACACACATACACAGATACATTTTCTCTCTCTATAGCCGTTTATCCACAGGAGCCGTCTTCTCCCCACTGGTAATGGAGATCTCAGTACATGTTTATAATTATTTTTGCCTCGAGGCCTGTCAAAATCTGGACAGCTGTTCAGAAGTGTTTCTCATCATTACTCCATGACTCCAAATGTCAGGCTTAATGTCATTCAAATGAGCATCAGTGGCTCCAGATGCAGACAAGCGTTGCTTAATAATTGCGGAAAACTGGGCGGAAACAAAGAAAACGTACGGCAATGTCTGTTAAATGTTACTGATGACCATATTACTGACTGAAGTTTATATATATTCATGTGTGAAAATTAGCATATGCATGAGAACCATTATAATGCCATGGTGTTATACATGAAAAGTCTTGAATATGCAGGTAAAAGCAGTCACTGCTTCACCAGGTAGCAGTGATGGAGTCATTTTTTTCCATGTAAATGACACAAAAATTTGTTCGGCAAGTTTGCAAACGAAATTCTCTGCAACTGGAGATTTCATGGATCCTTAAAGCCGTACAACTGATGAGTGATGTGAAAAATTCTGCGTATTAGGAATGCTTGCTGGTTAATTTCATGCACTGGATATGACAATTTCAGCAACTTTTTCAGAAAAGGGACACAAAGGACTGTTTGTCTGTCTGCAACAGTGTAACAACAAATAAATTACATTTTCTCAACATGCGACACATCTAATTGTGTTTATCAGGTTCACCAATTAGTTTTTTTTTCAATCAGATCTATTACAATAACCTGAAACGTTTTAGTATCAGCGATACAGTAACACAAG
The DNA here is from genome assembly GCA_916701645.2 of Sebastolobus alascanus. Taxonomy (NCBI): domain Eukaryota; kingdom Metazoa; phylum Chordata; class Actinopteri; order Perciformes; family Sebastidae; genus Sebastolobus; species Sebastolobus alascanus. Next base: position 7,043,809 of record CAKAOJ020000059.1, read on the forward strand.
TGTCTGTTGGTTTGAGTGAACTCCCATTTAAACCGAGCATTGTTCCCACTCCAATGAGAATATGGGTGGTCCAATTAAACTAGTGATATTATTGATTTTTCCATCAAAACATCAAAACGGACAATGAATTCCCTACGAACAAGTATTCTAAGCCTGATATATCTTATTTCTCTGTGCCATAGAGCTCCCTTGTTGTTAAAAACTATCAAAAACACATAAGCGAGCCACACCGCTGACATTGTTCGTTCATTACCATGAACACACACACACACACACACACACACACACACACACAGTACCTGGTACTTTAAATAGTGATGAAAGAACTATTTATATGTTGGAATGTAAATGTAATAACATGTAAACAGACTCCTGAATTCAAAATATACAAAAGTAAAGAAGTATTAACAGCAAAATGTACTATAACTACCAAAAAATTAAGTGGATTTAAAAGTACAATATTTCCCTCTGGTGGAATGTAACAAGTATATTTACTCGAGTACTGTACTTAAGTACAATTTTAAGGTACTTTACTTGAGTAATTCCATTTTATGCAGCTTTATACTTCTACTCATTTTGGAGGTAAATATTGTACTTTTTACTCCACTACATTTATTTGACAACATTAGTTACTTTACAGATTAAGATTATTAATACAAAATAGAAATCAACAAATAGATTATGAGGTGTTATTAAGGATTAAGATACACGGCAGCATATGAAGTAACTGAAATGAATCCCTGTACCAGCTGGAACATTAGTGGTACTAATTAATTTTATTAATAGTGATGCAAAATTAATCCATCAATACTTTATATATATTTATATATAGATATATATATATATCTATATATATAAAACTATAACTATAACTATGTCTCTGTTCTATGTATTGTCAGCTCGTTGTTTTCTGTCATTGTTGATATTGGTATATATATCCATGTCCACTCTTGAATGTTTTTTTTTTTTTTGTCACTGTTGTATTATTATTATTTAAGTAATATGGTTTGACTAAGATTATGATTATTATTAGTATTATCACTTTTCTTTTCCTTCATTGGCTATTAATTTGAAAAAGAATAAAAACAAAGTAAATTTAGTCCTCCGAAGGTGGTGGCGGGCCCCCAAAAAAAAAGAAAATACTTAATATAATACAATCCAGTAATACAGCAAATATTTTTTTATGAAATGGGCCATTCTGCATTATGAGTACTTTTGGTACTTTAAGTATATTTTGATGCTAATTAGGGCTGTCAAATTTAACGCGATAATAACGCGTTAACGCAAATTTCTTTTAACACATTTACATTTTTTCTAACGCATTAACGCAATCGATCTTTCAGACATTCTATCGGTCTCAGCCTTAAAGCTACTGGCATCATATGAAACTAGACAACTTAAGGAATCCATTGGTACCAACCATGTCATACTAGCTTGTCACAAAGGAGACTAAATAACGCTCTAAAGTTGCGCTAAATTTTGGCAAGGAAAAACTGGCATGGCCATCTCAAAGGGGTCTCTTGACCTCTGACCTCAAGATATGTGAATGAAAATGGGTTCTATGGGTACCCACGAGTTTCCCCTTTACAGACATGCCCACTTTATGATAATCACTTGCAGTTTTTGGCAAGTCATAGTGAAGTCAGCACACTGACACACTGACAGCTGTTGTTGCCTGTTGGGCTGCAGTTTGCCATGTTATGATTTGAGCATATTTTTTATGCTAAATGCAGTATCTGGGAGGGTTTCTGGACAATATTTGTCATTGTTTTGTGTTGTTAATTGATTTCCAATAATAAATGTATACATACATCTGCATAAAGCAAGCATATTCTCCCGCTCCCATGTTGATAAGAGTATTAAATACTTGACAAATCTCCCTTTAAGGTACATTTTGAACAGATAAAAGATGTGATTAATTTGCGATTAATCGTGATTAAAGATAGGGTCGACGATCTTGGAGAGCTAGCATAATTTGAAAGTAGCATGCCTCAGGAGCTCCGTCTAAACCCACACCCTCCCCTCGAAACTCCTTCCAAGGCAACGCCCCCCACACACATGCACGAGCACCGCCGCATCGTAACTACTTCACAGACACAGAGCGGAGAGAGGACCTCAACTCAGCAACGCTTCCTCATGACAAGTAATCGCGGCGGTGCTACTGCAGGGCTGAGTTTTCTCTTCCATTCTCCAGTAAACGTGCGGCGGCGACGCGCTTTGAGTTCAGGCTGGTGCACGCCAAGGGTAGTGTACGAGTAGGGAGGCAGGGAGGCAGGGAGGCATCTGATTAGTTCTTTACAACTGGGCACAGAGGCAGTGATTGGTAGACGTTTTTACAGGATTACAGCAGCTACAGATGACGGCTCTTTTCCGGTCTTTTTTCAGAGCTCATAAGTAATGGATCGCTGTCGGTGTGTAAAGACTATTTCAACCAATATAACAAATAGTGTATACTGGATAACATCGTCAACCCTGCCTTTAACTATGGACAATCATGCCATGAAATATTTTAATCGATTGACAACCCCAAATGCTAATACTTACTATATGTACTTTAGTAGGATTTTAAAAGCATGATTTTTACTTGTAACAGAGTATTTCTACACTATGGTATTACTACTTCTTCTTTCACCACTGAGTGGAGGTATAAAGAAGCGTAAAACTGAAATACTCATGTAAAGAACAAGTACCTTAAAACTGTACTTGAGTACAGTACTTGAGTAATTGTAGTTAGTTATAATATAGTCCAAAACTGGAAGTAAATTAGCACGCCAGATGTGTATTCATCCGCAGATAAAAAATAGTCCTCAACAAATGCACTATTCACTCCTGTTTGTGTAAGATTTGCTAGGCTTGTCATGCAGTAGGGAAGTTGGAAAATTTTGAGAGACCGATTATAGCATTGGTTTTTGGTTTTTGGGATTTACTCACAATAAAAAGAATAAATAGAGTAAGGTCAGCCTTATCCTTTAATGAGAGGGAGGTCTGCCTTGTCTGCACCCTGGATTCAGCAGTTCAACAAGCAGCTTACCTCACTTTTATTGTTCTTCTTCTCAACTACTTACCTATCTCTGCTGCCTTCTGTTTTTTTTTTTTTACACCTTACTTTCATCCAATTTTTTTGTCCATCACCCTGTTCCCTCCTCGGACTCCTCCCTCCTCTCCCACAGTGATATTTTGCAGAGGATATGTCTTTTCAGCGGTGTGACAGACAGGAGGCCAGCAGGAGTCCTCCTCCTCATCTCAGCATCCTCTGTCTGACAGCTCAGGGAGCTTGTGGAGAGTTTGGGGCTACGGGATTATAACAAATTCAGAGTAGGGGGTTATCCTTTATTCCTAAATATAAAAAAAACCCTCATACATAAATGAAAGTGTAGGTTATTTTTCCATGCATCCCAAAATATCAAATATGATAGTGCTCCTGATCTGGCTCCCCTCTTGGTTGGACAGTTGAGGCCACTTGAACTACTTCGTTAAGGTTAGGGAACGATGGCAGGAGATGGGACTTAAAGTCCAGTCTCTTGTGTTGACGTCAGTTGTAGCAGATTCCTCAATCCACCCGAAATTCCTACCTGAGACTTCTAACAACAATATTTCTTCCTTTGCTACTAAAACATGGGTTGTTACAAGCATTTTTTCTGGAGAAAACAGTCTATAATTTATATCTAAAGTAGGGCTGTCAATCGATTACAATATTTAATTGTGATTAATTGCAAATTAATCAAACATTTTTTATCTGTTCAAAATGTACCTTAAAGGGAGATTTGTCAAGTATTTAATACTCCTATCAACATGGCAGTTGGCAAATATGCCTGCTTTATGCAAATATATGTATACATTTATTACTGGAACTCAATTAAGAACACAAAACAATGACAAATATTGTCCAGAAACACAACTCACAGGTACTGCATTTAGAATAAAAAATATGCTCAAATCATAACATGGCAAACTCAAGCCCAACAGGCAACAACAGCTTGACTATGACTTGCCCAAAGCTGCATGTGATTATCATAAATTGGGCATGTCTGCAAAGGGAAAGACTCGTGGGTACTCATAGAACCCATTTTTATTCATATATCTTGAGGTGAGAGGTCAAGGGACCCCTTTGAAAATGGCCATGACAGTTTTTCCTAGCCAAAATGTAGCGTAAGTTTGGAGCATGATTTAGCCTCCTTCGCGACAAGCTAGTAAGACATGGTTGGCACCAATGGATTCATTTGTTTTTTTAGTTTCATATGATGCCAGTATCTTCACCCTAGCTTTAAAACTGAGCCTGGTACAACCTCCAGAATATCGATTGTGTTAATGCGTTAAAGAAATTAGTGGCCTTAAAACGAATTTGGGTTATCGCGTTAACTTTGTCAGCCCTTATCTAAAGTATAAAGGCTTTTATATCTTAGCTAAACCAGCGTTTTCTCTTCTGCTGTGTGGAAAACCACAAATTGTCCTGAGCAGTGAAGTCAGCCTCCATCCCCTAGCAGAGAGCTGCACCCAGGGAAGCAGGGTGTGAAAAGAGGAACCTTGTTAAAGGTTGGGCATGATGGCACAGCTCTTAATTCACAGCTTTTCTTCTCACAGGGAATGGGCTGTGCAGTTGCGGCAACTGTGAGTGCTGGGACGGCTGGACGGGGAACGCTTGCGAAATCTGGTTGGGAGCCGAGTACTGAGGTGGAGAGGACACTGGCGTTAGAAGACAAGAGAGGCCTGGCTGCCTGGAGCGACCAGGAGCACCGCTGATCATTACACTCACGACCAGGCTGGTAAAAACACCACAGCCAGGAAAACCACGGGAGGATGGGACAAGACAAAACTAAACATGGATGTAACTCTGCATATCACTAACAGCATTCATTCTTTTATTGTACTGGTTACAAGTGATCCTTCTTCTTGTAGGTGTAAAAAAAACAAAAACATATTACAATGTAAACATTTGTTTCAGAAACAGCTTTTTGTATAATTTCTTTTTTATAATGTAGGAATGCTTATCAAGATGGCTAGACATAATAGGATGCATGACAAATCAATAACATGCAATAACATGACAAATCCAAATGTTGGAAAGGGAAGCATTATTAAAGTGACAAAACAGATCTACATTATCACCCGCAGTATCCAAATACAGAGGGTGATAATATAGATCTGTTTTTAACTGGTACAGAGCGCTATGTTGTTCCACAATTGTACGGAAAGTTCACTCGAAAGCTCAAGGTAGAAGTTACTGTTTGAGGTTTTTATTTGTTTTTAATAATAAAACATTAAATGCGCCGCATGACACAACATTTTGCATGGAAAACAATGCGAAGACCTTAATCATACATGGTTACAAATTTGTTATAACATGACATAACTCCAATGGGCATACTTGCAATGGTATATATATTTTTTTGAAAATAAATCATTTTTAATAGTGCCTATTCTTCTCCAGCGGGAAATCAAACCAAACCTTGAAAGCCACACTGTACCCGAAGGTACGCCGTGTACGGTTCTCACTCAACACATAACTAGTGACGAGGTTACTGTAAATCCTAAGTGGAGGAAACAAAGAGAGGGCATACATAGTTCAGTTGTGGCATGCTGAATGTCCATGTCACTTCCAAAAGGTGGCATCAGGGGATGAGAGCTGCATTGACACAAGAGCTCAGTCACCACTTGAAAAGAGGACCGATAAGAAGTCACAAAGAAAATTTAATGTAAATTCTACTTTGGCCTTTTTTCATGCTTTAAACTAGCCAACCCTCTCTGTTTTCTTTGTCCCATCAAAAAATGACAGGTGCAATAATATACTGCACACTATATTGCATTGAGTATGTTACTGACATTACAGTACACCTTTATATAAATATTTTTATTCAATATGTTGTATGTGTGTATACAACAAACACAAACTGTATAGTGTAGACAAACTCGTTGCATATATGTATGTAAAATTAGCGGTACATACCAACAGTTCTTGATAGACATAGCCTACTACATGCAGTTCATCAATGCCATCCTCTCCCCATGCAACAGATGGAGGACAATGTACGAAATAAGAGGTTGAAAAAACAGAAGCGACGAAGAAAACTAGAATATTCTTGTAACACATCTGAAGAGAAAGCAAACGTGATAGGTATCAGGAGACGACATCACACACGACCCGTATATACGAGAGAAAGTAAGGACGAACCAAAAAAAAAGAAAAAAAAAAGGTGGCTACAACATAGATGTACATTTACACACCAGTCATTTACAAAAATAAAGTCAGCCCCGGAGGAGCCAGTTAATCTGGACTGCAGGGCCAGAGCAGCAGCCAGCCCAGCATGTAGAGTTTGTAAGAGTGGAGGATGATTGGCTGTAATGAGGACAGAACATCGGCCCCAAATACAACTACAGTGGTTTCCAGCTCCTGTGTGTGTGTGTGTGTGTGTGTGTATTGTACGCCATTTTTTATTAACAGCTTTGTACAGACAAATATTGAATTCTAACTAATGTGCTGTAATAAGAAATGATCATGTGTAATCCCAATAAAATCATATTTACCAAATCAATTCCTTAATATAATTGCAGCACACAGCAGCAACAATCTACTTAATATTCTAAATCTTACACTATTAGGATAAAAATCATTAAAAGCAAGACAAACGTTATAAATGGATTGATCAGATTGATAAACTGCTAACAGTCATGATGAGAATGCAAAAACAGAAAGTGCAGTGGGTTACCTTCGGATTAGCAGTGAGTGTGCTGTAACCTACGACATGCCCGTTCAACTCCTGCGGCGGACTTCAGTGCTCTTCAGCTTACACAGAGTGATACCCATACCTTGTTCCTTATAGAAAATACATGCACGTGATTAATTCAAGGTATAAGTACTTCTCTAAAATGACATCAGTCAAAGACCTTTGGGAGGGTCTGAGCGAGTGGAGTTCTTTCGGACAGAACAAATGCTATCACAGTGAAAGCTTCGATGAGTTGAATCAGATTTGTTTTCTTTCGTAAAGAATCAGTTCGTCCTGAGATGAAAAAAAGACTTTGGTCATTTCAAATGAATACATCGGAGTGTGGTTTCTCAATGGATAATGCTACTTGTCCTCTACATGGATGTGTCGGGGGGGTGAGGCACCTTCGGCCCAGTGGGGACTGGGAAACCTGTTTTTGCATGCCGGGAATCAAGGTGCAAACAGGCACGTGGATAGGCCAAGATGATCAGTACTGGACTCTGCATGCTGAGCTAGGAGACAAATCCTCTCAATAATAAGAACAATATCTAGTCATTTAAAAAGTTATGATTCATAATAGTCATTTTCCCTAAATTTTATACAGTGAAAATGTTACAATATAAGCCATCTCTTGTATAACTGCTGCAAGAAGAGAGAACACAACATTAAACCTTGCCCATGCTTTAGTTTGCTGAACCAAATAGGGATGCAGCCAGTGTAAATGTCGCCTACTGGTTTTCAGCCATGTTGTTTTCTGGCTTTAGGTAGACGCTGCCGTAAGATGGCTGCCAGTGCTGCAGTTGTAGACCATCTGGGTCAAAGCCACAAGCCTTGCCTCGAAGTCCAAAGAAGTCAGTGAGTGAGGGACAGAGGCCTACAAGGCCTAGAGATATTCCTAGAGCCCACGCTCGGAAATAAGATTAAAGAAAAATAGACTTCAGGTTTCCTATTTACCAGAGAAGGCGGACTTAACCGCTGGTGGGACTTAGACAGTGATATGTATACACCATTCCTTACAGCGCTCTCCCACCCACACACACATCTGTTTATAAACGTGTGTGTGCGCGTGTATTTGTATGTGTGTAGGGAGCTCCTCGCATTGATTGCAGTGGCGGTAATTAGCACTTCATCAACTATGATTGCAGGAGCTATCTGCCAGCCTCCAGTGTGTTTTTATCAGCTGTAAAAAGCAACATCTCCCCCCACAAACTTTGTGTGTCTGTAAGTGTGTGTGCATGTCGTGGGCAAGACAGATTTTTTTTTTTTTGTATATATATATGTTTGTTTTTATGCCACATCTGTGTGAATGCGTTTCTTAGAAAATCACACAACTCCCTTGCAAAATGTTTTATCTTTTCTAGGTTACTTGACAAACAAAAGTATGTTGACTAGAGATAGAAAGAGAGGGAAGAGGGGAACATACTCGTAAAAAATAGAGGACGACAGTCCAAATATTTACTCTGTCTATACAGTCTCTATCCCAGAACATAGCTGGTGAACTGTGGTATAGAAAATAGATCTGAAGGTACACAGGCTCTGCTGCAACAGGGCATTATAGAGAGGAGGGGGGGGGGAGGGGTTTCTTGAATGAACTGTCAGCAAGCAAAGTACCACAAGTGTGGTTGTGAAACATTATTCACATGAACTCTCACAGTTTCAGAGGAACCTAAAGGCATTCCATGATCAGAGGTCCTCTTCCCTCCCGTGCTGGAGAAACTTGGCCGCCTCGCAATTCGTGCGTCCATGTTGTGAGACAGCTGGAGAAAGGGAGGGTCCGAGGCAGAGAAAGAGAAAGGAGGAGCGAGAGAAGAGAGGAAGGGTGGTTTGCCTGGATCTGGTCCACAGAAGAAAGAGGGTCTAGAGTCTAGTCGGGAAAAGCCCTGCCTCCGTCACGTATCCCCCCCCCCCCCCAACCCCTACACCCTCCACACACACACACACTGAGCACTGGTCAGGTGTGGCTATGTGGTGGGCTTGTCGGGCTTGCTTACAGGTTTACCTCCGTTCATCACTGCCGGCTCAGTTGTGCTTTTACCGGGAGGTACTGCCGCCTTGGGTACCGTCTCACCAACATCATGCAACGATGGCTCTCTGTACATGGCAACTGGAGGAGCAGAGGATGAGGAGAGGAAGCAGAGAGACAAGAGAGAAGCTGTTAGCGAGAACCTCTTTTCTGCACGTTTTAGTTTACCTGTCTAAATCAATTTAAGGAGCTTCTATCCCCTAACAATACTTGCTGTTGTGTACTTTTTCAAAAGGTTGTTATACAGACAGAAATTTATTGATGGAAAAAAGCTGCTATTTTTTTGCCTATGGGCTTCATGCTACCATCCTGACCTGCTTCTGTCTCCATCAGAGCTGATTCTGAATCTAAGCAAATGCTTTTCACCAAAAAACAGTGAAAAGTGTCTCATTATCCTCCACTTTACAGTCACTAGACTACAGCTGCCTTGACAGGACACTTCAACTTGATTCCATGTTTAAATGACGGGAAGCAATCAGGCTGGTAGCTGACGAGAGTGATCGTGGCATCTGCTGGACTATCAACATTTCATACTGCACTTACAGAGCTGTCCTGCCTCCTGCGCCGTACTGTACGCTTACAGCAGCAAAATGGTGAATCAGCACATAAATACAAAAATATGTAAGACAGATATTTCACATAGTTGGTCCATTACTATGAGAGCATGCCTCATAGTATGGGGCATCTGTCTTGTAATGTAACAAGGGTAGTCATGCTCATTTTCTTTTTAGTTTGTACTGTTTTTCACCCAAATACATCCAGATTTGTTCATGTCTCCACCTAGATGTTATGTTTCCTGCTGCAAAATTACACCACTGTTTAAGGTAACAAGGTCTCTTGCAATGTTGACAGCTGATGAAGTGAAGAGAAAATGGAGAAGAAATTATGCCCTTTGAGTCTCTCTAAGTAAGTAAAACAATACTCAAAGTTGTAAGACTATGTTTTTATGCTGCTTTACTTATATGTTATTGTTTGTATTATGATTTTTGTTATCTGACTTTCAGCTGTTTTTGGAAAGGTCACCCAAAACATGGAATTATTCAAATAAATCCCTCACGGCAAACAGAAACTGCCCAAGCAGATAGCGTTGCGCTTTGTTTGCTTAAAATATGAGAATCTCTGAGGAGGCTTTCACTTCAGGGACCCGGGACCGGATCCGAGTACACTTGACCCCAAAGTCAAGTTCGTTTGATTAGTGTGAACGCCCCATACCGTACTCGGGCACGGTTTGTCGATCCCTACTCGAGTCCACTTGAAAAGGTGGACTGTAGTACGGTTAATGTGTACTCCGGGTACGGTTCTCATCAGGTGTGAAAGCCAACCATATCGAAACACAAGTTGACTGCTGTTTAACGCGAGTAACGTTAGCAGTCAGCGAGTAGTTGTGAAAGGGCCTGCTTTTTAGAAGCTGCAAATCTCCTCCGAAATCTGTAAATGCGTGCAGCATGCGCCATAAAGCAGGAAGGCAGGCGAGAGGGTCCTTAAAATACAGACAATGGTAGGCGATGGGGTCGGGCGATGTTTGTTATTTTATTTTGCTAATTTAATGGTCTGCCTCTGAAGAACGAGAGCCGCTCAGCGGGCAGAGACAGAGAGAGACAGTGGGGGGAAACAGCGTGTAGAGTCAGAATATTTTCACATCAAACTCTGTGAAATAAGGGTTTATTTCGACCAAACCAGAGTTGGTGCTTGTTGGAAAGACTAACAGTGACAGTTTTGGTGAGTTTTATTTTGTTTCTGTGAAGTTTGAATGAAGTGTTTTATGATGCTCTGCCACTAGAACAGCTGATCTTAACATAAACAAATATACATGGATGACCGACAGTAGTGCATGAGACTAAAAGACTAATCTGTGAAAAAAATCATGTTCCTCTGTCTCCTCCTAGTGCTCCTACTGTAATGACATTTGCAAGATTTCACTGCGCCCGAACGAAAACAACTAGTCAGAGCCGAGCAGTCTCTGGGCAGCTGTCAATCACTGCTCATGAAACTCGTGAACTCCGATCAAACTGTTAAACAAAGAGGCACTGATCAAATATGAATCAGCATCCGTTAGTGCAATGCCTATTTCAGAAACATCTTGTAGTCAAAAACGGTACACTAAAACATTTGTTGCGAGAAATTGGCATTACAGTAACAGAATCATGATTCATATTTGATCAGTGCTGTCTAGTTTAACCGTTTGATCGGAGTTCATAAGTTTCATACGCAGTGACTGACAGCTGCTGTAGAGACTCCTCTGCTCTGATTGGTTGTTTTCCTTTGGTGCTGTGAAATCTTGCAAATGCCATTGGGAGCACAGGAGGACACAGAGAAACATTACATGTCTCATGCACTACTGTCAAGATATAGTGACCGTTATATAAAAATAACTTTTTTTTTATCATATTTGCTCAAAGTTATCGACTTCAGCTTTAATGTTAACAAATCTCATGGAAAGACTAAAACCAATAATGTGTTAGCTCATCTCTCAATTTGTTCCAACTCAGCCCCAAGTTCACTGGTTCCTAATGAAGATGTAAATCTTTAAAAACAGATCATTAAGGTATACTTCCTCAAACAGCTGGGCACTGTAGATTTTAGTAAATGATACTCAAACAGAAGGAAAAAGTGCATTTGTCGGGGACTTATTTCACTTGCGGATTAATACACATTTGGTTCTCTAGGAGCAGAACGGTGTATGTGAAACATCGTTACACCTATTCTTATATGATGAAAGTGAACATTGATAAAGTCTCAGACATTTTTAATACATATATTTTTAAAAATAAATGAGTTCTAGAGGTTAGCTATGCCTACCGCATCAGAAATGTAGTGTTAACTAGCCCTAACCCTCTGTTTAGTTTTAAAATGTTATCAGTGTGATCTGAGTAGCTATGACAGTACGTACCTTCTAATGGCTTGGGCAGGAAGTGAGCAGCTGGTTTGGTTTTTTTCACTCGGTTCCCCTTCATGGCTTGGCCGTCTTTATTGAGCCCTAGGAACCAAGCTCTCCCCGACTCCTGTTGTCTGTACAACATGGACGAGTAGATCACATAGTAGTTCTCAAACACCGACTCTTTGAACTTGCACTCCGCTGTAAAGAGTTCCTGCGGGGACAGACACAAGCACCAGATGGACTGTAAGAGGAGGCTCTTTCAAACCAAAAACAACACACAGAGGATTTCATTTGAATATAACACAAGGAAGACTCCAGTTCCAGTGGAAATGAATAAGTCATGGTTCATATTATGTAAGAATGAAACAGATGTCAGATCCATAATTCATATTTGAATTTTTATGGAGGTCAGCGGGACAAATGCCACCGCCACCTTTATTTCATGCTCACAACGTATAGAATAATGTTATGGCGGGCGCAGAAACTGCCTCGCCAGGTGAAATGGACTTCATACTTTCAGCTGTCGTGAAAAGGATTAGCGCCGCAGAGTCTTTCTCGCTATAATCATGTCTCAAGCCGAGCCTAATGACCTGCTCTGATGAAATGCAACTCTCATTCTCTCCTTGGCCTTAACCTTGACATCAGATGTGAGAGCACTCGCTTAGTCAATTAGCTCATGTTCCCAGCAGAAGTATATATTGTTAGGCACTGACCCCGGCACCTCGGCACTGGAAATATCAGCACTTTTCCCCACCAGATGTCTCCTTGTTCCTCAAGTATTTTTTAATTGGTAAAACCCAAATGGGATCATCCTTTCCAAATACTGTCTTCTATTAGCAATTTGTCTATGACTGTCTTCTGAACTTGGTAGGAATAATGATAGGACTAATCAAGTGACTCCTCCATCCTTTACGCCTCAATCTGGCAATGACGAATGAACACCGGGACACCACATCTCTCTCTGCTGTTGCCCATTCATCTCCAACCAGAAGGGTAATAAAAAGCGTTTCCACATTGTCCGCCCTGCCAGGCTAAAAATAAAGGCATTCATTGGGTCGTATTAATCAAAGCGCACTCATCACAACGGAGAGTTTCACCACATCTGTTGTGGGCAGTTCACACTGAGCTGGCTCTTAGAACCACTGACACAAAATATCTTCTGAAGCATCCCGTACTGCCGTGGTTCTCAATGTCAGGGTCTGGAGCCTTTAGGAAGATTCTCGAGGGACACAAAATACGGAATACTTTTTAAGGCTGTCCATTGATTAAAATATTTAATCACGAGTAATCGCATGATTGTCCATAGTTAATCACGATTAATCGCAAATTAATTGCACATTTATCAAGTATTAAATACTCTTACCAACATGGGAGTGGGCAAATACGCTTGCTTTTTGCAAATATATGTGTATATTTATTATTGTAAATCAATTAACAACACAAATAAATGACAAATATTGTCCAGAAACCCTCACAGGTACTGCATTTAGCATAAAAACAATAGACAACAACAGCCGTCAGTGTATCAGTGTGCTGACTTGACTATGATTTGCCCCAAACTGCATGTGATGCATGTGATGTCATTATTATAAAGTGGGCATGTCTGTAAAGGGGAGACTCGTGGGTACCCATATAACCCATTTTCATTCACATATCTTGAGGTCAGAGTTCAAGGGACCCCTTTGAAAATAGCCATGCCGGTTTTCCTTGCCAAAATTTAGTGTAAGTTTGGAGCGTTATTTAGCCTCCTTTGTGACAAGCTAGTATGACATGGTTGGTACCAATGGATTCCCTAGGTTTTTATAATTTTATATGATTCCAGGATCTTTACTCTAGCTTTAAAACTGAGCCCACTACAACCTAAAAATCGCAAGTTGTGTTAAAGAAATTAGTGGTGTTAAAACAAATTTGCTTAAATGCGTTATTATCGCGTTAACTTTGACAGCCCTACTTTAATTTCTCTGTGATAACTAAGCAAAATCTAGATGCTTTTGTTGTATCTTAGTGTCATCGTCCTACATTATAAATTACTTTATTTGCTAAATTATAATACACATACATAATCTTATCAAACAGGGTCTCTAATGAAGAAGATCTAAAAAAAAAAAAAACTTTGGGAAATTCAATCTTACGTCTTTGATTCAGTCATGTTTAAATGATACGGGTAAATGTAAAAGGAGATTATGCTAAAAATATGTCGGTAGCCTGTGTGTCAATTTCTTGTAACTGATATCCCTAATCTAAGCAGCTATATAGCCATGGCTTGCGGCTCTCTGAGACTACACAAGCACAGCGTTGCTTTGTGCTTTGTCTGACGTCAGCATACTAACATGCTCACAATAACAATGTTAACACGCTGATGTTTAGCAGGTGTAATGTTTACCATGTTCACAGTCTTAACATTTGCTTATTAGACTTGAACGCAAAGCTGATGGGAATATCATTAGTTTTGCAGGTATTTGGTCATAAATCAAAGTTAGATTTTTACCTGATAATGGTGCAAGATGAAAAGTTAAGGGATCACCAAAGTTACTACTTTGCATTGCAATCTTTCCCACTTTGTAATGCAACTGCTGCACAACAATTTTACAGTTTTATCTTATTACAATTCATCCTGAGAAGGATATGAATGTGTATACCCATTTTTGTGCCAATCCATTTAGAAAATCTTATTTTTAATTTGTGATCTATTTATTTTAAATTTTCTTATACGCTACATAAGTGACATATGATATAAAACCGATACATATGCATCCTCACAAAATATAGGAATATCAGCAATTCATGGCAGAGTCATGAAGCCCCAAGACAAAAAGGGACAAAAATTAAAAGAAAAAATAATGTAAATAAGAATGATAACATAAAATAAATATCACACTTGCAAAAAACAAAACAAAATTAAGAAAACAAGGCTTAAAATAAATAAATAAATAAATAAATAAAAAATCTATATATAAAAAATAATTAAATTAAAAAGACAAAAAAAAAATTGGGTTCAGAATGTGGAATAACCACGAATGTCCGTATAATAATGTTCCTTTATGAATCTCTTGTATTGTAGCTGCACAGGACATTATTTACGGGTTAAATGCTCAGTTTCGAACACAGGACACACCATGACACGATTACGGTGTAATTAGCCCTTTGGTGAATTACTCCTGTCAGAGCGTATCCTCCAGACAGCATTTAGATGAAAGAAGAGCTGAGCAGGAAGGAGCGTAGAGACACTTGGGATGAGCCGTAATGATCCTGAGGAGCACCCGGCTGTATTTTAAGTGTCCTCTCTACCCTTGATTGAGGACTCGTGGGCATTTCTGAGTGCAAGGAACAAACGCATAATGCATAACAACAGCACCGGCTGAGATGTCACTTGCATTGCATTTACAGTGAGAAACAGTCAAAACTGTCAGTGCAGGTACTGAGAGGTCAGAGTGGTGATCTGTTATGTGAGGTATGTGTTGGGAATTCCTACATCCTGACTTTGGTCTGTCTCGCTAGCGGTTACATTACACAAGAGAATTAACCTCAGACTATTCTAGTGGCAAATGTAGGGATTAGGATCAAAATGCTGCTTCCTTAGCAAACAACAACAGCTGAGCAGAGCAATACATTGACTGGCAGACACGCAGCAGACTGAAGCAATAAAAACTGAGCCCCTTACATGATAAAACCCTGAGCACAACCGCCTCGCATGTTTAATATCATATAAATAAAGACTCCCTCCGGACACGAAGGCTCAACCCCATCGTTATTCATTTTATCGTGCACATTAAGATTTATTATGTGTCAGCGGCAAGCAGCAGTTTATCAAATGGCTGCTTATTATGTCCAAGTTGTCAGAAAGGCAGGTCTGTGTCCTGTCTGGACTGGTGAAAGAATAGGATATTACACACGGTACACAGCACATACAACTTAATAATATAAGATTTAAACTACAATTACCGACTTACCAGTCCGCCAACCAGTCAAGTTGCAGTTTACATCCATGTCTGTCCAAAATGTGATCACTTCATCATTTTATCCTATTAGATATTTGCGTGAAATAGTAATAACGGGCATATTAATTCTTGAGTTATGGCCAAAAACGTGTTTTGTGAGGTCAGAGTGACCTTGATATTTGACCACCAAATTCAAATCAGTTCATCCTTGAGTCCAAGTGGACATTTGTGCCAAATTTGATGAAATTTCCTCAAGGCGTTCCTGAGTTATCGCCTTCACAAGACTGGGACGGACGTGAGGTCACAGTGACCTCTTTGACCTCCAAAATCTAATCAGTTCATCCTTGAGTCAAAGTGGACTTTTGTGCCAAATTTGAAGAAATTCCCTCAAGGTGTTCCTGAGATATTGCGTTTACAAGAATGGTACGGAGGGACAACCCGAAAACATAATGCCTCTGTCGCCAGCACGGCATGAAAACACTCGCTTGGGTGATTTCTAGCCCACAACACAGAACAAATGTCTTAATTGCACTGCTTGATCTGTTAAACCTAATAGCCTTTGTTCCCTGAAAGAATGTTTAAACATGCTCTTTTCATGCTGAAGCAAACTCTCTTGCTGAGCCGATTAGAAGAAGGCAAACAGTTTTACCTTCATGGTTCCCTGAGTTGCCTCAATGAGGTAATTAATTATACTTTTTCATCGTCAGGTGAGCGGCACCGCAGGTTGGTTGGCTGCTGTACTGTAATTAGACACAACATTTCGATGCCAGTCCAGGTATGGCCCAGCACTGATTACTTATCGGCACGTACAAAACAGCCTCAAGTCAAATAAATCAAACAAGCTAGTGCCAAGGCCATAATTGTGACTAATCAAACGCCTTCACATAGATGCACAAAGAAGTGGAGCAAGTGGAGGTGGTTTGTTTGCGGAATGATGCTTGATGTCAGTCACTATAATCAGTTTGATTTGAAGATCAGAGCAGTGAAGGCAGCTGACTTCAGATACATTGTTTGTTGATTGCATTTTAAGTGAGTCAAATGTAAATGACAAGCCCAATGCTTTTATCGTGTTCTTCCTTCATCTTGTCACAAAACAAGAAAGATTCTTTCCTTTGTGATCAAACATGCTTCACTCGTACGTCACAAATTGTTAGATGTGTGAATGGTAAACTGTTAAAGAAACAGTGTAGCATTTAGGGGGATCTATTGGCAGAAATGGAATATAATATTAATACGTTTTCTTTAGTGAATAAGCACCTGAAACTAAGAATCGTTGTGTTTTTGTTACCTTAGAATGAGCCGTTTATATCTACATACAGAGTGGGTCCTCTTCACAGAGCCGGCCGCCATGTTTCTACAGTAGCCCAGAAAGGACAAACCAAACACTGGTCTATATAGGGCCATTCAGGTTTTCACGTTTTCGCATCGGCCACTGTAGTTCTTCTACACGCTTAGCACACAGGAGAACTTTAAATTGGTTGCGATCTGCAACCTCACCGCTAGATGGTGCCAGATCCTGCACACTTCACTTTTAACAAGTTTGCCATAACAACCTAATAAAGTGATAATATGTCAGTGTCGACTGGGCATCCTCATTGTAGTCATACATACAAATAAGAGGGAGTTTTTTGCTGTATGATTATACCCAACATCTAGAGCTGCAACGATTAATCAATTGGTTCGGCTAATTTTTTAAGGGAAAGAAAAGTCAAAAGTCTCTGATTTCAGCTTCTTAAATGTGAATATTTTCTGGTTTCTTTACTCTGTGACAGTAAACTGAATATCTTTCAGTTGTGGACAAAACAAGACATTTGAGGACTTCATCTTGACATTGACATTTTTCACCATTTTTTGACATTTTGTAGACCAAACAACTAATCGATAATCGAGAGAATAATCCACAGATTAATCCAAACATGAAAATAATCGTTAGTTGCAGCCATACCAACATCAAACTAATATTTTGGAAAAAATATGGGTGATGTTAAAGAAGAAAAAGGAGAGTGAGACATGGACACAGCACATACTTTCACACCAGTGGCAAATCGAATCGTTTTTGAGGCACCAAACGTTTGATTTTCTTCCCACTCGATCCCCCCGCCCGGCGCTCCACATCAGTGGCTCCCTGCTCTGAAACGGAAGGCCATAATTGACCTTGGCCACAGACAGCGTGAGGGCCAAAACTGCTCAGCCCCGCTTAATCAGCCCCAGTCACCAAGGCAAAAAAAAAACAGCGACAGAAATAAAAGAAGAGATGAACAATCAGGTGAAGGCACAGAAAAAAAACCCAGATTGACTATAGAGAGAAAGGAGCATTGTTGAGGGGAAGGGTCACATCCTGGGAGGAATACAGTTCTACTGAAAAATAACACACAAAAAAAGAGGCAAATGGGAGACAGATGGAGAGAGTGGGAGTTTGAAATAAAAAGAGTGAATAGGCTTTAAAAGACAAGAGAGCAAAGAGAGCCACTCTGAAACAAACATCCTTTGGAAAAAAAAAATCACAAAACGGGTCGTGATTTTCGAGCATGACCACCAAAAAGTAGGTGAGAGGAGGCACGTGTGGGGAGGGGGACGCACATTAATATGCAGAGTGACTGCTCACTACCTCACTGTGGAAACCAAGAAATTGTTTATTAATGCTGCCAGCATAAAACCTATTAATCCATGGAAAAAGGTCAACCTCCAGAAAGCTGAGCTGCATTCACAATGCTAAGCCGCCCTCATATGTATAAGAGTCACGTCGGCAGTGTGTGCAGACAATGGGGGCTTCAGCAGACCTGTCTGATTATCAAACCCAGAGGAGGAAGAGGAGACAGCAACCAGATGAGGAGAGTCACCGGTAAACAGCTGGATGGATTGTGTGCACAGACGGTGTACAGTTTCAGTCTTCCTTTACATATGACATGACTGGAAGCAAATGTGCCGATAGGACAGCCAGATTATAGCACAAAAAGATAATGAAAAATAGAAAAGTTTGCTTAGATACGGTATGACTTGAAGGTCTGAGAGCAGTGACGGTATGTTTTTTATGAAGATTAAGCTGCAGATTTGAGTGTGACAGAATAAAAACGTGACGAAAGTCAGAGTATGTTCAAGGAGACTTCCTGGCTGAGCACAACTTCACAATGTCAAAGGCATGTTCCTTGACTTTGCTCTTTGTCTTCAGATACTTGATCTGCAGACAGCGCGCTTTGCAACACTGACTCAAATGTTGTACCAGATGAGCTGTAACAAATATTAGCTACAACTGATGAAGACATCTTCAATTCATGTTTCATGAATGACTTGGTGAAAAGCAGTTTTAAATTATGATTATGAATCATTTTAAACAAAGACTTCAAAATGAATTGTTGCCGTTAGTGCTATAATGATTAATATAGTAAATTAAACAGATAGTTTGGGTGTTTTGAAGTGGGGTTGTATGAGGTACTTCTGACTGGTGGCGTGCCCCCAAGTGTACGCTATATTTAGAATAATTTCCGACGGCGAATTGAACTGAACGTGAAACGTATCTATACTGTTTTTGCCATTTGAGCGTTCTGGATTTGGAGAGTGCATAGATAAGTTTCACTTTCAGTTCAGTTCCCGTCGAAAAGGGCTGTCTGATGGCGAGATAAAGTGGTGAAATTATTCTAAATATAGTGTACACTTAAAGGGTTATTGATTTTTTTAGGTGAGCTTTTCTTTTAGATGGCTAAAATACGTTTTGCTGCCGCCCCGTCCGCAGCACGGTATTGCTTTGCTCTGGTGTCGGTACTCCTATCTGTTTCTCCAAGCTGGGGGTGTGCCGACCATCATCTACTGTACGTAATACACCTGCTATGGACACGTACCTCATACAACCCTACTTCAAAACACCCGGACTATCCCTTTAATATGAAATCAAAAAATATAGCAAATAACTAATTTTTACAATTTTTTATTATTGCATAATCTTGCAATTTAATCAAGTTTTGACCTATATTTCTTTAAAGTGTTTTGCATCATGTTATCTGGATAAAGATGTAGTGAATTCTCATCCCCCTCTGCACTCTGTCTACTTTAATGAATAATGAAATAAAATGTCTCCGTCTACAGATAATGAAAAACCTTCATCTCTGCAGCCATAAAACAGTGAGCCAGCAGACCGCACTACAAAGCCTTGCTTCAAATTTACCAGGTGATATATGACTTTATCTTAATGTATTCCACATCAGTATATTTGCATATGGTCACCTTAACATGATGTTGTTGCAATACTTCATTTTAAACCTAAGCAAAAATATACCTTTCACTGAAAAGGTGACAAAAAGCACTAACACCTTTAAGTTATTTGGCCACCAGAAGCACTTAAGTGTTCAATAAAACTTCCCTGAAGGAAGAGACCCTTTAACACTGGCACAGTACAGCTCCCCTGGCATATTTCATACACACACACACACACACTCTCACACACACACACACACACACACACACACACACACACACACACACACACAGTCCATGCTTAGAAATGTTACACAGAAGTGTTGCTATTCTCAGTGGGAGACGAACCTGTGGCATGCAAAGTCCGATAAAGTTTTAGGTCACGAACTGGGTTTAAAAAATGTGCTAAGGGTATCTCTCTTGGTGTGCAGCTTTCTGCTAGCCAACTAAGAGACTCAACTAGGCGTTAAATGAAACAACTGAAAGGTGGTTCTGAAAAGTGAAGCCAATGCTGTGGTGCCTTAAACTTGCATTCTTTCTAATAGCCAGCAGGAGGCGACTCCTCTGGTTGCAAAAACAAGTCTGAATTAATAGAAGTCTATGAGAAAATGAGCCTACTTCTCACTTGATTTATTACCTCAGTAAACATTGTAAAAATTAGTTTATGGTCTCAATTACTAGTTTCAAGTCTTCTTGCTTTAGGGCGTGGCTACCTTGTGATTGACAGGTCGCTACCACAGCGTTGTCTGGTCTGGGAGTTGTCCGTGTTTTCGTCTTACAACTTTAACCCTTACACAGTGTGTTTTCAGTTCATGAAAGTTAATTGTAACGTTTTGGTCGCCTAAAAATGTTTTATTCAGCGTTTGTTTGTCTTAGCTCCATCGTCTTGTGCCACTTCTGGTTCTAAAAACCCAAGATGGCAACAGCCAAACTCAAGATTCAAAATGGCAGTCCACAAACCAATAGGTGACGTCACGGTGACTACGTCCACTTCTGATATACAGTCTATGGACTCAACACGTTTTGCAGTGAATTTAATGAAAGTTAAAGGGCAACTTAAAGCTGAAGTAGGCGAGATTGGAGCAAATATGATTCAAATGTTGTTATGTAATTTATTTTTATAAAACCCTCGCTATATCGTGACAGTAGTACATGAAACAGGTAACCTGAAAAAAATCATGTTCCTCTGTGTCCTCCGGTGTCCTCGGGTGCTCCTAACGGCATCTGCAAGATTTCAAAGACTGGAGGAAAACAAGTAGTAAGAGCTGATCTGAGGTCTGCTGTCTATGAGAGCCGGCTGTCAATCACTCGCGAACTCCGACCAAGCGGTCAAACTAGGCAGCGCTGATCAAATATGAAACAATATTATGTTACTGTAATGACTATTTCTCGCCTCAAATGTTTTCAGAATCATCTTGTAGTGTACTGTTTAGCTGTAAAATGAGAAAGTTTGTGACGCCGCCGCCATTGTGAAATCTGGTAAAGGAACGCCAAGTTCCGGTCACATGACCGGAGCACAGCCAATAGGAACGCTCTCTCAATGAAATGACCTGTGATTGGTCAAAGTCTCCCGTCACGGGAGATTTTTTAAAGCCTGAAAACAGAGCCAAGATGAGGTGCGGAAGTCTAGTTATCTCTCAGAACACTTGAATTATAATATGCTGAAAGGTTATTATGGAATTTTTGCCCAATGATGCCCAAAAATATACTGCCTACTGCCACTTTAATGTCGCTGCCAAAATGAATGTCATTGATTTTGCAGAGTGCATAATGCAAGCTGCACTTCAGGCACAAGCGATTTAGTTATAGAAAAGAGAAAATCAAGTTAAAGATTTATGTCAGTTATGTTATCTGACCAAACACTACATTCTCCAATCAACTGTGTTCTCAGTCACGACAGTTTGAAATACTTATCAAAATGTTGAAATTATTCGCTGTTTTTGCTTTTATAATCTTGAAATTATGTCTTTATTATTTGAAAGTGTAGGTTTTGAAGGGTTTTGAAGCTGCAATGAGAAATAGTAAACAAGCACCATCTTAAAGTGCTTGTAAACAGCGGGGATGATACTCAAATTCTGGGTTCATTGGGGTCAGTTTTGATAAACACACACCGAGAAAGCCACAACTGGAAAGTGGCAAACATCGTAAGCCTATGGAATAAATCATTGAAGAACACAGTAAAGTCTGCAAGAGGCAAAAATACGTTGCTCATACTAAATAAAAAAAACATTGTAGGAGAGCCTGTTGGTGAGCAAACACACAAACAAACAAAGCACAACCACCTACGTCTAGATCAATGGGGTTTCAAGTACTTCTCAGTGTGTGTGCGTGCGTGTGTGTGTGAGTCCACTCTGCTGCTGTTGATCCGTAAATTGGTGCCAGATTGGTGTCAAGGCAGCCAGATTTTTGCGAGATTGGCTAGTCATTTCTTGTCAGGCAAGCCAGCAGTCGGCCCTGTGCAACAAGCTGACAAGCATATAGCAGACATGTCTCACACACACACACACACACACACACACACACACACACACACACGCACACACGCACACACACACACACACACACTCACATACACTAATCTCTTGACGTGCCCACGCACACCCCCGCAAGTCCGACTACACACACAAAAAGAAATAAATAGATCACTGTACAGCAGAGGTACAGTGTGCATACAGAAAGAAAAATGGAAGAGGTGTCTCCAGGTATGGAGCTGTTTCTCATCTCTGTGTGTTTCTGTCTCTTCTCTGTTTGTGTTGTTTACACCCTTAGGAACAGTGTCCCAGTTTTTTTTTTTGAAAGAGGAAGTGCATGTTCTCTCCTTGTAGATTCACTTGGCAGTGACTCTCTCTCTCTTGCTACTTTGCACTTAAACATCTTCCTCATCTCAGCTCTGAACTTTAGTGAGCATTCATTTATATGAATAGAGCGTAGCGTATGAGGAGAGAGCAAGAAAGTGTTGATTTTAACATTCGATGTGTTGGTCTTCTTACTCATGTTAGTAATGGTGTTTTATTTTTAGTAGCAGCAGTGGCATTGCTGCAGTTTTTGTTGTTAGTCGAGCTTCTGGGGCTACTTTCATTTTTGTTACTGTTGTTGTTAATGGAGAAAGCCAGGTCCCTCTTTTACTGGCTAACCTACAGAATTACAGCTGAACACATTGCTGAGAGGATAAGGCTGTCAATAGTCTATACATTCCTTATTGCCATCAAAAACCCATGAAAAGACCAAAACCAACAATGAATTGAGTCAATTGTCTGTGTCTGTCTGTGTATCCCAAGCCTGATATACGTATCTTATTATCTTATTCTTCTGTGTAATAGACCTCTATATCTATTAAACACACATAGTCACTTTCACAATAGGTGATATCTTCCTTCTTTACCATGAACATGGTCAATCCCACAAACAACATCCTGTTGCTGTTAATGCTTACTAGCATTAAATGTGTAATAATCCGCAGCTGGAAATATTTCCCAACAAATACATTTAATTTGTACTCCTGTTTGAATGATGTTTGTTAAAAAGTACAATGCCCAGCTGTTTAAGGAAGTAACTGAGCCTTTTTTTAAATCAAACAATATATTAACAGGTAAAGTGACTTTTTCCACTACAGATGTAGTTTCTGTAGTGAAAAGTTGTTCTTGAAAAGCTAAAAAACAACAAATATGGGGTGAAGCAGAATATTTCATTAGATAAAAACATGTTGTGAATTTTGGAGATTATTACATTTATCTTTATTTAAAAAATATTTACTACTGGACTTCACAACACTCTGGAGTTATTGGAAATGTTTGGATCACACGAGTCGGAAACAATCATATGCAGCCACCACTGGATTCTAATTCTCTAAATAGTATAATACTAATAACTTTTTTTTTATCTGAAAATGTGCAGAAGACATTTATACAGAATGAATAGACATGCAAAAAATGTGTGCCGTGGCTACCATGTGAATGACAAGTCACCACCATGGCATTGTCCGGTTTGGGTGTTGTCTGTTTTTTCTTCTTTGAACTTTAACCCTCTCGCAGTGTGTTTTCAGTTCAAGAAAGTTAATTCTAACATTTTGGTCGCCTAAAAATGTCTTATTCAGCGTTTGGTTTCACTTAGCTCCACCCTAAATGGACTTGGTAAATGGACTTGTACCCTCTTGTGTCACTTCTTGTTCCAAAAAACCAAGATGGTGACGGCCAACATGCAGATTTCAAAACCAACGGGTGACGTCACCGGGACTACTTCCACTTCTTGTATTCAGCCTATGATTCTAACTTCATACAGTGTAAATTATCACAAATGTTATGTGTCCCTAGGATACAACCTAATCTCCACTGACTGTTGCAGTTCATGGTCAACACCTTTACCCTTGACCACCACGGGGCATCCTGGTGGGGGGTTAGAGCATGTTTCAAGCATTTACTTATTGATTTTTATATAATACGGGAATTGCTGGAAACCAATGGCCAACTGGAATTGTAGAAAGAAATCATCGAAAAATGTAAATAATTTAAATCTCCATGTCCCTCCTATCTAGATCCTTGCTTGTGTTGTACGAATTGTCTCTCAGATGTACGTCGCTTTGGACAAAAGCATCTTCAATATGAAATTGTAGAATTGTAGAATTGTAGCATGCATTTAAAAATGGTCAGCAAAAATGTAAATTATAACTGATTTGTAATTGTAGAGCTAGAACAAATATACTGCTATGATCCTATTATGCAAAACTCCAAAGACCATTCACAAGATAATCACGATAATATATTTTCCCTCGCAGGATTCGTATTTTTGTGTAGTTATACTTAGATTTAGTTCGCCAAGTTTATACATAAATCAAGCCCAACAGATTACAGCTGTCTGTGTTTCTGAGAGGCATGTCAGAGGTCGTCATGCATAGTAATATTATGAAACTAGAATGGCACTCGGAGAGCGCAGACCTCCGCCAACCTGCCCGAGTACGATTGCCCCACCTCTCCGTGCAGCTCGCGCCATCATCCACGTGTATTTTTGTTTATGTTGAGATCAGCTGTATGTAGCGGAGCATCGTAAAACACTTCATTCAAACTGGACAGAAACAAAGTAAAACTCACCTAAACCGTCGTCGTTACTCTTTCCAACAATCACCAAGTGTGCTTCGAGCTCAACTGTAATTTCACCGAGTTTAATGTGAAAAAACGCCGAATCAACAGGTTCCCCCCCCCCTCCCTCTTTGTTCCTCTGTAGGCAGAAGGAAAGATGCAGGCTGACGCGTCATGAAAGCGACATCAATTACACTGCGCATGTCCGAAAGCCTGTGGTGTTAATGCACAGGCTGACCGGAGTTAATAAAAAAAATTCCGGAAGCCTGATCATAATCCAGATCGCCACCAAAATCGAATAGATTTTTCATTGAGCCCCACCCCACCCCTCCGAAAAATGTCAATCAAATCCATCGCTGACTTTTGGAGTTATCCTCCAAACGGACAAACCAACAAACCAACAAACCAACGCCAGTGAAAACATAACCTCCTTCCTAGACCTTCGGCCTTGGCGGAGGTAATAAACATAATGAGGTTATAGTGGTTGTAATGCAGTGCATAATCTGGATGGTAGAGCATTGCATAAGTAGACATATCTATTACTGCTTGCATTATGAACAGTTAACCAGGTTATATCCCACAGTTTCTACCACGTGTGTGATGACGGTGGTACATAAAGCCAGATGTTTGAAGTGCAATATAGTAAACCTGAAGACCTGAACAGCTGGATCTAAAAAGCTAGACTAAAGGTGTGATTTCTTCAAAGTGCCTGGTTTAATATGTAATAGGATTGAGGGATTTGGTTAGTCCTGCTCTCCCTTTGGTATTTTTGAAATTTGACTGTCGAGGGGCCATTTCACAGCGTCCATCCCTCCTGAAACCCTGTTGACAAGCAGCCAGAGCACTCAGCCTGAGTGTCTGTGCATGAGGGGAAGGCAGCAGAGGATTCCCCGACAGTCTGTCTCTCTCTGAGGATAAAATGTGGCACGGCTACAGCTGTAAGGCTGAGTGATTCAACCAGTCAGCCAGAAAAGAACCACAAAACCAACCGACCTGCTCATCAGCTGCCATATTTGATTTGGAGAAAACTGTACTGAATGTAGTCAATACTTCACCTGCAGCTGATCAAAATTCAGCTGTACTGAAGCTCTTATGAATTGAACGGACCAAACACAATTTATGGGGGAAGAATACTAATCGGTGCCTTTCTGCAATATCTCAGGACAACCTCTATAAAAGGGGCTCTATTCGCAATTTTTAATCAATTTCTCATTTTAATACCAGTCAGTGAAATTCCTAAAGGTACACTGAAGCAGCACTGTCTGCTTTTCTTCACAGAGGTCATTTTCATACAGGGTTTTAATCAATTTCTTGAGACTGACTGTTAAAGTGGCAGTAGGCAACAATTTTTGTGCATAATTTGGCAAAAATTTCATAATAACCTTTCAGCATATTGTAATTCAAGTGGTCTGAGAGAAAACTAGACTTCTGCTCCTCCCCATGGCTCTGTTTTCAGGCTTTAGAAAAATCTAGCCCGTGACGGCAGACTAATCACAGGTCATTTCAGAGAGAGAAAGCGTTCCTATTGGCTGTGCTCCGGTCATGTGACCAGAACTTGGCTTCCTTCAACAGATTTTACAATGGCGGCTGCGTCACAAACTTTCTCATTTTACAGCTAAACAGTACATTACAAGATGATTCTGAAAAAACATTTGAGGAGAGAAATAGACATTACAGTAACAGAATATTGATTCATATTTGATCAGCGCGGCCTAGTTTGACCGTTTGGTCGAAGTTCGCGAGTTATTGACAGCCGGCTCTCATAGACGGCAGCTGGACAGCGGACCTTGTTTTCCTCTGGTAAGTAAAATCCTTCAGATGCCGTTAGGAGCACCGGAGGACACAGTAGGACACAGAGGAACATGATTTTTTTCAGGTTACCTGTTTCATGTACTACTGTCACAATATAGCGGCCATTTTCTAAAAATAACTTTTTTAAATCATATTTGCGCCAATCTCGCATACTGCAGCTTTAATACTATTAATCTGTGTGTCTTTATTTCAAGAAAGCTCCAGCTGATACCTGAACTTGCGGTATCTGCCGATACCAAGTACCAATCCGATACCAGCATGATAAAAAACATATATAGTTATTATTATTATTGTACAGCTGTTTACTACTGACCATGTATGGATGTGATATGATTACTATATTTGTTGTATGGCCTGGCTCAGGCTAAACTCTTTGTAAAACACGAACAAATACATACAGAGAATGAATGCAATAGAACTTTATTTTATTAATCAGTTTATCAGTTACGAAGAACAGAAATAAATAAAGCTAGGAATAAATAACAACTCCGTATTCTCTTAGCTGTCTCCTCAGTGGACAGCCTGTGTGCTAATTTATCCTGCAGGTTACTTCCACCCCCTACACATTAGCCACGCCCCCTTTCATTACTCATGAACCGTTTGTCGTAGAGTGTGGGAGGTAACATTGTACTCAGCAGAGAGTTCCTTTTTTCATTTATATGGGTAAACGGAAGCCTTACATCCTGTACATATCTTTGTTTTACTTGTTGGATTTCCGACTGTGAAATGTTACCAAATGGCTGACATTTTTCTCGCTCTGACTACCGTTACCGTTACACTCTCCACTAGCACTGCAATTTCTGGTTAAACAAGTTGTATTTTTTCTGGATTAATAAATTATGAATTTTGGGCAGTATCGGACGCATTTCCGATACTGGTTTTGGTATCGGAACAACTCTACCAAAAACAACAGACTTTCACCCAGGAGACTGGCGTTTGTACCCTATGTGAAACCAGAAGTCAATGTTGATTTATTTGTCATGTAACTTCCGCACCTAAGTAAAGCCACTTCTGTAGTTATTTTAAGCCAAACCACAATATTTTCCTAAACCTAACTACGTAGTTTTGTTGCCTTAACCTAACCAAGGTGTTTCCTGTGAAGACGGAAGATTATTTTGAAAAGACTGTATGCATGTAACATGTGGAAATTGACACGTGTTGCTGGACAATCGTAGGAGAATGCATGAAAAATGAGGAATAACTTTTCGTAAGATATTGTACGAACCGTTGTATGAGGAAACGTTGCCCTGGGCAACTCCGGCAAAGGAGAGAATCCAGCCCCTTTCAAGGGCCTGTAGGAGCCACAGCTTGTGCTAGTAATTTATAGTCCTTATAAAGTTAAGTCCTTTGTGGTGGTCTGGTACATATGTGCAGACGTGTAGAAGACTTTACTGGACATGTGTGTTTGACGAGGTTTGAAGCGGCCGCTTGTGTTTTATTCTGAGAGCCATACCTGTGCTAGTTTCCTTTTCCTGTGTGCATGTGAATGTTTTGTAGTACAAATAGCTTTCTAGTGGAAGAGTGTGCGTGGGCGGATCACACAATAACAGCATCTGACCTGCTGCCTCTGCGGTGAAGCTGTGGTGTAAGTACCGTAACCACAAGTACAAACATTTACAATGTACGGGTCAGAGCTATTCTTACTACAGTATACGGTATAATTTTGCATTTCATTTTTCACTACATGCACCATGTCCACCACACATCATATATGTATAGTATAAAATTCTCCCAGTTTTTATTGAAGTTATTGTTTTTAAGTATAGGTGATGTATTCCCAGTTTAACACATGTGCACACAAACAGTTCCTGGACTTGCAGTTTCTAGTGCCCCTGCAGGACATTGTTGTGTTGCCTGACTCACAGTGTGAAGAGCCACATAGACACAGTGGAGAGAGGATTAACTCAGATTTAAGGGACTGAATTTTCATGATTTACAACCTTTCTGTACGAGCTCTCACTGTATTGATCCAGGGGTGAAGCTTGATAAAACGTTACTTTCATTTCATGGGTGGATATAGAAAAAGGACGAAGGATTCTTGTGGAGGAGAAGATAGGACTGTGGCTATTACACCTGCAGGCAGGCCATTGAGGACTTCTTTGTCGCAGCAAAAGAACTGCCACCCCACACACATTTTGATCCAGCTACAGAGAACAGTTTGCACAAGACTTGAATCTAAACCCCAAAGGCATGACACAAAAGTCTTTCTAAGGTCGTAACCATGACAGAATAGCCGTAACCCTCCAGAATGTCTCTTTATGAATCATTCCTTGATGCTAAATACTATCAAGGAAAGATAATCTACGTCGTATACTGTATTCACTGTGACTTTCCTAAGTAATGCAAGACATACATATATTTCACACAGGTTCTTTAGACTTAGCCACTGGAAATTTGATGGCGACCCCATGTCTGTTAAAGATTTGACCTGATGATGGCGCTAGAGGAAACGTTAAGGCGTCATAAAAAGTTAATACTATTCAAGGTAAGGGGGATATCAATGTCTGTGCCACATTTTATGCTCAGGTCTGGTAACCCCCCGGTTGCAAAAATGTGCGAATTCTTGCAAGACTAGCTGCCCAACGACCTATCCTAACCTTAACCATCTTGTGAGAGTTTCACAATTTGGGGTTTACTGTCTAGACACTACCAAATATAGTTCCCATAGTTGAGACATTTTAGACAAAATCAGAAATGTGATCCTCGTTGTGCTCGAGGAAAGCTCACAAAAGTCATTGGGGTTCATCCTCTGGGAGCCCTGAATGTCTGTACAAAATTTGGTGTTGATCCATCCAGTAGATGTTGAGATAAATTTCTAAATGAGTAAAAGATTTTACCTGTTGGAGGTGCCACAGGAAAAGTCAGGGGATCAGCAAAGTTATTAGGATTCATCCTCTGGGCACTATGGATATCTGTGCCAAACGTCATGGCAATCCTGAGATATTTATGTCTGAACCAAAGTGGTGGACCCACCAACAGACTGACATTGCCATCACTAGAGCCACGCTGCTAGTATGGCTTAAAACACATTGTGGTTGTGGTTGCAGCAGTGTGGTATTTTTTATCATCTGATATTTAATATTTTTCAAATCTGATTCTCACTATTTTTACAATATCAAAGAGGGGGAGGAGCTCAAACAGAGCGTTTCAGACAGAGGATGAAAGGTGCTGCAGCACAGTTGGTATGAGAAAAATAAAGCGTTCTTTGAACATTAAAGCATGTAAACGTGTTCTAGTAAAAAACAAAAATACAAGTATGCCCCTGAAAATGAGCATAATAGGTCCTATTTAAAAGAAAATACTAATGCACTCTTAAACTGGAAATTATTACCCTGCAAAAACTGAAAGCCTGTGTGTTGACATATGCAGGAACTCTTTAATGGCTGTAGGCAGGAAGTCCCTTTTGAAACTTTGGTTGAAGTATTATGCATAAAGAAACTTCCCCAAGGTTGAACAGGCACATCTGGATTGGCTACTGTGATAACAGAACTAGAGTTACAAAACAGATAGCCAAGAGGACTGATATGTACACGACCCAACGTGAGTTTGCAAGTGACCATCCAGTTACTGTTTTGATACGAAGTTCACGAGGACTACTTGTTGCTTTACGAGCCCTCATCCCTCCGCTGCTCATTTGCACATTACAGTGCTCTTGAGGCAACGAGCACAAGTGTGCCATTTGTATTTGCATGGTGCTTGACATTTACACACTGGGAAAGCAATTAGGCCAGAACTAGGGTCATTAATACAGTGAACAGGCTAGACGTGTTTGCTCTGATAGCTACTGCAATATTTTGTCATGCTGAAATGACAATGATGCCATCAACATACTAACATATCATCTGAGGGTCTCAGAGGAACAAAGATGAAAATCTGAATTCCCCATTCCGTTCGCCTGCTGTTGTTCTGTTTCAGGGGCTTGAAACTAAGCAGGTCCACTCTTTGAACAGGCATTTTCTCAAGCTGTTTCAAAGAAAAACAACAAACCTTAACATTAACAGAGACTCACAGTGCTCGGTATGAATAAGTGTTGCAGACGCCAATTCAAGGTAGAAGAGGCAGGTAGGATCAGAGGTTAAAAAAACAACAAATGACTGAATCAATGAGTAATACTAATTGCTGACATGAATAGGGTTACAGTCATCATGGGTGAATGACTCAAGTCTGCTATCTACTTTTAAACCTAAAAAAAAGTATTTAAAAATACAGCTTTTCTGATGGAATTCCTAGGTTGGGAAGTGTGTTTCTTTGACAAGCAAATGATCAACCTGAAGACATCACACAAAAACAACTGGTACTGGTATTGGTTGCTAGGTGACAGTGGCACTGGGGTGCATCCCAAACAATGATGGTGGTCACGGCTTATGACAGATTATTGGACTTACCACCTACAGAATCACGACTGTGCCCAAAAGTATTGTGGGGGTATCTGGTTGGCAAACATCATTTCTTCACTTCTTACATAAGCAAGAAATGTGCCACAGCTAAGCAAAGGGTGAGCATCAGTGAACTGTCTGGACAGCTACTGACTTAGGGCCCTGACACATCAAGCCGAAGGTCGGCCTTCGGACAGTTTCGAACCTTCGGTGAGCGTCTGTCAGCCTAGTTTTTGCAGTGTGTCCTGCACCGTTGGCTCTAGTCTACCTGTGTTGGTGTTTTTTCGGCCGATTCAGCATGTTGAATCGGCGGCAGAGCTCGTTGAAGAGAGAAATCCCTCTGATTGGCGGTTCAGCTAAAACGAATCAGTGCATCAGAAGAGAAACGGACGTGAGGAAAACAAGCAAACAAGTAAAGTCGAGGAAAAACACTGAAGGCTCTTCTCATTTCTCATCTTCATCTCATCTGATCATTCCAATATACGGATATTTTCACAACAACATGTCCATCTGGAATGAAGCTAAGTGGTAAGTGAGAGTGGTGTGAAAATGGTCGGCAATCGCCGTTTTATTTCATCATAACAACGGTTTGTATATCCGCAGTCCTCATTGATTACCATCACCTGCTGGTAGGGAGAGTTATTTCATCTCACGCAGGCGCAGAACGTACATGGTAGTTGGTCGTCGGCTGTTGGTCGTCGGCTGTAGTCTTTGCGTTGTGTTAGAGTGCATCTTTTTGGCCAAGACAAAGGCAACAGCAGCTTGGTTGGCGCTTTGATGTTGGGTTGGTGTGTCTGGGCCTTTATAATTGTAGTTTTAGTCATCTTATAAAATGGTTTAGTGTTTGACAAAGGCAGCAGGAGGAGAGACAACGGGTAACTGTGCATAGAGGCTTTTACTCCAGAAGTTGATCAAGGTTTCCTGTATGTCATATCTGTATATTGTATTGGACAACGAGTATTATTTGATAGCATTACTCCTTAAATGAAAACCTTTCATTGTAGTCCTTGTGACCACTAAATAACATCAAGCCTACTTGTTTCCCCTGCAGCAGTGAAGGCTTTGGGCCAATATCCACTTCAAATCATAGCAACTTTGTGACAGCAGTTGTGAATGTAGATTTAAACTACAGTAAAACATTTTGCTGGGCTCCTGGCAGAAATTGATTAGTAAGTGTGCCACACAAAATAAAAAATAAAAATATATATATATATATTTTCTCTTCCAGGCTATAATTTGCCCGAGAATATAGAAATATTTTTTTCACATCAATTTACCAAGATTAAAAGTAATGCAGAAAGGCCTTTTGATGTTTGCTTATTTATATTTTCAAATGTCCTTCAAAAGCAAGTTATCTCAATCTTTTATTGGTTTGTTATTTATGAAAAGCCCTTGACTTTGAAATACAAGTAATCATTTGCAAACACCACGCTGCATGTGTGGTAATAAAATATGATCCCTTGTGGTAATCAATTACATAATTAAAAATGCCATTTAGCATAATTTGGAAAATCTTTGATATCTAATAATTTCAGCACTTAGTGTAGAGATCAAAAAGCAGGTGGAGGTATTAATAGGAAGTCTATTGGTAGGCAACCACAGCACAGCCCATATGAATAGGTTTAGGGCTCCCTAATGGGAATGAGAGTTTTCCCAAAGATTGTCTCTTAAAAGGTAATCACAAAAAAGAGATGGGATTAATAACATTTCCATTGAATACACTGGATGTTAGTATGTTAGTAATGTAAGTAATGTTAATACTCTGCTTTAACAGGCTATGATGAGAAATTAATTCATTAATATTCCTGCGTGTGATTCTAAAAGGCTGTTGGTTTCGTTGGATGGTGTGTTGCTCAAAATGGTGAATGCTTTTAGCTGAAGGAGCTACTGACAAATGGGGGCAACACGCAGAGACTGTCTGCATGCAACACTGATTATATTGCCAAACAAGCCGCTGAGTTCCCGCTCTCTTTCTTTTTCTCTCCCAACTCTCCTTCTCCCAACCAGTCAATGCAGTATTTGTATTCTTTCCAGTCTCCTGCTTTCCCATTACCTGTCAGCAGCACATAATTTATAGCTACAGTATCTCTGCAGCATCAACCAACTAACAACTCTTTTGTGTGTTTTTGTTCACTCCATTTTAATAGGGATGTAAGGATTATCCCAGATGGATGAAGGAGATTCAGCGTAAGCTCTAGCTGACAGATCGATAGTTGGCTGATGGCCACCATGGTAAAAAGTCAGCCCACTCGGGGAGGAGAAATACAGCTGGAACATGCTTCTGTGAAGATACAGATAAACAACTTCAGGGATGCAGAAAAGGGATTTGTGGGAAGCTCACAGAGGCTTGCACAGGCTCTCTGAGCAGCCAGCATGCATACTTCTATAACTGTGTAACTGTATAGTGAAACACTAAGGGAAAGGATATTGTGCAGCATTGAAGTGGGGCCATCGCAGAAGCAAAGCACTGAACTAAAGCAAAGAATCCGATGGCAAAAGCGAACAGATGTAAACTGGAGCAGTTCAAAGAGTGGCTTTGCAGATGAGAGTCATCGGTACAAAACATGTATGACAGATATAAAACCTTGACAGAACGGCTTGTTTTCTATTTCCTTTGTGCACCACTCATTGTCTGGTTACGTATATACAACACTACACATATGTCCCATAGCAGACACATTAAAGTTATGTGCAAGTATATTATTAGATGCCTACAGTATTCCAGTTTCAGGAAAAGTGGAGAATCGCAACCCAAGTACTGGTCGACTGGTCTGCAAGCATGAGATCAGAAGTGAGGATTAGCAAAAACCGTAAGGTCATAGTGATCTTTGAGCTCCAAAATCTAATCAGTTCATCCTCGAGTCCAAGTGGACGTTGGCGCCAAATTTGATGAAATTCCCTCAAGGCATTCCCTAGATATCACAAGAATGGTACAACAAACATTCCAAAAACATAATGCCTCTGGCCACGGATGTTGCCTGTGCAGAGGCATAAAAAGGTGGTTATAAAGTAGGATTGAATATTATTTGTCAGGTGGTAGCCAAGAAGCTAACAAATGTGCCACTGATAGTGAAGCATAAATGAAGCAGCTGATGCCAATCAGCTAATGTAAGCACGACTTCAGTGCTCTATCTGAACTAACTCTATGCTCTA
Organism: Sebastolobus alascanus; assembly: GCA_916701645.2. Taxonomy (NCBI): domain Eukaryota; kingdom Metazoa; phylum Chordata; class Actinopteri; order Perciformes; family Sebastidae; genus Sebastolobus; species Sebastolobus alascanus. The sequence goes on from CAKAOJ020000059.1 coordinate 7,077,950, forward strand.
TATACGACACATATCCACCAGGACTACAGAAGGGAACTTTGCTGGAATCTTCCTGAAAGTCATTGACGATCTGGACTTACAGTGTTAAGAGACTCTTCATGAGCCATTATGTATCCCCAAACATTCCTCCCAGCACATTCATTCACTTCACTGCAATACTGCACATCACAAATATGTGTCAGGTAAACCAGTGATTCAGAAAACAGCTGCACTTGCCGACTCTTAATTGCCTTAAATAAACAGGGGAATAGCAGAGTGATTGAGGAGCGGGGGGGAATGCGACATTAATAGACTTTAAGCTGTTGACCTGGAAAGAGATAGAGGACAAATCAGCTGTGTTGTGTATTTATGATTTATTGTTCAGAGAGGCATAATCCCCACTAGTAAAGCCAAACACACTGTGGGGGGACTCCCTGTTTTATGGGAGGGTGACTCACTGTTGTGATGCAAAACTCTTCTTTCCACTGGCACATCCCAAACTACAACTCTATGGAGCACTCTGAACTGACATGATTCTGGCAAATAACAATATTCTGCCAATGAGAGTTCATCCATTAGAAAGCGATCAATAACCACAGTGATATTAAACAGCTGAAGGACTGGTCTGTCTATTCTTAGCTCCTCTTGGCCCCGACCAACAGTTCAGCAGTTCAGCTTTGACACCTACCTCCGACCTTGTTCTTCATTAATGCATGAAGCTGCTCTCCCTCCGGCCCTTGTGACCGCCACCCTTCCTGAAGCTAACACTGCATTAAAGGCAAGAGAGAGCACCACTTTGGAAATAATGAGGCTCCCCCCACCACGACTCTGAGCCTGACACGCCTCCGGAGGCGAAATCATTGGAGTAATTACTATAGGTATATTCTGTGGGAATGTGGAAATATTATGGTGGGCACCCTTCTCTGCTTCTGCTCTTAGACTACTGTGTTTTAGGTTTTTCTGTGAATTTGTTTAAGTGTTTTAAGATGCTAAATGCAAGATTCAGAGAATTTCTGTTGCCTCTGCATGGCTCTCAATATGGCAACGACTGAGCCCGCAGCTCACAGCTAATGGTGCTAACAGTGAAAACAACAGCAACAGTGCTGACAGAGATAACAGTGTTAACCTGAGGGGGAACCGGAGGGTGGGTGCTAGCTTCCACAACGGCGCTATCGGTCGGGACGGCATTATCAGCTGTAACCGCCACCGCTGTACAATACACAGAGGGAGAGCAACTTCATTCTCTGCTCAGGTAGACATTACTCCTCTATATCTTTACATAGCAAATAGTTGGTTGCTGATATGTTAGTGCTCTGGATATCGTATAGAGAATCTTTGGAGACATAAACAGGAACTTTAAAGGAAGTTTTCCCCAAATAATGATACAAGAGATTTTTTTCTGTAAAATTAATTTACAGGTGCCACTTTTGTTAAAGCAGCAGTGGGTAGAAATGGAGCAAATATGATTATGGTCACTATATCCTGACAGCAGTGCATGAGACAGGTAATCTGAAAAAAATCATGTGCCTCTGTGTCCGACAGTGCTCCTAATGGCATCTGCAAGAATCAAAGCCGAGCTGGAGCCTTGCCGTCTCTGAGCAGCTGTGAATCACTCGATCAAACGGTCAAACTATGCAGCGCTTATCAAATATGAATCAATATTTGTACTGTAATGCCTATTTCTCACCTCAAATGTTTTCAGAAACATCTTGTAGTGTACTGTATAGCTGTAAAATGAGAAAGTTTGCTCCGGATGGTGGGCGGTGCTTGATATTTCCTCAACTGATCTCAACCTGGCAGCCCGAAAACAGAGCCAACAGGAGGTGCAGAAGTCTAGATTTCTCTCAGAACACTTGAATTACAATATGCTGAAAGGTTATTATGGACTTTTGGCCGATGATGCCAAAAATATTCTGCCTACTGCCACTTTAAGCAGGACTTTGGCTATTTATTATTTTCTCTTCCACAGTCAAGAAGACAGCGTTCGAATAATGAATCGCTTTCCTTGTCAAAACTGTTGCTGCAAATTTTTTTTTACATATGTTTAATGTAATTTTTCCAAATATCAGTTTGACTAATGCACATTTGTAAGTAATTCACATCTAAATGCCAGAGGCTCCATTTGCATTAAAAGAAACTGAGATGCTCCCGACCCCCCACCTTTATTTATCCTTCCATAATACATCCATGAAACTGTGAAAGAGACCATTTTCATTCATGGCACATTTGAAATCAACACCAATAAAACATGTTCACACGAAGCCATCTGTTGATCATCAATTCTACATATAGCCTACACACTCACACACGTGTGCTCGTACACACTTGTGAAGAGGTGTCACAATTCTGTTGATGTTGATGTATTTATATACAGTATATACAGTAGAATGACTTTAGGGCCCTTAGGTCCTGTTCATACCAGAATGTGGAATAGCAAAATTCCTTAAAGCATCCTCATGAAATAGGTGATGACGTAGTGACTACTAAGGCACAATGGCTGACAATAAGTTCACACAGTTTAATCAGGAGACATGTTTGTACCATTGACTATTGTTTCTGCAGACCATGCCACTGTTGTGGAGCAGTTTATCCTCCAGCAGAGCAGGGTTATATAAATGTGAATGTTGCATATGGTGCAGCACAGCATCTTACCCCAGTTTACCCTATAGAAGATATAACCTGCATATGCACACATCTCAAATTGCTCTTTTTAAAATATCTTAATCTTCTGTGATCTCACACTGAAAGGTCATTTTAATATCAGGTGGAACTGAATTCTCCACCTATGAAATGCCATGTCGTTGTAAGACACCTGAAGAAGAAAGCAGCGGAGCGAAGGGCGTCCATGGTAGGGTATCCCTAGTAGGCAGAACATTTGAGAGCAGCATTAGAAAAACGGAATATGGAATATGAATAAGAACGTTTGGGGGAAAATATCAAATACCCAAACCCGGGGGAGTCGTGGCTTCTCAGAGGACTCTCTTGGTTTCACACCGCTGACTCCTGAATAAGCCGCTCTTTTCTATTCTTCCGTCGTGCTCTTTCATTTCCATACTGATGCAAACTGAGGCAGCCCTCACATCAGGCTCTTTGGAGCTTTCATACATTCTCAATTGGGCACTACAGGGAAGAGAAGCCCTCAGTCTGCAGTGTTCGTACCGCTGATGATACAGCCTCTAACAAGTGAATCTAAAGCCACTGCACTGCTCCAGATTGGTCCTCTTAAGGATTTCATTTCTAAAAGGACCGCTCAAGTGATGTGGTAAGTCAATTTGACAATCATGAAAGGTAGCACTAACAAGTGCAGACTCCTGATAAAGAAAGCCTGCAGTGAGAGACTCCAGTGAAGGGAGGGAATGGGGGAACTAGCTCTAAAGGAAACCAGCCAACCATGAAATGCCCAACCTTTACACTTGAGAGATGGTAGGAGACTGTATTAGCAGGACAGGAAAACAACAACAACAACAAAATCAGCACTAGGGAGTTGCATTCTCTGGCACCATCATTTCATCATGTGTAACAAAACTACACAATCCAACACTTCTTTGTTTGCTTTTTGGGAGAATTTAATGTCACAGTCCCTACAGAATAATTAAGCTTTTTATGTTTTATCTCATTTGAATGTGTCTGTTTTTGCATAAAGACTTCTACTACAGTTATCTAGAGACTAGCACAAGTCGTGTGTCTGCTACCTTCTACAACAAGCTGGGAGAATTCCTCTCCCCTTATTACATTTCAGAAGAAATGCCTGATCCAGGGAGCAGCCTGGAGGAGAAATTAGCCGGGAGTTTATTGGCTCGGATACAAAAGGAGCAGATTAAAAAAGGGCTGAGATGATTGAACTCCCCTTTATTCCACGGTGTGTCCTTTGTGCCAGGCTGCGCAGTCACTTTGATGCTATCTCTGTCATTCGAGCCGCACGCTGCGCCTTGGGTGCCTCGCACAAAAGAATATGATGCACTACCAGAGGCCTTGAATGGGCTTCCCATCTATTTTCTAAGAGTGGCGCTCTCCTTTTGATTCAGCTCATCGGTCAAAAAAACGTAGTGTCACTCATTATCAAAGCACGTCATCACAGTAAAAGCCTTAGTAATGTATTATTGTGAAAGAAAAACAACTGACTGAGTGAATTCTAGTTAATAAAAATGACCTGGCTTCAGAGAAATGAGGCCATATTGAGAAAGAATACTTTTTCCAATGCAGGTTGTTTTCTGCAGATTTCCCCTATATACTATGTACCCCATCAACTCCAAAGTAACATGTTCTTCTGCATTAATATAACCTTCAAAGTAGCTTCTGAAAATGTGAGTGCACTATAATCAAATAGCCTTAATGGGTAGAAAAGGTCAACTGTCAGATCCTCGCTTGCGAAGGAACAGAGTGATAATCGGAGGAATGGTTGTACCTTGCTTACAGAAGAGCAGAAGAGGCAGAAAGAAGGAAGGGGGAGGAGGAGATGGAGGAGAATGAAGAACATCTTACAAGGCTGCCATTACCGGAGTAATTCACATACTAAGGAGCAAAAAGAGACCTCTGAGTGGGCGGCTGTATAGTTGAGGTCTGATCAGAACCTCCATTAGAAAGAAATAAGCTGCAAATGGAGCAGGGGAGCTGTGTGAAGAGAGGAGCAGAGCAAACTGTGCTCAAGGAACACATTGCCCCAACCGGGCTCAACGAGACACACTTCACAGCACTTCGCTTGGACTAAACATGTCCAGCAGATAAAATGCGTAAAAAATGCTTCATGATCAGAGTCTCTGAAGTAACGTTATCAGTTACAAATACTGCTGCACAAGGGGGGCTTTAAATTAGTTTGAATGCCAATTAGCAGCAGCATTTATCAGCTATAAAGTAGGTCTGGCAATCAACACTTATTTGTGAGTTTTCACAGCAACAATTGTCAGCTTACTACAGAGACGCTAACCCATCAACCTCCAGGCATCAAAAACACCTCACAGTTATTGAATGTGACAAGTGGAGTAGCATAAGAGCATATGCCAAACACAGACAATCTGTGTGGACGAAGTGGAACAGCAATGACAATTTCAATCTAACCAACAGAGATATGAAAGCTTGACAGTATGTAATGGGGTTGGTATTGCTAATATGCATTTTAGTTAACATAGCTGTGTGCTAGTTTTTGGCTGGACCGCAGAGGGCCAGCCCTACAGACGCAAAAGTCTGTCCCTGACTGACTGACTGACTGACTGAGTGACTGACTGACTGAGTGATGAAGCTACAGGATTGGTCGGCCGACTGCTAGAGCTTCCTCAGTGGTCGTTGCTCTTTCAAAATGAAGAGGCGGAGAACAGTTCTGTGTTTACCTTTTTCTGGGGAGCGTGTCAGCGGTTCAATGTAACATTACATAGCGCTGTTGTTGTGCATGTGTTATTGTTTATTTTCGTTTAAGTGACGTTATGTTCGCAAATTTTCGCCTCGCTTTCCTTCATTTCCGCCATGAACTGACTATCTAGCAGCCACACGTCACTACTGCGGTATGAACCCAAAATAAACAGACTGTGCTGTGATTTAATTGCAATAAACAGATCAAAATAATGCCGAAATAACAACATAAATATATCGATTTGTAAAAAGTCTGAATTCATTCTTTGTCAAGTCTGTCCGCAACACAACAAGCAAACAACTTTTAAAATGCCTGTTTTCTGAACGGAGTTCGGATCGATCAATGCCAGGCTATGCAAACACCAGCTACTCAATCAACACTCAACATAACGTCATCTAGGCATAAATACAGCAGCGACGTTGTTGTAAACGGATCAAAGTGTGCCAAAATAACTACATAATGATGCTGATTAGTAAAAAGCCTGAATTCATGATTTGTCAGGTCTGTCCGCAAGACGACAAGCAAACAACTTTTAAAATCCTTGTTTTCTGAATGGAAATCGGATCAATCAATGGCAGGCTATGTTAACATTGTAGCTGCTCCATTAACACTCCATCTAGGAATAAATACGGCAGTAACAACGTCAGTGATGACAGCGGGAATATCTCAACGCTGATAAACTTTCGTGAAGTATGTATATATTGTTACACACCACTTGAATGCTTTTGATACACATGCTTTCATAAAAAACTTAAATACTTTTAACCTTGCATAATGTATGTCATGCTAATACCTTTTAACCTTGTATAAAATGTATAATATACTGACTAGTAAATGTTACCATTTACTATTACTGAATGTCATTTGCTTCATTATAAGTTGGCTTTCAATCAAACATTAAGATATAAGTGAAAAAAACTGTTCACAAAACATTATAGATATGACCACTGACTATTTGGGTAAGAATTTAGCTACAAATTCACAGACTTGACCATACGGTCCAGCCATATACTCGGTTCTGACCGAGTCTTGTTTAATGATGAGTCAGTTACTTTAGGCTTAAACTGTGTAGGATCTGGCGGCATCTATTGGTGAGGTTGCAGATTGCAACCAACTGATCTTCTACTGTGTGCCAGGCATGTAGGGGAACTACGGTGGCCGACACGATAACGCGAATGGCCCTCTCTAGAGCCGCTGTTTAGTTTGTCCGTTCTGGGCTACCGTAGAAACATGGCGGACTCCGTGAAAAGGACCTGCTCGCATAGACTGTATATAAAAAGTGGACATAGTCACCGTGACTTCACCCACTGGTTTATGGACTACGGTTTTGAAGCCTCGAGTTTGGCATTTTGGCTGTCGTCATCATGTTTTTTTTGCAACCAGAAGTGACATGAGAGGGTGGAGCTAAGTACAACCGAACGCTGAATAAGAAATTTTTAGGCGACCAAAATGTTACAAATTAACTTTCATGAACTGAAAACACACTGTGAAAGGGTTAAAGTTGTAAGACGAAAACACGGACAACTCCCAGACCGGACAACAGCGTGGTAACGACCTGTCAATCACAGGGTAGCCACGCCCTAAAGCATACCCTGCTTTATGGTGTATTTGACTCTAAATGGGACCATCATTTACTAAATGAACATCATTCTGTATTGAAGAAGACTTGAAACTAGCGATCGAGACAATAAACTCATGTTTACAATGTTTATTGATGTGATAAATCAAGTGAGAAATAGGGTCATTTTCTCATGGATTTCTATACAATCCGACTTCTTTTTGAAATCAGAGAAGTCGCCTCCTGCTGGCTATTAGAAAGAACGCAAGTTTAAGGCACTTCAGCATTGGCTTCACTTTCAGACCCGAAGGTTGCCCACTCTGCATGTAGATATAAACGGCTCATTCTAAGGTAACGAAAACACAGTGATTCTTATTTTCAGGTGATTATACACTAAAGAAAACATGTTATATTCCATTTCTGACAATAGATCCCCCTAAATGCTACATACTGGCCCTTTAAGGTCCTTTATTGTGAAGTGATCATTTGATTACTGTATTTTGTCTGCCCACTATACTATTGTTGTAATATACAGTAACGTGTACCATACCTGGAATTTTATACAGGTAGATTTATGACTTTGACTTATGACAGCTGTAACTATGTACTTTATGTACAAGGCATTAATTATAATGCAGATTCTAAATCAATTATCTGCACTCATTCTGTAGAGGAAACACTGAACCACATAAACACATTATCTATTTTATATATATATATGTATATATTAAAAATATTATCCCATATTATTTTGTCTCAGATTTTATCTAAAGCTTTTTTTTAACCCTTTCTCAAATGTATCCTTATGCTTTATTTGCCGTTTTGCAGATTATAATGTTTGTCTAAATGTTGTCTTTTTGCTGTTATTGTCCAGTGCAGTAGGGTAAATAATAATAAAAAGTCTTGCTTAAAGTGTATACATTTATAAAAGTTAGGTTTCCAGGTACGCTGCTACAATCAAACGTGTTGGGAGTGTGTGTCTGCAAGGAAAAAGATTGTGTGTGTTCAACATATACCTTCTTGTGTGTTATGCAGTATAGTGCACCCATAGAATATATTAATTCATAAGCCCTACTGTGCTATTCCTCAACAACATCCATAGGATTCTGGGTCAATCCTCCTCAAATGAATTTCATTTCCTGGCTTAAGTCAGGCAGTGATTAAGTATTAAGAGAATTCCACTGGAATACCGGTGCATTGTACAGTAAGAGAAGTAGCCCCTCTAAACCTCCAAGGTAATGAATGAAGAATAAGATGGCAATCCCTGCTCTGCGCTCTGAGGATTAGGAACATGAGGACAGCAGAGGGAAGAAGAGACAGTGATTCTGATGGATACTCCTGTCTGGGAGAGGAGCGGCGCTCCCAATGTTCTTCCCGCTGATTGATTTGAATGAGAGGACAGAGTGGAGGAGTGAGACTAGAAGCACTACAGTATCTGTGCTTGGCAAGGTCTTATCACCCCCTCGGCTGTCTAGCCCGCAGAAGCCTAGTTTATTTTGAACAGAGGTAGTCAATAACAGCAGGCGACCACAATGTTAAAAAGCATTTCTGTTCCTCAGATGTCCTTCTGTAACTCTGGTCAAAAACAGCTCTGCATTTCAGTTACTTTAAGATATTGTTCACATAATGCTAAACATATTTGTCACAGCATTTCTCTGCCTATAGAATACATCTAAGTCATTCTTATAGACTAACAGACCAAACGACTGATACTTTGCAATGTTATTTGTGTAATATACTTTGCAATAGTATGAAATACAGTATGTGTTCCTCCTGAATTATGTCACCTGATGTAAATGTTGTTTTTTTTCATATGGAATGAAAACTCTAGGGGCGTTTAACCTAGATGAATAGAAATGTGTATGCATGGATTTCTGCTTAATGGGATCCCTAACCTTTGGTGAAATGCAATTATACTGCTGCAAATGTGGAAAATATCTGAGGCATGTTCAGGGACCCATATTGGAAATAAGTGTCTTGCTTGCTGTGAAAATTGAGGAATTTACCCATATACACACACACCTATATTTGAATCTCTAATTTGTCATATGTAAAACTAGGGCTGTCAAAGTTAACTCGATAAAGACGCGTTAATGCAACTTGCTTGGATTCTTAGGTTGTAATGGGCTCAGTTTTAAAGCTAGAGTGAAGATGCTGGCATCATATGAAACTGGAAAACTTAAGAAATCCATTGGTACTAACCATGTCATACTAGCTTGTGGCTAAGGAGGATAATGCTGCAAACTTACGCTAAATTTTGGTGAGGAAAAACTGGAATGGCCATTTTCAAAGGGGTCCCTTGATCTCTGACCTCAAGATATGCAAATGAAAATGGGTTCTATGGGTACCCACGAGTCTCCCCTTGACAGACATTCTCACTTTATGATAATTACATGCAGTTTGGGGCAAATCATAGTCAAGTAAGCACACTGACACACTGACAGCTGTTGTTGCCTGTTGGGCTTGAGTTTGTCATGTTATGATTTGAGCATATTTTTTATGTTAAATGCAGTGCCTGTGAGGGTTTCTGGACAATATTTGTCATTGTTTTGTGTTGTTAATTGATTTCCAATAATAGATCTAAACATACATTTGCATAAAGCAAGCATATTTTCCCTCTCCAATATTGATAAGAGTATTAAATACTTGACAAATCTCCCTTTATGGTACATTTTGAACAGATAAAAAATGTGCGATTAATTTGCAATTAATCGCTATTAACTATGGATAATCATGCCATAAATCGCAATTAAATAATTGAATCGATTGACAGCCATATGTAAAACACACATTGAACCGATACAAACATCCCTTAAGTCAGGAGACATATTTACTGTAGCATAATGTATTGTGCTTGTGTGTAATGTGGGTTTTTGTATGCCCTTATGTCTAGACATAATTATGTACGTTTTCAAGACATTTGACAACAGAATGGAAAAGAAATAGCCTGCTTACTGATGTGTACAGATGGCCCTCCCCGTTCATGGCGATGTATAACCCTGTCTTCACGGACTGAATGGCGACAACTCGGAGGCCCACAGGAATAAGGTTGAATAAAGCTGAAAAACACGGCAAAATCACATATGCATAAAAATGTTATTACCATAGACAAACCTAACCATTAAGCGACATTAAATACACTGGAAAATTATTATGTAGTTCATCATTCAAATGCAAGCTGCCTATCATTAATGTTCCACAAGGCATAGATAATACAATTGCTATAGCTGTTGCATTTAGGTAATCTCTGAAGATGAATTGCAGCATGGCTGGTGAACGTGACTAGCCTAGCATAGCCGCGGCCACCCAGAGCTACCTGAGAAGTATCTGTAATTGGGGCCACCACTAGTGCGTGGCAGATCTAATAGGCCTTTTGTTGTTGTAGCAGACTCCTTGGGCCTGGTAGGTAATGGCTAGCTTGTTTGTATTAGTGAGAAAAAAACAGGACTGGCCTGGCTGTGGCATTAAGTGTGTGTATAGGAGACTTAAAAGGTACATAATGACCTTTGCTGACCCTGTAAGTAATTGGTATTGGCAGGTTTGGATGCTGGGGGATGGCTGAGAGAACTACTGCGTGACCATTGGTGGCTTTTGGCCAATTTCAAAAATTGAATGTGGCTCAGTCAGTGCCAACACCTGATTTGATCTTGTAGTTTTAATGATATGACGTATCTCTTGTGCACACTATATGTATTTCCCTCTATTTCAATAAGTCCCTTCAGCCTATCAGATGTGACATGTGCCACATCTCCTCATGCTGACAGGAGTTAAGTGACACAATGTAGAGTGTCAGGCTAACGTTAGCACCAAGCACTGGAATCAAATTAACCACCTAGCCTGGAGCGCTAGAGGAGCAGTGCCAGAACATGCTAATAATACCCTTTTCTCCCTGTTAAGCCTACTGTTTCCTGGTCCACTTTCCCTCTCAGAGAGGAGGGTAAATCTGTGTGATACTATAGCTGCCATTTAAGAAGACATTTTGGTTCCGAAGGCTGAAAAATGAGGGAAGGTTTTGGCCTGAAAGTAAAAGAAGTGGTTCAGTTCTGCTGCCTGTCTGCCACACGGCCCCCCGTATAATATCCTTGTCCCTGTCTACAAATTCCAATAGTCCAACATGTTGTCAGCAACCACTTACTCTTTTTAATGCTTGTTTCGGTGTCTGTATTATTATTATTTTATATATATATATATATGTATACTGTATATATAGAATTATTATTTATTATTATTATTTTTCTTTTATTTATTTATTTGTTTTTCCCTCTTTGTGATAACTTAATGTAATTCCATGTTTAAGTTGCCAAATCTTCCATGTGTACCACACTATCACAATCACTTCGAAGAGGAATAGAAATATGGGCTTGGATAACATTGTTGCAAAATATGTAAAATACCAGTCCCTTTATAGTTGTTCTGTTGTACTATACCTTTTGTGTCAATAAAAAATTTGAGCATAAAAAAGTCGTTCATTTCCTGCACCTGAGGGATAAATCTAGACCAGGATGTTAGCAAGGCACTTCCTGGAAAAAAAACAACTTTGTGCTCAAGGAAACCATACATATTGATAGGCAATCCAGATACCCCAATGTATGTGCACAAGCACTGAAAAAGGGAGTTTTTCATGACATGTCCCCTTTAAGTGCCAGTAACTTGATAGTTTTTCACCGTGTCCTTTTATCAATTATTCAAAAGTTTTTTGACACCTTTCAAATGTTTGATCTAGAAGCCCAACAGACACTGTCAAGGTACTCACAGGAATTACTGCTGTCATCCTTGGTCCCATCAAGAGAGCCATCGGGGTTCATTTGCAAGTAGTATCCCTGCCTGCAATATAACCTGGTCACTATACCCTTGAGCTGGGGATCTGCAGGAGAGAAAGAACAGGAGGAAACATTAGCAATCAGCAAAATGAAGAAACGCATGTTACAAGGACTGCTACAGCAAACCAGACAAGCTTCAAGAAATTACTATAGATTGCTTTAATATAAAGATATTGTATTATTTTGCTTTCTGCAACACACCATGAAACACTGTGCAGAACTATTTCACAGTACTTGGTGACTCCTGTGTATGTTCACAGGCAAATCCCACAGCCAACTTTCTGGGCACATAAGCCCTGCCCTGCTCGGAGATAGGCCATCCAATTATAGGCAGCAGAATTAATCTGTGGTCGCCTGACTCCCATAATGAACCCAACAGCACCCTCTCTGGGTCCTCAGTGCGTAGGATGTGAATGTGTCTGTGCTCTGTCCCTTCCAGCCGACCCAACAGGGGAATTAGTCACAATATCTACTGTAAATAAATCACTGCTGCGGTTACATTGCCCAGCGACACTGCAGCTCAACCAGTCATGTTGCAATTAAGTTGTTATTTTGTGGGTTTGTAATAACAGGAAGAAAAGTGAAAATGTAAAATGTAAAGGAACGGAAAACATTTTAATAAACCTGCATGTGGCTGCTCATTAGGACAAGCCATGCGACAATATTTCTTCATCTGGGTGTGTGTGTGTGTACGTCGCATGTGTGTGTGTGTGCATGGACAACCACTGGGGTCATATACCATCGACATTACTCTTATTGTAGAGACAGCCATCACACCAGATTTCATTCTAAGAAAGCCCTGGGGAGGTGAACAATCAACTTCACCTGAGCCTAAACCGTGCTCCTTGCAAGCAACTGTGTGTGTGTGTGTGTGTGTGTGTGTGTGTGTGTGTGTGTGTGTGTGTGTGCATGTGCGTGTGCGTGTGCGTGGGTGAGAGAGAGAGACAGAGAGAGAAAATGAGAGTAAAAAAAGAGAGAGCGCATAGCCACAGAGGAGAACTCAAGAGGTCTTGCTAAGGGCAGAGAAAGGCTTTTTTTTCTAGTCGGTGTACAGCTCAAGGCAGTCTCTTCTGAAACGGTCTCTTCTGCTGGGTGAGGGCATTATGTTCTGTAGCTCGGAAACCTTTCCATGCTGCCTGGAAAGGAGGAGAAAATGCCTCTCTGCAGGTATATCCGAGAAATAGCGCTATAACGGCATTCAACAGCACTGCTTTGTTGCCTCACCAGAACAATGAAAAGGTGGCTATAAAGTAGGATCTGACTCTGCACTACGCATTGAGCAGGCTGACAGGACGGTGACGGTATCTTTCTGGTTTACAATAATACTCAGTGGGTGCAGTCAGAACGATGTCACTGTGAGGCCATCATCCTTCCTCTGTTTGCTGTGTTTAATATCTGATGGACATTTACTGTAGTAGGTGTTGGGTCCTTGGATTCTTTCATCTGTGAACAGGACACAACTGGCAATCCTGTATTGTGCTGACTCTGTTACCCACCTGCAATGTTATGCTAGGGTTGCGGAAATTTTCATGACAATTAACCTGTAATTAGTAAAACTTTCAAAATTAACGTGCTAATAACACGTTAATGTAAATTAATTTAACGCCACTAATTTCTTTAATGCATTAACGTGACTTGCGATTTTTTTTATCGTAATAGGCTCAGTGTTAAAGCTAGAGTGAGAATCCTGGGATCAGATGAATCTAGAAAACCCAAGGAATCCATCGGTACCAACCATGTCATAATAGCTTGTCGCGAAGGAGGCTAAATAATGCTCAAAACTTACGCTAAATTTTGGCGAGGAAAAACTGGCATGGCCAATTTCAAAGGGGTCCCTTGTCCTCTGACCTCAAGATATGTGAATGAAACTGGGTTCTATGGAGACCCACAAGTCTCCCCTTTACAGACATCATACAGTCAAAGTCAAGTCAGCACACTGACACACTGACAGCTGTTGTTGCCTGTTGGGCTGCAGTTTGCCATGTTATGATTTCAGCATATTTTTTATGCTAAATGCAGTACCTGTGAGGGTTTCTGGACAATATTTGTCATTGTTCTGTGTTGTTATTTGATTTCCAATAATAAATATATACATACATTTGCATAAAGCAAGCACATTTGCCCACTCCCATGTTGATAAGATTATTAAATACTTGACAAATCTCACTTTAAGGTACATTTTGAACAGATAAAAAAGTGTGATTTATCACGACTATGGACAATCATGCGATTGAGCGATTAAATATTTTAATCGATTGACAGCCCTAGTAACTATTTATTGTTTCAAAAAAAATTATTAATTTAGAAAAGGACCAATTCCTCGAGTAAAAGAAATACGGAAGATGAAAAGTTAGTCACTCTAAGGCACAATTATAAAATAAAAAGCCACATTTTGACATAGTACGTCAAATTCTCCACCTTTTATCTTATAATCTTATAATTTTGACTTAGTAAGTCAAAATTGTAACCTTATATCTGATAACTTTGACTTACCATATTAATATTTTTTGTAATCATGACTAACTTTTCATTTATTTAATTTATGGCAGAAATGGGCTTCCCCAGATTAGTCCATAAAATGTCTGAAAAACCCAGAAATCTCCTGAGCCCAATGCGACACCTTCAAATGTCTTGCTTTGTTTAACCAACAGTTCAGAACCCAGAGATGTTCAATTAACAATTCTACAAAACAAAGAAATGAGAGAAAATCCCACATTAGAGGCACTGCCTGGAACCAACAAGTGTTTGGTTGATAAGTGGCTTTTACCAACTCCTGATTGACTGCCATGTTGCAATTTAGTTGCCATTTTGTGGCTTTGTACAAACACAGAGAAAAATAAAGCAAAATGTAAAAGGTAAAGCAATAGAACACTATAAGGGATACATTTCAAATAAACCTACAATACATGTCGTTGTCTCTGGAGAAATCCTGCATGTGCTCAAACTGCGCAATAACATGTCTTTAAGAGACAGTGTTTAGGATTTGCGACAACTAGCGGTGTGGTTGCAGATTGCAACCAACTCAGTACCCCTCCGCTCACTCCTCCCTTTCCATGACTGCGGTAATATGAGCCGCCAAGTGTAAAATCGTGGTAATGCCATTTGCCTCGCTCAGATGCCATTCTTACCATAATAACACTACTTTATGAGCAACAAAAGTCAGGCGGTGGCTGGTGGTACCACGGTTTTGCACTCTGCGGCTGGCGTTACCGCAGTTCCACAAACGTGTCAGAGAACTACGGTGGCCTTCAGGTAACGTAAAAATGTGAAAGGCTCTCTCTAGAGCCAATGTTTGGTTTGTCCGTTCTGGGCTGCTGTAGAAATATGGCGGAGCAACTTGGCGTTCTCTATGAAGAGGACTCGCTCCCTATGTAGATATGAAGGGATCATTCTAAGCTAACAAAAACACAATATTTTTTAATTTCAGGTGATTATACACTAATGGAAATAGTATGAATAGTTATGAATATTATATTCCATTTATGCTAATAGATCCCCCAAAATGTTACACACTGGTCCTTTAATTTTCTTTCAGTCGATTAATTGATTTATCTACTAAATGTTCTGTACTTCGTACTGTATATCAGACACTTAAACCGTGTTGCATCAAAGAGATGGCTCAAGCCACTGAGAACCTATCAGAGTTGGACAAAAACAAAAAAGTCAAATGCGCTACTGCCTTTATTATATCACTTTCAACCTCTCTCTTTTCATTATTTTTCTCTCTTTCAGCCGCTGCAAAGGACAGTAGGATATCGTTACAAATGAAAGGGCTAAATTTATTGATTAATTATTACAACACAATCAGATACCATACAGTACATAACCTCAAGACCACACACATGTTCCCTACAATTTAGTAACGGGGGAGATGGGTGAGCAGGAAAACACACCCATGCACACAAACACAAGCTTTACACACACTATTTCACATGGATTTTTAATGACTACACAATTCCCCTGAGCAAATACTCTTGTGCGGACACACAAAGTTGGCTAACCTGCGATCGATTAATGACTTTGATCAGCAGCATTTTAAACAATGTGCGGCGGTGAGATTGATTCTGAGGAGGACAGATCCGTGGGGGGCGATCTGTAATAATTAAAACTGCATAACTGGTTGCTGGCTGTGTGAACACTCCCTGTTTGTGTGAGTGTGTGTGTGTGTGGAGGTGAACTTGGCTCCAACAACATGCTATAAATCATGTGATGTTGGCTGCGTTCTCTGGGGCGAGCCAGCCGGGATATCTAACACACACACACACACACACACACACACACATGGATTCCCCCTCCGGTTTCGAGCTTCAGTGTCTCTGCAGCAAGAGTGAGCTGAAATCTGTAACATTTAAGCTAATTTATCAAATGGAATAAAATTACATTAATAAAAAGTCATAAGGAGAATAAGTTATATATAGTTATTGACGTATAATCCTTTTCAGAGGGGTCTGAATGAATGTGTCCTGAATTGAATCATGTCCTCGAATACCCGGCGCATTATTTATGACTGACAGTTTCACATCAGACATTCATGCATGCTAGTGAATACATTAGAATGACATAATGGATTTTGTAATTCGTACAAACATGCAACTCATGTTGAAGGTCAAACTTGCTCATGGGTCGTTTGATAAAATGTTTCCGATGGATTTGAGCTGATTCATTTTCTTGTAAACCGAGATTCATTGAGCATCCCCCATTATTTACACCACAGAGACGCGCTCTTATTTATTGTGCATTGTTTATAAAATATTGAGCAAGTGAGCCAGTTTATAAAATCACAATGAAAAAGAGAATTGCCTTATAAAACTATGACAAAGGGAATATGAGAACGGGAGGATAGAAATGCAAAGATTTGAATGAAAGTGTTTTAAAGGGACAGTGTATAGGATGTGGTGACATCTAGTGGCGTGGTTGCAAATCGCAACCAACTGAGAAACCCTCCGCTCACTCCTCCCTTTCCAAGACTGCGGCTACGAGAGCCGCCTAGTGCAAAACCGTGGTAACGCCGTTCACCTTGCTCAGAAGCCATCCATACCATAATAACACTACGTTAGGAGCAATGGAAGTCAGACGTCGGCTGGCGATACCACGGCTTTACACTCTGCAGCTCACATTAGCGCAGTTTCACAAGCGTGTCAGAGAACTACGGTGGCCTTCAGGTAACGTAAAAACGTGAAGGGCTCTCTCTAGAGCTAGTGTTTGGTAGGGCTGTCCCGAATACAACTTTTTGGGCTTTAAAGCTTCAGTGAGAAACATTCAAAGGTATTCGAAGCTTAGCGGTGCAGCGCAGCAGGCTGACATGTTCTTCTGTTCTGTCTGTCTGTCTCCATTTCCCCCGTTTCAGTGCCCAGGACAGTGGCATCTGAGAATAACTAATAATTATTCATGTTGAATATGAATAATGAATAATGTTGTGGGATCATTCCTTATTTCATGGGCTATTTTGGGATTCATACGTTATTATTACATACTTAAATATATATTAAAAAAAACACGAAGCATTCAAATAATGATTTGGAGGTCGATTATCATGGCAATGTTCGAAGCTTCGAAGCCCTAGTATTTGGTTTGTCCGTTCTGGGCTACTGTAGAATTATGGCAGACTCCGTGGAATGGACCCACTCCCTATGTAGATATGAAGGGCTCATTCTAAGCGAAAACACAACAATTCTCAGTTTCAGGTGATTATACACTAATGAAGACATAGTTATGAATATTATATTCCATTTCTGCTAATAGATCCCCTGAAATGTTACATACTGTTTCTTTAAGAATGACACAGCGTTTTCAGTTGGTTCAGACAAGCTTGATAATTTGTATGCACTTTTAAAAAGGAGTGCTTTGAACATGTCTCTGTGGGATTCCCTAAGTCGAGAGGGTCCTCGACTCATTTGCCTTCTTTCTTCTGTTACTCATTGTCTTCTTGTCTCTATTCTCTCCGTTTCTTTCTCCTCGTCTGTCTGACTGACTGCTCTCTCTCTCTCTCTCTCTCTCTAACATAACAACTGGTGACAGAACAGTGCTGCTTATCACCTATGGAGTATCCAGCCTCTACTGCAGTTGAACTCTCCCAGTTGCCCTGGTATATTAGTTTTTTACAACAGACGCACTGTATGTTTCTAGATGCCATTTCTTTGTTTCTAGGGAAACAAGAGTGGTGGTTTGGCAGCAGCAGGGGGTTTCCTTAGAAAAGCACCAGAACCGTAAGATCTTGAATCGGGTCGTTCTGCAGCAGAAGTCCTGCCTGCATATAAATCAAACTGTCACAGAAAGGTTGTGATTTCTTTTTTCTTCTTTTCAAAAGTGGCCTCCCTACAGCAACCTTCCTGTCTTATTTTCTGTTGTGTCATTCCTCTGTCTGTGTGTGTGTGTGTGTGTGTGTGTGTGTGTGTGTGTAAAGACACAAATTCGGCAAAGCAAACAGCACAGAGTATAAGGACACACACACACACATGGGCGCAGCTGCAGCAGCAGTTGTAGACTGCTGTCAGCCCGGCCCTGCCTGACCCACTTTGGATGTTTCTGGAATAGGAGGAGAAGGGCTTTTCCAGCCTGTGAAGGAGAAACCCCTCCATGTTGCTTCTGTTGTCACGGAAGAATTAGATCAAGCGAAAGGGGAAGCTGCCACGCCTTTTCTCATCCCGCTCATATCAACAACATCTCTGACATGTCGACGATAACTCGTCTGATACGGACAGTTCTGAGACCTGACTGATGACGCACTGCTGTGTGCTGTCAACACACTCCTGAATAAACAGCCACGGGAAGGCATTCATCTAAAATCGGGCTTCCAGATCATGTAAACTAATCTAATGGTCTGATCTATGTAACATGATCTGATGATCTATGGGTCTAATCTAGTGGGATAATTAGAGCCAGAGCAGTGGGATTATGGGCGAGCCCCAGCTGGATGTGCCCACAGCTCACTTACTGGGTTTGAGTGTAATAGGATTTACAACTCACATCTAATCCCTTCAAAAAATCTGTGTGATCACTGGCTCTGCATCTGCTATCAAAATGCATGGATGATTTAAAATGAAAGATGATATGACGTCCTCGGCATATTCCCTCAAGTGCTGGACGAGGACACGAAACCACATCTGTGCATTCTAATGAACGTCATTTTTTACATGTTGTGTTGTTTATCTAGGTCTCTGTTTTCATGAAGAGCCTGTCATAATCACAGCATTTAGAAGATGAGGATAATTACTATTTATTTGTGATACGTTTTCTTTGAATTTGAAACAAAACGCTCTGGCTCAAAAAACACTATGTACGTCAGTGCCCAATCAATACGGTCCATAACTATAGCTAATCTAGTGTCTCGCAGGATCAATACGCAAAGCCAAAGGGAATACTGGTGTTAGAGTACATTTTAGACACCTCCACTCCCTCATCCTGACAGATCTCAGCGGGAATCTGAATGCCTGACTTCAATACATAATCACCGTGTTGATGGTTAGAGAGCTGCTCTGTTCTCTGCAGGCTCCAGCTGTCAGAGGGAAGCCCAGTGTCTCTCTCACCTGGGAAATGAAGACAACTGTGTCTGTGTTATCACGCCACATATGATCGGGGGTACTTTTATTTGCTCACAAAAACAAAAGTCCTTCTGGTGGGGAGCGATATTAAATCAAGCACACCAAAACGAGCCATTAAGCTGTGTGCTGTTGTGATAATACGACGAAGAAGAGAGAAGAAGGGAGAAGAAGGGAGAGAAGAAATGGTGTATGTGCAGTATTTTCAAAGCAGCCCCCTTTACAGCAATGCCTGATATCACTTGGTAAGTTTTCCTAATTCTCATGTGAGGGTGAAATTAATAGAGTATATTCCCATTAGGCACTCTAATCACAAATAACACTGAATTAAAGCAAGAGAAAACCCTGTGTTCTGATTAGAGCTTCAAACATGAGGAAAAAATACTCATTTTTAAAAAGGGCTCCCCCCTTCCATTTTATTTTCACTTTACTGTTTCTCATCTCGCAGGCAGCAGGGTTTTTGAAGCCTCACGACTACACGGTTCACCAACACTTTGTGCTGCATGGCACTGTTCCTGTGGATTATCATCACTATCCCGAGGAGCTTATGGAGGCCCCTAAGTTGCTCTATATGAAATGGCCGTTGCAGGTGTGATGCTGTCAAGTCATTTTAGGGTTGCCGGTGCAGTTTGACTTGGCATCCACATATCTGACTCACAGATTTATTCGGGCCAGATCCCAATTGTTCACATCTTACAGAACCTTGTGTGTGTTTTTTCTATTTCCATGGCCAGACACTAATTCCCCCGACAAAATGATCGCATCGTCTGTCCACATCTCTGCTGTGGGGGCTCAAATGAAAAAAATAAGATATGCCACAAGGCAATTCCAATGGGACAGAGAAGGACAGACACACAAACAGTGGGACAGCCACACACACAGATCCTAACACATGCACACAGTGGGCAGACGCAGCAGTCTGGAGGTTATATCAAAGCCATTTTAATCTGTGTAATCACTAAGGGCTAGTGAAGGGGACATCAGAGTATTGTTCAATTCCAATATCAACACAGAGAGAGGCTCAGCTATCAAAATGGCCCTCTTTGTGAACCAGATGAAAAACTAAACACTGCTTCTAGGTGCTTTGTTGAAAACAAATGTCGTTTGTAATGCGAGTTTGCCATAAAATTGTACAAAAATTGTGTTATAGTAAGTCTGGTGCAACAGGTTTGATACCTGATGATTCCAACAGGAGCACACAGTCGCCCTACATCATTTACTAACAAGGAGAAGTAATTGGAGTCATTTCTTTCCTAAATGAATTATCCCAATTTTTGTAAGAAAAATTATCCTCGCAGTTGGCAGCTGATTTCAGCAGTGAAATAATAGTTGACAGTGCTCTTAAAAACAAACCCAAGTCACCACATTAGAGCAAAAAATGTTTATGACATTTTCATAAGAATATCAGCTGGAGCAATAAGAGGACATTGGCCCACGAAGTCGTAAAAATTATGCGAGAAAAGATTATGTTTGAAAGGCGTATAACCTCAATTCCGCGGGAGTTTTTTGACCTTTTTTGCTTGCATATAAATGAGTTTCATTTCTGGCTTATTTATCAAGCAGTTCGGTGCTTTATAACGATCAGGCCCCTACTCAGGATCGCCGAGGTGACAGCTCGGTAAACCTGTCTGAACCATTTGGTACAACTCGTCAGGAGCCTGGCAGCTACCTGGGATTGCATGTAAATCAGAGGTATGGTGTGTTGTTTTCAACCAACTGGCCCAACATACAAAACAGAACGCTCTCTCCTACTGAAATTTAACTATTTACGCACGGAGGTGCAATTTGGCAAGTTGATGTAATCAGTAATAAATGAGTGTCATTCATTTCATTATCACCTTGTGTACTTTAACCATATAGGAGGCAGTGTAACTATGATTGTTAAAGGCCTAATTAGCGCTATCAACCAGTGGTCATGTTTACACTGCATGCGCCAACAAGGCGGGCACCTTGCACACTAAAAGTTCCCAGACCTTGTCTCCGTAGTCTCCGCTTCCTGAGGCCGAAGATGCGCACTTTGGAGAAGATGTCGACCAGGTTCCCATTGCAGAGCCCCTTGTTCTTACTGGGGCTCTTCCTCCGTCGGTTGGTCGCGGGCCGGTCCAAATGCTGCTCCCGTGCCTGCCTCTTCTGTCTGATCAGCCCACTCGCGATAGCAGCAGCCATGGCTCAAAATGTCACAACTGCTCTTGTCCAGTCTGCACACGGAGCACAGACTATACACAAACAGCCGCCTCTCAAGAGCTCGCAGCCCGGGTCACAGTCCCATGGTGGCGGCTGAGTGGTCCGTTCCGTGATGTGAAATGTCAAATATATATATTTTTGTTAGGAGCTCTATTTTTGTCCAAATACTACATGGTAATATTAAAAACAGCTGCCATCATCACTCGAAAAAATCTTGGACATGATGGGGAAAAAATTAGATCAGTTCATGCGTAATTCCATACATGCATCAATAGTCTTGATGGAGAGCTATGCCAAACTCACGCGGACGGAGATTTCAGAGGATCATTCATACCTGCACGGTGGTGTTTTTGTTCATAGTCTGTGACATGTTCAGTAGCATCGCCTCCTTTTAATGTCCAATACCGGCTGCAGCGTCCTCGCAGCAGCACATTCACCCAATCTTTTCCTCCTTTCGCCCTCCGTTTTTCTCCTTCTTCCAGACGAGGTTGCTCTATCACAAGTCGTTGTTTTGGGGAATAGCGGTGGGGGACGCCTGTGCATGTGTGCCGCCAGCAAATCGAGCGAACACAGGCGCCTCAAACGAAGATCACCACTCGAGTGAAGGCGGCAGCAGCACCGGGCGAAACGAACTCCAAGTTTTTGCAAGGAGCGATCTGCGACGGCGACCCTGCGGTGACTAATTCAACAGTCACACGTTTGGAGATGGAACGAAATACGCAAGTGGAGTTATACACTGATGCAGCAGGCTAAAATTAATGCACACTTGTATTCCAACTACCTGCGGATCTGACGTTCTCAAAACATATTTTCTTCACTGTATTCCACACTCACACAACAGGGCGCGATAGGAGCCAGGGAGAAGAAGAAAAAAAAACATCACCAAAGCTGATCTAAATCCTGTGGAGATGACGTCTGCATTGTGTGACAAGCTGCATACAAATATATAAACTTAAACCCCCCCGGCGATCAGCAGACCCAGCAGTGGGTTTTCCTATAGAGCCCACGGCGTGGGAGATACATGTATGGCGATCGGTGCGTAAAGGGAATAAGGAAGGAACGCCACTGATATACAGCGCGATTTATTTTCCCACGCTCAAAGAAAAAAAAAACAGATAGGAAGCCGCTTCAGTCTATATACCCCCGATCAACAAATCCTACCCATCAACAAGTCCTAACCGCTCGTTAGTACACGCCTGAGTGGAGAGGATGCCCTCCCCCCACTCCCTCTCGACCACCAAGCCCCTGCTTGAAGGGAAATGAGCAGCCCGGTCTTGATGCTGACGTTGGATGGTGAGATTTTATTCTTCAGTTTTGAGCTCTACAGCACATTTATTTTAAAATGAGGCAACACTTTTAGCTAAATAACTGGAATTCTCTACAGAAATGACAATAAAGACATAGTGGTATTTGTAAAATTGCATTTCACCTCACAGTTTCAGTTAAATCTGCATAGCTTACATAAAAAAAGTAGATAACAATAACTTGAAACGTGTTCTTCTACCTCATACTAGTGGTACAGAAGCACATTCCTATTGTTTTAATTGTGAGCCCTTCAGGCAGCGCGCTCCATTAGCTCTATGTGCTTTCAGCACCGCGGACAGCGCCGCTAATTTCAGCACCGCACAATAATGGAGGGAAACGTTTCCTTCATTCAGGCATTAGAATCTTTTTACTTGAACGAACACAAGCAACTGGGGATCCACTTAACGCTCCACTCCACGTTATTTCCTCTATTCAGATGAGCAATCGGACGCTCGGTTCCACACAATAAAAGACAAAACATTTCCTTTTCTTGTTTTTGGAGGGGGTTAATATCATCTAAAGTCTCAATCACAGGCACAGAAATTAAAACTCAAGAGAGCCATCTGCCGTTTGTGGCTGTAATTAAACATTTGGGCTCATAAGGGACTGGAGCGTTGTGTATTGCATTGCCTCATGTGCAGTTCATTCTCTGCGCACGCCAGACGCACCTGTTGATATCCATCCAGCTGTTTAAGAATATAGGATGGGTTGAGCTGGCAGACACATAGAGGGGTCACTCTTGTTCATTCATTCCCATTATAGCAAAAAAAGGGGTAAGAGAGTAGATGTCATTTAAAAACAGAAGAATGGTGAAATGATGTCCCTGCATATACTGCCTATAGAATTAAAATACATATAGATGCCTTATCAAATTCACATTAAGGGGCATTTATGATCCTGCTGATTTCAAATCATGCTTAGATATGTGACTCGGTTGTCAGGTGCCTTCCTCCCCCTCACCCCACTCCGCTCACTCCAGCTCTGGCTGCGGATGCACACATGAGTTTATGTCCCGTGTCTGCTCCGCCGGTTCTGCAGCAGGAGACACTGCAGTTAACGCTCCAACCAGCAGCGGACACTGTCAGCTCAACAATGGTCCCTCACCCACAACAGCCTGCAGAGCAGCAGCACTGTCACAGCACTGCATCTGAGCTGGAGAGGGTTTCTTTTTCGCTCACATAATCAATCTCCTTTGGTTATAATCATCAGACTTACATTGCTTGAATGTAACATCGCAGCCCAAAGGATTGTGGAATATTATGAGACAAATTGAAAAAGAGACACAATGTGCTGCAAAATGAATTAGGACCAAAGAAAACAGTGTTGAAACTGTATGCAGTATTAATATCTCATATTCTCTGCTTTCAACAGAGGCATGCACTTGCAATGGTGTGCTTGAGTAGGACAAGTATCCCCATTAATTCTACAAATGTGGCAAAGAACAAAAAAAAAGAAACCCCACATTGGGACGGATCCAGGTCTGGGATAATACTTGACAGGAGAGGAGAGGCTTTGCACTGTGGCTTTTACCTTTTTCAGTCACACAGCATGAGGTTGAATGCATGGACGATTAGACAAGCTTTCTACACATAGCGCAGACATGCACATGCAAAAAGCCTTACACTGGAGAAGTTAAATATTCAGTTCAAACCCCGAGATTGCTCTCATATCAAACAGAATACAAGCCGGGGTGTCAAAAAGCAACATCAAACCCCTGTGAAATATTAATGCATGAAGCAAAACGAGGACGCACATACCTACATTTTTTTTCCTCCTACATGTGAACGCATGAGAGTCCATGGCAGTCCCATTCCAAAGACCTTTTCCTGTGACTTCTAATGCCCCATTTATACTGCCCCACCTATAGGACCTAACATGGTTAGGGTGACAGTCTGCCCCGAGCTGTTAATTTGCTCACAAACGCGTTAAACACTTTATTCATTCTTTAAGTTGGGTCACAGAGAAAGGCAGTTTGGTTAACTCATTTGGACATTTCGTCCGAGACTAGCCACAAATGAAAGAGTACTAAATGTTGCCTTAGGATCTAATTTGCAAGAAATTAGCCCGTTGCAAAGAAGACACATGTGAGTATCAGCTTGTACTCCTCTATTATCAGTGTATTCTTGACGCAGAATACCAGACACCATATGCACAGTTGGCCCGTATGGAAAACATGGAGACCCAAAGATTCAGCAAAGCAAGAATGTGACGCAGACTTGTGAAGCCACAGCCTCATCAGGTCAGAACATTTTAATCCAATCTCCTCTGAGGAAATTGCATTACTGTTAGTTAGATGTCCCGCTGCCGAGGCAAAGCAAATGTCACCCAATGGAACCGGGATAAACAACCCATTTGATTATTGCTATTACTTTGCCTTGGGGCCATGTTCTTTTATCACCCATCCTGATAGGAAAAACAGCGAGCAGGACTCAGCACTTCTCAGGCCCATGCGGTGAAATAAAAGGAGCTTAACTTGCCGGAATCAACTATAGACCTACATTGTTTTATCAAAGACAGAGAGTTAATTTAATTTGAGTTGAGTAATGATTTTGCTTAGCGAGGATTTGTGTCGTTTTCTTTCCTCCCTTGTTTCCTTCTTCCTTCAGATGCTTTAGCTGTTTAATCACTGAATATTACGAGTCCATCTACTGGAGCTATAAAAGCTTAGAGAGCCCGCTTATGGACTGTGAGTGTTCATGTGTATGTGTCTCATTTGTTCTGATGACTCTAATAGTTTGAGCTAATCAGAGAGCTAAGATAGACGAGAGCAAATCAAGAGCTGTGAGGGGGAATGAAAATGGAAAGCTGTTGTTAAATGGTCTCAAATTAAGAGTGGTGAGTCCCTGGAGGTGGGCGAGGGACAGAAAGTTCAGGGGGTCATTAGTCAAAAGCCCTGACGCATACTAACGAGTTTTCTTTTACATTCTAGTTGAGATCCAAAAGTTTCCAAAGATATCAAATATGCCCGGCTGAATTCTGGGAAAATGTGATTATGCACAATACATCGAGAATATTTCCATTTGATGGAATGCTGGAGCCATTAAAATCATGGAGTCTTGGGTTTGAATATTTTGTAAAAATCATGTAGACCATTTCACAGTTGTAAAAGCAAACATTCCAAATGCGTCCCAGTTTATTTCCTGTTGCAGCGTATGTGAATGACACCAGCTGACAGGAAGTAAACATGGACCCAAGCTGTTGCCTAGCAATGCACTTCTGCTAAAACAGTCTATAGCAATGAAGAGCTGGTAGTGTATATGAAATTCTGTGAGGCAGTGTCGAATAAGATGATAACAACCTACTTAAAATGTGCTAAATGCAAGAATGGGAGCATTTCTATTGCCTCTGCACGGCTCTCAACATGGCGACGGCTGAGCCGGCGGCTCGCAGCTAACGGTGCAAACAGCGATAACAGTGAAAACAACAGCATCACTACTGACAAAACTGACAGTGTTAACCCGAGAGAGAACCGTAGAGTGGCGGCCATGTGCTAGCCAGTGGGACAAGCGCACATGCACAAAGAGGCACATGTGGCCGGCCCGGCTATGTCAACAAAGCACAGAGAAGCTCAGATTAAAACACATACAGAGGGAGAATGACTTCATTCTCTGCTCAGGTATACATTACTCTTCTACATCTTTACATAGTAAATAGTTGTTTGCTGCTATAGTAATACTCTGGATATTGTATAGAGAACTTTTAAAGGGGAAACTGTCTGCAGCACTGGAAAAGCCTCTATCCAGCCTTCAGAAAGCGGGATTGTAAAAAGTAACTGATCACAAGATCTGAGGGGTCTGGAGGTGAAACAGAGGCTGAAGAAGTTGTAGGTGTACAGTAAGCTGGTGCCTGTCCATACAGTGCTGTTAAAATATGTGCTTTAGTGCTTTATACTTTATATTCAAAGTGGATTCAAAGTATCCCACGATTAAAAATAAAAACTACTGAAAATTCAATGGTCAAAATAGTTTTACAGTGGCTAATGGGGATCCAATAAACAAGTGAATGTAGTCCTCTACATAGCATTCCTCATTTAGTGAATAATAAATACTTAAATGATTTCAGATACAAGCGATGTGACATGAAGGCGTAGCATTCAATTCCTTTCCTTGTGACTATTGCCCCTCAGTTGTGAGGGTTTCCTCAGGCTATTTCTTTTGATAACTTGCAGGTGAATGAATGAATGAATGAGCTTGCTGGAGTGATCAACCGAGAAGCAATCCTTAAGTGTTGCTTTATTGCCAGCAAAACCGCTCCTGCCGCACTGTCGATGAATAATATATTTGAAAAGCATAGAAAACAACCCTGGGGGAGCTGATACATTAAGTCTCCGCTCTCAGACCTTTAAATCGCTGGTTCATCATCTCATGCAGAGTGTCATAAAATCACTCAAATGTACATCACATAATCGCCCCTAGGTGTACTAAATATGCCACCAGAGAATATGTACAGCTACATTACAATATGTCTCTCTGTTGAGAGTGTGACGGGGTGTTGCCCCCTCCCTCCAGGGATGAGATTAGAGTGGGCCTGAGGTGTAGAGCCCTCCGACAGAGACATTAATGAAACACTGTGAGCTCCACTCACAAACAGCTTACTCTCAGATTGAAAAAAAAACTTAGTTAACACTTATGTTGCCGAGCTACACGCACGGTAAATCAATCGCAATGCACGGCCTGTGTCCCTGCAAGTGAACAAATCTGTGCTTGTGGGAAGGACGTGATGTTAAGTTGTGGGTCTCTTGATTGAATTGTGAGTTTCCATGGCAATAAGGCCAAAGGAGCAACCTAATTAAGTCATCTTGGCAAGTAGAACACTGGAAAGAAAGGTCAATTGGTAAAAAAAGACAAAAATTATATGTGGGGCTTTGTGGCTTTATATGGGAAGCACAATTGCCTATGAGTGCCAGCAATTAAATACAGCCCTGCGGCCCCTCACCAGCATTGATTGGTTAACTACCGAATAATAGCCCAAATCACAACCAAACCAGTTTGGTGCACAATTTGGGATGAAGCAAAAATGACGGCATTTAAGGGTGCTAATGTGAGCAAAAGAGATAAAGATAAAGAGAGGGATGCAGAGGCAAAATAACACAATATCACATTCACTGAGGAATCAATATGCTGGTCACACACACATCCTCTCTCTCTCTTTCTATCTGTCTCACACACACTGCTCCATCCTTTGATCCTATTTTAAGTCTGCAGCAGTGGTGGAATGTGCCTCGTCAGCAGCACTGCAGAGCGTGGTTCCTTGGAGAAGCCCTGGGCAGTTTGAGAATATCAATTAGTCCAAACCCCTCTGGAAAGGCCTGCCTCTGGAGCTGAAGGCTAACACTAAGTGTGTATAGGTGTGTACATGTGCTTTATTGTTTATTTGGGAGTAAATGTGTTGGTGCATGGGTGTGTGTAGGTAAGCAAAAAACAATGTGTGTGCCCACTTGCGAATGCATAGAGTGTATAGGTTAGCACATTAATATTAATATATTTCTGATGCAGGTGAAGGACCTGGGTATTTCGGTGCTGGGAGGCTTAATAGAATGGTAATGAGGGTGATGTCAGGTCAGGCCGAGTTTCGTTTGTGAATTCAAAGATGTGATATGGGGGAAAATCAGGTCAGTGAATGCCACTTTGAATGGATAAGATATCGGTTTTGTTGCGTCTACAACACAAGCTTGCAAACACTTGACACAACAAATTCAAAGGATGCATATTTTAAGACAATATGTCTGTTAAAGCTGCAGTAGGTAGAAATGGAGCAAATATGATTAAAACAACTATATCACTATATCCTGGCAGTAGTGCATGAGACAGGTAATCTGAAAAAAATAAATCATGTGCCTCTGTGTCCTCAGGTGCTCCTAATGGCATCTGCAAGATTTCACAGACCGGAGGAAAACAACCAATCAGAGCCGAGCTGGAGACTACCATATCTGAGCAGCTGTCAATCACTCGCAAACTCCAATCAAACTGTCAAATGTTCTCAGAAACATCTTGTAGTGTACTGTTTAGCTGTAAAATGAGAAAGTTTGTGACCCGGCAGCCATGTTGAGATAGGCTGAGGAAATATCAAGCACCGCCCACCAGCCGGAGCAAACTCTGTTTCTGAAAACATTTGACGTGAGAAATAGGCATTACAGTAACAGAATATTGATTCATATTTGATCAGCGTTGCCTAGTTTGACAGTTTGATCAGAGTTCGCGAGTGATTGACAGCTGCCTCGATTGAATGAACAGCCAATATGAACGCTCAATAGGAACACTCTCTCTCTGAAAGGACCTGTGATTGGCCAAAGTCTCCCGTCACGGGCTAGTTTCTTTACAGCCTGAAAACAGAGCCATGAGGGGGTGCAGAAGTCTAGTTTTCTCTCCGAGCTCTTGAATTACAATATGCTGAAAGGTTATGATGGGATTTTGGACCAATGATGCCAAAAACATTCTGCTTACTGCAGGTTTAAGGGAAGGTATTTTTCTGCTTAATCTCTCTGCAAATACATGAACGGAGTAGCCACTGACCTTGGTGTGGTCAGCTTTTTCTAAGCTGGATCCCTGTCAAGCTGCAGATAACTGATGTGAATGCAGGTGTAAGAAGCCCACAGGTCCATCAGAATCATCCCACTTGACGGCATTAATGACAGCGCCTACACACTTCTGTCAAATTACACACTTCAAACACATGTAAGCAGGTCTTCTCCTCAGAATGAGCCCAAATCAAATGGCATGAAAAAGGAACAGGCCACATGAGACCATGCGTATAAAGAGAACTGGATACAGCTTTCGAGGCGGGGCCCCGTTCATTCCTATGAGAGTTGCTAAGTGGCGCATGAATCAAAAAAAAGCTTTACTTCCGAGTATGAAAGTACCCGGATCTTCCCGTGATCTTCTGCATCCATTGGGTCCATAGAGCAGGCGCAGTAGCGTTTCCTTTAACTCCGCCTCCCAGCCCACACTCCATCCTCTGCCTGGGTCTCATTCACATGAACAGAGGAAGGAAAATAACTCTGGATTCTGCTATTAGTGCATTTTACAACTTTTAGGACCTAATGATTTAAATAAGGGCTATTCAAGTGTTCGTACTGGGAAGTTAATTTACCTAAAAAAAAAAATATCCACTGATTTACAGGCATCTCTTTCCCAATGTAAGTCTATGGGCAAAAGTCTTTTTGGGCCCAATGGCATCATGTGACGGACACAGAAGTTGTAGTGCCACTGTTTGGCACTATGTAAAATTTGCTTCAAAGCCCGGCGCTCTTCCAAATCTATTCTAGATACAGGAAATCCATTCCTACACTCAAAAGCGCACACACACACACACACACACACACACACACACACATATATTTAGTGTATAAGCACTTTGAGTTTCCTACTTTCTTAACCCTAATTCGTAAAATTAAACCCATTAACCCATTAAACCAAGACCCCAAACCCAAGCCCTAAACATAAACCCTTGCCCAGACTTAACCAAGAAATAACAGTTCAAGTGCAGACCTTGAAGGAATAGTTTGACATTTTGGGAAATGAGCTTTCTTGCCGAGAGTCAGATGAGAAGACTGACACCACTCTCGTGCCCGTATGATATGTCAAGCAGTTCTCATACACCATTCTTAGCTACATGAAAAGTAATGCACTGTAATTCATATAGTGTATATCCCACGAAATCAATTCCTATGTAATCCACGTAATTATGAATCAGAAAGTATACAAAAAGCACCAGATTTTCGCCCAGGAGACCCGTGTTCGTACCCCTTGTGAAACCAGAAGTCAACGTTGATTATGTTGTCACCTAGCTTCCGTAAAGTGATGCCACTTCAGCAGTTATTTTAGCCCAAACCACGATCTTTTCCTAAACCTAACTAAGTAGTTTTGTTGCCTAAACCTAACCAAGTAGTTTCCTGTGATGAGATTTATTTTGAAAAGACTGTATGAATGTAACAAGCGGATATTGATACAAGTTGCTGGACATTCATAGAAAATAGATAAAAAATGAGTAAAACATTTCATAAGAAATCATGAGGATATGCAGGGATATGTACTTATGGTTATGTCTCATTTAACAAAATCATCCTCAAGATCAGGTTTTTCCTCATCTTATTGTTGCGAGGACATTTGGTCCTTCAAGACTGTACCGATGAGTGTTTGCATGTTATCATAATTATCCGATGCCGGGAAAGGGCCTGAGCATAGTGCAGAGGTTTAACAGAACTGTAATAAGGGAGATGTCTGGTCAACTCATGCTCCAATTGTGAATTCAGCAATAACTACAACAACTGCAATCAAACAAAAGTGCAACCACACAGTTTAGCCACAGACAGAGACCAACATGAGGAGTTAAAAACAACTTAAAGCTGCAAAGAGCTGCAAAGTTTGAGGCACTTTATATTAATATTAGCAATACTGCAGTGATAAACCTTTTGACATTACGGGAAAGAGTATATTTGATTCACTGCTTAATGGAGCTTTACATGTATGAATGACTGGATTGGATAAAAAGTGGACTACATAACCGTGCTTTATGAATTATAAACTTTTATGACAACATGACAAATGTCTGCTTGTTAATGAAACCATAACCATAAAAAATAACACCTCCATGAAATGTTATGTCTAATAAATGTGTTTCATATCGCTCATGTTTTAATGTTTCCTTCCTCTATTAAGGTGTGCTCATATGATATGCACCATAGATCTCAAATGAGACAGTGTGTGATTGGGACCTCAGCCACCTCTGATTGAGAGCAGCAATCAAGTTTTCCCCAAGAGACAATGAAAGACTAATGATGTCTGTAAGTGCAGCCCCGGCTAATGACGATTAGCGCCATAACTTTGGCCGCTGTGACCCTCTTGGCCCACGAGAATGAAAGTGAGAAAAAACAGATGATGCCCTGCCACTACAGAAATAATGTGTGTGTGTGTTTGAGCTAACGGAGGTGGACAAGGAGTGCAGCGATTAGTCTGAAGTGACAGGGTTAATACTCCAGGATGACAGTCGTCATTAACCGGCAGATATTACCACACACTCAGACACCCATTAATGCTGTCACAGATCAAATGTCACCAAAGCTTTGAATACATCAGATACTTGACATACTGTATCCCAGGGTCTTATCAAAGGTGCACCACAGTGGTGGTGTTGTTAGTCAGTAATCCCTGATCTGAAAACTAACAAACAACATTAACATCAAAATTACAAACAATGTAGGATTTGGCGGCATCTAGTGGTGGGGTTGCAGATTGCAACCAACTGTTATCCCTCCGCTCACTCCTCCCTTTCAAAGACTGCGTTAACGTGAGCTGCCGAGTGCAAAAACTTGGTAACGCTATTCATCTCCCTCAGAGGCCATCCTTAACATTACTTTAAGGCCCTGACACATCAAGCTGATGTTCGGCCATCGGACAGTTTGGAGTGTCCCGCACCATCTGATTGGCTTTTCAGCTTAAACGAATCAGTGCCCGAGAAGAGAAACAGATGTGAGGAAAGTAAGCCAACGAGTAAATCAAGACGGCAAACACAGAAGGCTATACAAATTAGAATTTTTCATCTTCATCTCATCTGATCATTCCAATACACGGATATTTTCACAACGAAATGGCCATCTGGAATGAAGCTAAGTGGTGAGTGAGAGTGGTGTGAAAATGGTTGTATAGTATCATAACAACGGCTTGTATATCTACTTTCCTCTGTCTTCCGGTTTCCTTTTTTGAATGCCGAATACAGACTACTGCCGCCTGCTGGTGTAGAGAGTTATTTCATCTCACGCAGGCGCAGAACATACATGGTAGCTAGCCGTTGGTTGTAGTCTTTGCAGTGTGTTCGAGTGCGACTTGTCGGCCAAAATAAAGGCAACATGAGGCGATGCAACAGGCAGCCTTCATCGCCGCTAGTTCTTTGATGTCGGGTTGGTGTGTCTGGGCCTTTAGGAGCAACATAAGTCAGACGGCAGCTTGCGGTACCTCGGTTTTGCACTCTGAAGCTCACATTAACAGAGTTTCACAAGCGTGTCAGAGAGCTAAGGTGGCCTTCAGGTATTATAAAAATGCAAAAATGTCTTGGTTTGTCAGTTCTGTGCTTCCGTAGAAACATGGTCATGACTAGAAGGTAACTCTCACAAGATAAGGCATTGACCTCGAATGGTTGTGGTTAGGATAGGTCGTTGAGCAGCGAGTCTTGCAAGAGTTTTTTGCAACTTTTTGCTAGTTTTCGCAATTTGAGAGTTACCCTCTAGACACGACCTTGAAACATGGTGGAGCAACATGGCGAACTCCGTGAAGAGGACCCACCCCCTATGTAGATATGAAGGGCTCATTCTAAGCTAAGGAAAACACAACGATTCTTAGTTTCAGGTGATAATACACTAATGAAAACAGTTATGAATATGATATTCCATTTCGGCCAATAAATCCCCTGAAATGTTACACACCTTTAAGACAACATGTGCCTGTTTTTTCCACTAGTTTTTCATTTAAAAATCAGTTAAAGAAAATAATAACTGTCATTTTTAACTTCTTTAACAGACAGGTGGGTTTGTATTTGAATAAGCTGATGTACTGATACTTCATCTATTCCTACCATTTACTAGCAAAATTGTGTCACTCTTGTCACTGCATGCTTTTTCCAAAGTAATTTAGTATCGGACATTGAGGTATTAGCATCTATTTTCTGTCATATTCTATGGATATCTGTAGTCTTTGCTTTTGTTTCAGTTATTCTAAAAAATTATGGTCAACACGTTTACACACTCACTACACACACCTAAAATCACCTGTTGTGGATTTGTTCATGAGCTGAGAAGACACCCCATGTAGCTCATTTGCTTTTTACACATTTTCTGCAACGTTTGGCCAATCAGCCAAAATTATGTACTGCATACACTGATCAGATTCTCCTTAGGAGATGAAATGCTGCTCCGTCCGTGTTGACACAGCATAAGGTAAGACAGCTGATGTTATTGTAGTCTGAGGTAATGCAGATCACTTGTACCTTGCAGATGGATGCATATCAAATGTGATTATATAGCTTGGTTTTTGAGCTTTTAAGTTATATCTAGACAATCCATATGATATGGATAAAAGTTAAAGGGGAAAATATCATGAAAAATTCCCTTTTTCAGTGCTTGTGCACATACATTTGGGTATCTGGAGTACCTTCCTATGTCACATGCAGGCACATTAGAATATATCGCCCCCCAAATCTGAGTATCTCCACCCACGGCTTGATGGAGGGGGTCTTAAAGAGACAGGCGCTAAAACGGAGCGTTTCAGACAGAGGGTGGATACAGGTATATTCAGACAGACAGTATGAGAAAAATAATGTGTTTTTTCAACATTAAAGCATGTAAACATGTTCTAGTAGATACCCAAAATACAAGTAAAAACCTGAAAATGAGCATGATATGTCCCCTTTAAATGTGTCAGCTGAACCAAACCACCATGAACCAGTTTACAAATACTAGGCATCTTACATAGAGGCACTCTGGGGTCTCTCATATTCATGCTATATGTGGTTATTAGAAAACTCTGCTGTTTAAATCAAGCGCTTCCTAAACTAACAGCTATGGATGCACCATCAATCAGCAGCCGATTGAAGCCGGCCGGTTTTCAGCAGTCTCATGTATCTGAGTTTTTGCCAGTCACACACACATGTGCAGCCGCCACATTATGGTTTTACGTCGGCACACAGTGGCACAGTCAGTAACGTCACACACATGCAACATGTCAGCGGTGTGGAAATTTCTTCAGCTGAGTGAAGAAGACATAAAGCTGCAATCTGTCACAACTGCAAGTCCAAAATAAGCCGTGGAGGAACAACCTTGAAACATTTGGAACAACTAACTTAATCAGACACTTATTATATTGTAATTCATTCCCATGATGCTGCTCAGAATAATCGCGGTGACCAGCTCGTCTGTCGACAGCACGGAGCGTGTTATGGTGCGTTCAAGCTCTGCTGAGTAAAAATGTTTATTAGGAGATGGTAAATTATAACCCTATCACGATGCATTCAAATGTAATCTTGTAAAATGTGGTTTTTGACGGGAAACTTGAATAAATCCAGTTGTGTGAAGGAGATGTTTTCACAGCCATATAATATAGATAATAGAGAGGGAATTATGACCTGTTTAACTTCTAACACTAGCTCTAAGCAGCTTATAATACATAATTAAAACTAATGATGGCAAGATTTTTTTAATCAAAGCAAATATTTAAATAAAAAAACAATCATTTATTTCCAAATCATTTGAATTGTGTGTTTTATGCAAATAACCACTATAGATCACAATAACAATTTAAGTAAAAGGACAACATTTAGAGTTTTTGACTTGAAATGTAGCACATCATGGATGTGAAAGCAGCGCTTGTGTATTTAAATGTGAAATTGTAATAAAAATATTTTGTCCCTATAATCTATGAATAATTGTGATAAATAATCGTGATCTCAATATTGATCAAAATAATCGAGATTATCATTTTGGCCATAATCGTGCAGCCCTAATACAAGTTTCAATAACATACCTCAAGTTCAGTAATAAAATAAGTTTTTTTATCTGAGGGTTTCTAGGGTTGATGGTAAAATTGAACATAATGTGTATTTTTCAGTTAATTACTACCCGCCAGCCCAACAAATTAACTCATTGGAATTCAGTGACATTATGACAGGCAACAGTAAAGCAGCAAAAAATACCAGATTTTCCAACTCAAAACACTGTGGCTCCACAAGTTCACTATAATCACTCTTCAGATGAGTGTGGAGCCTACTGCACCAGTAACACTTACAAAAAGAGGTACTCACTGGTTGATCCCGTTGCTCACAGTAAAAATGATCATGTCAAAGTTGCTCTTAGCTAAATTATTAACTTGACACATATCGCTGTATAGTTTGTTTATAGATGTACCACGGTCTTTCAAACTGTCAGACAAAAGAAATGCATTTGGTGAACAATTATCCATCTTATTTTCTGCACCAGAGCCCTCCTGCAGGCTTGCAAAGAGTATGTGTCATGCCAACTTCACATAATCTGCATATAATCTGTTTTACCAACCTTTGCATGCTGTTTTTAAAATGTGAATGAAAATGCAGACCCTGTTGAGGTGATATTGACCCTCTTGTCATGCTTTAATTGCTTTGCTGCTTATAAATTGCTTTACTACTTTTCAGCCACTAGAGAGCAGCACAGAGCCCAGCAGGACACTGCTGCAGGATTACAGTGTTGATCAAGGATATGCAAACTGATCTGCACAGAGAATACATTCTGTAGCTCAATTCTAAAAATTTTTTTTTTTTTGCTAAAATAAAGGTTACAAGTCTTGTGATGGCTTCTATACTGACAAAAAACAAAATGTCTCCCATTAAATGGAACCTCAACAACTTTAATTTGCAAAGAAGCAACACGGAGTGAAAAAATCCAGCGTATTAAACATTGAGTAGATTTCTGGGAAAGTGTCTGTCATGTTAGTCCTTTGTCCTGACTGTAAACACTACATTTAAATTTTGTATCTTCCACTGCATTTAGATAACCAGCTACTGAAGCATTAGACTGAACTAAAACTGGTACCCTTCTCAAGAAACAAAATACTCTTTGTCTGAAGACAACCAAGATGCCCTCAAGTGGCCGAAACAGGCTACATCACAGATGCTGTGTTTGGACATGTGTGTCTGATAGTGACATCCCCTGGTGTCTCAATCAGTTTATCAAGTCACCAATCAATCAATTAACTCACAACATGTGACATGATGAAAGTAGTGGTGAACTCTATATGTGGAGATATGACCTGACTAGAGTAACTAAGTCATTAGTGATAAGCCATAATGTGATTGTGGGTTTCTATGTGCTGTAAAAGACTCATTGATCCCCTATAGCCAATTGGTATTTGATGCATATATATGCATACATGTATACTGCATATAAGATTGTGTGTATGTGCATGTGTGTGAATGAGATAGATGCAGAGAGAGAGAGCGGATTAGAATAAAAAGCATGTTAGAAAAAATAAATAGGATAAAAGGAAAGAGGCATTTGTTTTAATTTCCGTATGTTATGCAATGGAGGCAGATACAGTAGGGCTATATAATATACAGTATAGATCAGAGCCTTAGGACACACAGTTTCCAATAGCGGTCCGTGGTGCAGAGCCGTAGGATCATGTGAACAGAGGAGCACAGCCAGATGACCAGACGGCGTTGCGTTTATGTGTTCTTGATTTATTTAGAGAGCAAATCTTTACCAATCAATCACCGACTCTCCAACTGCACTATGTCAAAACAAATCACTGAGACAGAATTACACATACGTAGATAATCCCACTTTTATGGAGACATTTTTAGACCCCATTGACTTTATTTTTCTTTCTTTGGCTATTTGCCACAGGATAGAGGGATAGTTTGGGTGTTTTGAAGTGGGGTTGTACGAAGTACTTATAGTCAGTGTATTACCTACAGTAGATGACGATCGGCATGCTCCCAGCAGGAGTACCAGCACGGGAGCAAAGCAATGTATGCTGTGGACGGGGGCAGCAGCAAAATGTATTTTAGCACCTAAAAAAAACAAGTCTATGTCATACAGTCTATGTTTCCGAAGGGAAACTAAAGCCGTTAACGATGCTCTCGCCAAAGCAACCAGACTCCATTGAAAAAAACTGCAATTTTACTTCGCAGAACATGGGAGTTGCTGGTATACCGCTGCCATGATCAGTTAGTTTGTTCTTGTTATTTTTTTACTTTGGTTAGTTCGGATTCTCCAAAGTCAGACAATAGCACAAGGTAACCAACCGTTCAAAGCAGCGGCAGACCAGCAACCCCTGTTTTCTGTGAGGTAAATTTACAGGGTTTTTTCAATGGAGTCTGGTGGCTTTGGCGAGAGAGAATGGCTGTCTGACGATAAGGTAAACCGGTGAAAATATTCAAAATATTTATTTATATCTAATCTAATATTTTTTTAGGTGGGCTTTTCTTTTAGGTGGCTAAAATACGTTTTGCTGCTGCCCCCATACACAGCAGTACATTGCTTTGTTTCCGTGGGGTAACTCCTGTCTGCGTCTCCAAACTGGGTCATACTGTAGGTAATACACTGACTATGGATAAGTACCTCATATTACCCCACTTCAAAACACCCAAACTATCCCTTTAAAAAGATCTTGGTAGAGAACTAAGTTGAGCAGGTTAGAAGAGAAAAGAAGTATCACGAGAAAAGCAGGTGATGCAGAAAAACACAGTGCAGCACAATAGACAGAACAAAAACAAAAATCAAAGCCTAAACACCATTCTTTCTGTTTATGCCCCAAGGGCCTAATTAACATATATGCAAATCAGGATAATGAAATAACAATGATAGATATGTAGGCTTTATTAAAATGGAGGGATGAGTACCTTTAAGCTGTTTTTTACCCCGTGTCAAACTGAAAGATATAAAAGAGTGGAGGGAAAGATAAAAAAGCCCACTGTCAAATAGAGTGTTTCATTTGCATGTCTGCTGTTAGGGCCTAATGAGAAATGACACATTTGTAATTACAGTGGACTATAATTAGCTGGTGTGTAAGTGAGATGCCAGAACCTAGGTCTTCATGACTGGGCTACACATCGGGGAGGGTCTGTTAAAACCATTTAAATGTAAATAGAAAATTACTTAAAGTTCATGAAAAAAAAAAAAAGCTTTAAGATTGTAATTTTCTTTCCACATGAGACAGACTGCTGGGATGGGACTTGGTTTGAGAGCTCAAAAATTGGCAGGACAAAGCCTGCAATGTGGACACCGATGTTGGCCTTCACTGTACCGCTGAAGCTCACTCACCTCCTCCATCACGCCTACTTACAGAGGAGGTGGAGGAGGACGAAGAGGAGGGACATGTTTTTATCTTTGGCCTCGGGATAGAAGAACGAGGTTTTAGCAGATGAGAGGACTGCAGATGATGTTGATGATGACGTTTCTGACCTCATACTGTATGATCGCTGCGTGGCCCATTAGCTTAAAGTGATACTCAACCCCAAATTTGTTTTTGAGTATCAAACATCATTATACAACTTTGTATACTTGACAGGTGGTTGTAAAAAAGTAGTTTACTTTTTTAGAAATAAAGTGGCGTTCTTCAGCTTGAATTCATGTTGGTTACAAAGGATTCCAAATAAAAAGTTTTCTCTGTTAAAAAACTGTATTGTACTTAGAATTTTGAGGTACTTGAAGTATTTCCATTTTATACCACTTAATCCTTTCACTACATTCCAGGGGAAAATATATTTTAAGCCATGGCATTTATCTGACAGCTGTAATTACTTTGCAAAACATAATGTCAGTTTATGAAGCATGTAGCTTTGCTATAGATCAAACAACCCAGGAGTATATAAAGTATCAGTTCCTCTTCAACCAGCTACACTGTTAAAATGCTACTTAAATGTGAATCCATCAACGATAATAATCCAATATATCAAATATCCAATAATAAAATATATAATAATATAACACTCTCAACTGGTACATTCTGCATTGTTAGTAATTTTAACTTTTGATACTTTAAGTTCATTTAGCTGATAAAAATCAGTGGGCAACCTCTGGGGTCTGAAAAGTGAAGCCAATGCTGAAGTGCCTTAAACTTGCATTCTTTCTTACAGCCAGCAGGGGGCGACTCCTCTGGTTGCAAAAAGAAGACTGATTGTATAGAAGTCTATGAGAAAATGACCCTACTTCTCACTTGATTTATTACCTCAGTAAACATTGTAAACATGAGTTTATGGTCTCAATCGCTAGTTTCAAGTCTTCTTCAATACAGCATGATATTCATTTAGTAAATTATGGTCCCATTTAGAGTAACACAGACCATAAAGCAGGGTATGCTTTAGAGCGTGGCTACCTTGTGGTTGACAGGTCGCTACCACGGCGTTGTCTGGTCTGGGAGTTGTCCGCGTTTTCATCTTACAACTTTAACCCTTTCACAGTGTGTACTGAGTTCATGAAAGTTCATTGTAACATTTTGGTCGCCAAAAAATGTCTTATTCCGCGTTCGGTTGTACTTAGCTCCACCTTCTCTTGTCACTTCTGGTTGCAGAAAAACAAGATGGCGACGGCCAAAATGCCGAACTCAAGGCTTCAAAACTGTATTCCCCAAACCAATGGGTG
This sequence comes from Sebastolobus alascanus, assembly GCA_916701645.2. Classification (NCBI taxonomy): domain Eukaryota; kingdom Metazoa; phylum Chordata; class Actinopteri; order Perciformes; family Sebastidae; genus Sebastolobus; species Sebastolobus alascanus. The sequence continues at coordinate 7,117,779 of CAKAOJ020000059.1, forward strand.
ACATCACAGTTACTTTGCCCACTTCTTAAATACAGTCTATGATAAAAATGTACTTACTTACTACTTTACTACTACTAAAATGTTGATGTAGGACTTTTACAGTACTTACTTAGTACAGTACTACAAGTACTCAGATTATTTAAGGACTTCTTTCACCTCTGTTCTTCAGCTCTGTATGTTCAGAACAATGTATTTTGGCATTGTTTTGCCAAAATACACTAATACTAAACAGATATCTTCTGTTGGAGCTTTTAGGGGGACAATATTGCAACAAAAACACAGAATATATATATTTTGAAGAAAATATGAATGGTTGGAACATACTAGGCATACACGGTAGATGTGGCTTGACGTAGCAGCGGCTTCAGTTGCTTCTGTGAATGTTTCGATACTTGAATCGATTTGAAAACTTAACACCTTTGGAATCCTTTGTGAAGAAGAGAACTACAAACCTTTCGCAAACGCCGTTCAGGCCGACGTGGGGTGAGTATTTGATGAAATATTTGGGATTGAGCATTTTAAGGACAAAGGAAGACTGCAAGGTTTCATATAAAGTTTGCCCAAAAAAATACAGGATCTCTCATTTCACAACAATCATTTATGTTATGATTTTTTGTATTTACACCACAGAGTGCAAAATGGGTCGATTTTAAAGAAGAGACAGTCTTTTTGGAATATAGTGTATTGAGGCATAATGATGACTCCAGACAATGTGAATTTTACAAGGAAAAATCCCATTCTACTGGTTAACCCACCAGTCAAAATAACATCACACAGTGTCATCACAGCAGAGCATTGTTAGGGTGATGCAAAGCATGTAGCAGGTGACTGAGGCATTTCCCAGAGGATGCATGTTTTTCCTGTTAAACCGTTGTTTCAGTGTTTTTCCAGCCGACAGAGGAGCTGACCTTTCGACACGGCTCTAAAAATAGCAGCATTCTCAAACAAAGGGGAGCTCCCGGGATAAGTAAGACGCTTTGTGAAGTGCAGGTGCACACAAATGTCTGCACTCACAAAAGCTGATACACACATTGTAGGCACATTAGCGCGCACACACACACACACACACACCACATCACCCTCTCCATCAGCCCCCTTGACACCTGGTCAATTTCTGCTCAGGGAAATGCGCTCCTTTCCTATCGACGAGCTTGAATTAGATTGGTTTAACTCATCTGTCTTATAGAGAGGTCAGAGTCTTGTCTCTCCACAGGCTAACAGCAAACACGCTGTTTTTTTGTTGAGGATCAATCGCAATTGTTAGCATGCATAAATGCATCTGTTCACAGGATAACAGTGCTGTTCTCACTGCAGCTTTTAGTGATGAGATTCTGGTTATTTCTGCTCTTACTCTTGTAGCACAGCAGTGAGGATGAAGGTCCTGATGGGATCACTGATCAGACTACAAACCCCTAATCACTGTAAAGAATCCTCCGTTGATGGCACTGGTACTGTAAAACCCCTCGCTCCTATACGTGGTGCAACATATCGTGGTGCAACATATCGTGTTACAACGGTTCGTATGATATCTTACGAATTTATTCCTAATTTTTTGTGCGTTTTCCTACGAATGTCCAGCAATACGTGTCAATTTCCGCTCTTTACATCTCTTTTCAAAATAAACTAAACTTCAGTCTTCACAGGAAACAACTTGGTTAGGTTTAGGCAACAAAGGTACTTAGGTGTAGGAAAAGATTGTGGAAGTGGCGTAACTTAAGGGCAGAAGTTTTGTGACTCACATGGGATACAAACAGCGGTCTGCTGGGCAAAAGTCTAGTGTTTTTGGACCCATCCATCCACCCTGACCTCCTCCCTACATGGAGTTTGTTGCCCTTCATACTTCCTAGTTCACGATTACGTGGAGTAGATACAAATTGATTTCGTGGGATGCATTCAAGATTCAAGATTCAAGAGTTTTATTTGTCACGTACTCATACAGGATGTGCAGTGAAATGTAAAGTGGCAGTGCTTACAGGATTGTGCAAAATAACATTAGCTATACAATATATAAAGAAATTGTGGGGACAATGGCATTATTTACATTGAGAGGGGTCTTTATACAATACGGAATATAAATATAAGTGTGTGATGAGTGTGTGTGTGTGTGTCTCTGTGTGTAGCCCTATGTGTGTGTGTGAACGTGAGTGGGTAGGAGGGGCATGGAGAGGTCAGAGTTCACAGTCCTGATGGCCTGGGGAAAGAAACTCCGTCTCAGTCTCTCTGTTTTTGCAGCGTGGCTGCGGAGGCGCTTGCCTGACCGCAGCAGCTGAAACAGTCCGTTGTTGGGGTGGTGAGGATCCTTCATGATCCTACGGGCTCTGGTTCTGCACCTCCTGGTGTACAGGTCCTGCAGGGAGGGGAGTGTAGTTCCAGTAGTGCGTTCGGCCGAACGCACTACTCTCTGCAGAGCCCTCCTATCCTGTGCGGAGCTGTTGCCAAACCAGGCAGTGATGTTCCCCGTCAGGATGCTCTCTACAGCTCCAGAGTAGAAGGACTGAAGGATCCTCAGGGAGACTCTGAATCTCTTCAGCTGTCGGAGGTGATAAAGGCGCTGTCTTGCCTTTCTCACCAGAGTGTCGGTGTGTGAGGACCATGTCAGGTCCTCTGTGATGTGGACTCCCAGGTACTTGTGGCTGCTCACCCTCTCCACAGTAGTCCCGTTCATGCATACGAATCACATTACTTTTCGTAAGTGTAGCTACGAACGGTGCATGAGAACAGCCTGCCATGACAATAAGCACGATAAATTCTCAAATGTCTTGTGTGCAAAGTTAGCATCAAGCTGCACTGATCCATATTTTTTTTATAAACAATCTTAAAGAAAGACTAAATCTAATATTAACACAGCTCACAGCTCAACAAACCTGCAGAAGGTTCACCTGACCCAGGAGTTCCCTCATCTCTCGTTTTAGTGTCTTTCAGCTCACTCGTTGTTTTGGTATTATGGAAGCAACTTTACTGTTTTGTTTCACTCTCACTGCTCTCATTAAAATGCTTCCTGCTGTTTTCAGCAAAGCTCCCATAAACCCAATGTACGCTACTTGTACAACACCAGACAAACAAAGTGCGATGTGGCACGCTGTTTTGAGCTGAACTTTTGTCAGAAACCCCAACTGTTTCTATTTATTCCTGTTGCTCGCCTTAAAATCGTCTCAACGGACCAGGAAATGAGGACTTATCTATACAAAGAAGATAACTCGAAATGAGGAGTTATCTATACAATACCTCCTCATTTCATTACAAAAACCTAAATAAGGTGGCAGCTGGCTGGAGGGAGATCGCCGGGAGCTGAAAATGTCCTACTGCTGTTGACTATATTGGATGTCATTTCCAGTAAATATCACAATATTAAACGTGTGTTTTCTGTTTAAAAAGAACAAACAAAGGAAGATAAGTGGTTACATCTCCAGTCTGATCTCGAGCGCACAGCTGATATAGGTAGCCTACGTGGTTTGTTTACATGAAGTAACAGAAGTGCATATAACGGATTCAGTGTGGACCCAGTGTAGGAAGTTGATTTCTGGGCCCCCGACAGCTTCTGGGCCCCGGTATGGCGCATCGGTTGCACCGCCTATATTTACGCCACTGCTAATGTTGCTCCATATCTGCTGGATGTGTAAATAATAGGCAATTTTTTGTTGCTAACACCAAACCAACTTGATATGCTGATAATATGTCAACGTTGTGTTTACCACTTTACTACCACGTTCATTTCACGTCTAAAGGGACACGAGGTGACAGTGAGTGCTCAGCAAATTCCATGGTAATCTGTCCAATAGATTTTGATATTTCTTGTGAAAACTTTGGTGATGATGCTAGTGGAGTAGACACCAAAACATCAGTATGTGAACCGTAAATATACAGAGCAAAATTCATGGGCAGTAGTTGCCGATATATTTGGTTCAGAACAAATGTGAGGCTGACTGATGGGCAACAGCAACCTCAGGATGTGACACTAATAGCACACACATGCAAGTATAGGCCTATAGCTATAGAAGCTGCATGCATAAAAGTCAAGATTTTGTCAACGAAAAGACCATGCATACATTCAGTCCCCTGAGTGAAGCTATTCCATCAGAAATCTGTTGATTCACCACACAGAGAAGTCAGTTCAAGTCTCTCACTCTGATTCTGTGTTTTGGTCTCTTTCTCCGTTTGTATGCATGCTGAAATACACGTTTGCAGAGGGACATAGGGAGGGATGGTGCTCCTTAAGAAAAACTAAAACAGACTCTGCAGTGCAAGCACACCGTTGCTAAGTAACACACAGGAAGCTCCCCGAAGTACGCTCCAGTAAGTTCTGTGGCTGGTCACAAGCCTACACATGGAGCACAGGTAAACATACTGAGTCAAGTTTGCATGTCTGTCTTCCACAGTACACCCGCACAAGTAGGTTGAGCAATAAACATCCTTAGGCACTGCTGCTGAGGGTGATTGTTTTTTAACATTTACATACGCCATCTTGACATATATATCGACACCATAAGTTTCGATGACATTTAGTGTGCAACAAAAAAAGCAACAGAGAGAAAAATGTGATAGACTGTGAGTGAAAAAATGATAAGAGTATGAGAATGAGTGAAGACAGAGAGAGAGAGAGAGAGAGAGAGAGAGAGAGAGAGAGAGAACAGCGCTGTGCTGCAGCAGCAGAAAAGCTAGGCCATGTAATTTATGGGAGCCCATACTCATAAAACATGAATCTTGTCCATGAAGTGCTGAATCATTTGGTGTGCACACCCCCATCGGTCCGCCTCCCGCTCCCACATATATGCATGTGTGTACACAAATATGCACAGTAGGGACACACACTGTGCCCACCCACACGAGTCCTTCTCCCATTCACACACTCCTCCAACATGATCCTACTTTACCTACCGAAACCTGTATGATATACTGTATTTTATTGACAAATTCGATATTGAGAGCACACACTGCCAGCTCAGAGTTCTGTCTGTCCGACTCCTTCTACTACCCCTACTCCTGCTGCACCCAGCACACCCATCTACTCCCTCCTCACGCTGCACTTGATTTGCTAGCTAGCGTATTCCCAATAAAACTGTTTTATTATGAGCCCTCTCCCTTTGGGTCGGAATGAGAAGTGGCTGAGTTCAGCTCTTCAGCGAGGCAGACACTCGATACGAGCGTTAGCTTTGACTTCATCAGGATAAGTCAACCTAGCGCAGCATTAGCTGATTAAATACAATGCAATCTAACCCATGTTAAATGGGTTGGGGGAAACAACACATTCCCATGTTGAGAATCTATTTGTAAATGCATTAGATTTTACTCTGAAGCACCGGGTACTTTTGATAACCGTTTGTTTGTCTTGGATCTCTCCTTACTGTATGTCATGCTCTACAGCAATTACCACAGCTAAACAATATATATAAAGGCCTATTATGCTCCATAACTTCCAGAGTTGAAAGTAAATGATTGGAGGGATACCAAATTGGAATTAAATGATTTGTTCTACAGTGTCACAGTCAAAGTCTGCTGCCAATTAGAGAATGAGCACAAACTCATAAACTCAATATTTATTTGGCATGCTGCAGAGGGGGAGTTGTTGCACTCGGGAGCGGTCCAAATGTTTCATTTTCAGCTTATCCATGGTGAGCGTTTTATCACGAGCGTTTAATGCCGGCAGCAGCATTGCTACTGAGAAACAAAGCCAAACAGTGAGTGCAGGAGATCCTGAGCATCCGCAGAGAAGATGGAAAGTTCCTCTGTCCGAGGCAGCTCTACCACCATGCTTCCTTCAAGTGTCTCCCTCTTACTTCACCCCTATACTTCACATATTTTGCTACAGTAAAGTGTCAGTGAGCAATGCTAAGGTTCAGCAGCCAATTAGACTGTTATCAGGTCATTGAATGTGCGTTGTCGGTAGTTATTACAAGGCTTTCTGGAATACTCGATTGCCCAATCACAGCTTTCTACGGTCAGCTATTTCTTTATAGCAGATCGTTGCTATGTATAACAGACTGTTACTATTGGCACAGTTCTGATGTTGGGCTCTGGTGGACCATTTTTGCGTCAAATTATTGATTTCTTAAGTAAGTAGCCGTGTAATAAGCAGGATAATGTACAGCGAGCCAGTCATTGTTGTGAAATAAACCCCTTCAGGGCGATGCAAGACCCCTCCGCTTCACTTCAGGGTCCACGGGGTGCCGTATCGCCCTGTCGGGGTTTATTTCACAACAATGACCGGCTCATTGTACATTATCCCTTACTTATAAGCCTCATAGATGTGGGTCAGTAGGACCCTGCTACAGTCTATGTCTATTCACATGGGCGATCACTGAAAGAAGGAACAAAGAAGACGACAGCAACCTCTAGCGACCGTAATAATTATGACAGGAGCAAAGCATGAAGTGAGGTGGAACTCCATATGTGGTGGAGGTTGGAGGCGATGGATGGGACAAAAAACACCTTGCTTGTTCTCAAGCATTAAGTTTCACCTTCACTTTTGAAACGTAGTTTTTTTAAGCCAAAATTAGGCCTGTCAATCGATTAAAATATTTAATCGTTATTAATCGCATGATTGTCCATAGTTAATCACGATTAATCACAAATCAATCACACATTTTGTATCTGTTCAAAATGTACCTTAAAGGCAGATTATTCAAGTATTTAATACTCTTATCAACTCTTGGGAGTTGATATATATGCTTGCTTTATGCAAATGTATGTATTTATTTATTATTTGAAATCAATTAACAACACAAAACAATGACAAATATTGTCCAGAAACCCTCACAGGTACTGCATTTAGCAGAAAAATATGCTCAAAAACTCAAGCCCAACAGGCAACAACAGCTGTCAGTGTGTCAGTGTGCTGACTTGACTATGACTTGCCCCAAACTGCATGTGATTATCATAAAGTGGGCATGTCTGTAAAGGGGAGACTCGTGGGTACCCATAGAACCCATTTTCATTCACATATCTCGAGGTCAGAGGTCAAGGGACCCCTTTGAAAATGGCCATGTAAGTTCTTCCTCGCCAAAATTTAGCGCAAGTTTGGAGCGCTATTTAACCTCCTTAGCGACAAGCTAGTAGGACATGGTTGGTACCAGTGGATTCCTTAGGTTTTCTAGTTTCATATGATGCCAGTACCTTCACTCTAGCTTTAAAACCTGCTACAACCTAAAAATCACAAGTTGTAATAATGCGTTAAAGAAATTAGTGACATTAAAACGAATTTTCGTCAATTATCGCGTTAACTTTGACAGCCCTTGCCAAAATACAATGTTTTTTCCTAAACCTAACTAAGTGGTTTTGTTGCTTAAATATAAAGAAGCCGTTTTCTTTGTGTTCAAAACGTAAAGTCTCATGCAGTTTTACATGTTTGAACGTGTTGCTTAAAGTTTTGTTTTCACTTTTAGAACGTAGTAGGCGTAGTAGGCCCCTACTGACCCACATCTATGATGCTCATAGCGAGCGATAATGCACATTTAATCGCCTGATAACAGTCGAATCGGGCGGTCCAACACACTAGCTGGTACAGTAAGAGAGAGATGAGAGTCTGTTCACACGCAGAGGGCACACATTGATCTTTGCTGCATAGTAATAAACAGTGGACACTTTGTTGAATATTCATGACCCTCCGTGCTCCAAGGTGATGAGTCTGGAGGTGGAGAGGGGGAAAAACCTGTCATTGAGAGCGCACCAGGGCATCATGGGAGGACTGTGAATCCTGTGGCTGGTCCACTCCGCTCACCCACCCTCCTCCTCCTCCCTTTTCTCCTTCATTTTAAAAGCACTGCGAGGCAAAAAAGCATCATTCCAATATGTTGATCTAAGAGAGGTCACTCATGCACAATGCAGGAAAATACACATTTGAGAGGTTAGAGTAGAGATGAGAATGTTTTATATATGAGAGGCGCTCACATGAAGTGGATGAAAATGAGAGGGAGTGAATCACAGGGAGCACATGAGGGCAAAATAAGCTACTTCTACCAAACACATAATAACATAGTAATGGGCTTGTTTTCAGCTTTTATGATGCATTAACATTCTCAGTTCAAATAGAGCAAAGTCGCCCTGGATAATTAACGGATCTCTCTTCTGCCTGTCACTGACACTGACTCGTATATTTTAAATAAACACCTCTGATCTCTTTAATTCGGCGAGGTGCTGCAAGATTGCCACCACCCCCTGTCATCACTTATTCTCTGTTTAGCGTGAGAAAAACGCAGGCCATTGTTTTCGGTGTGTGACCGCTGTGCAGGCATTGTGAGAGTGTGACAGCAACACTTTGACGTGTGTTATCTCATAACCAGCAGGTAATTCATCATGTATACATCCCCAAAAGAGGCCCAGTCCTTTGTGTTGAAAGCCTCTAGAAGACCTACACTACACAGTGGTGTAAATCACCAAGACAGAATCAGGGCTGTTAGAGCTAGCCTCGGCTTTCAGAACGCTCCTATCTGTTTTAAAATATCCTCTGGCCTCTTATAATAAACCCCCTCAATTACAAACAGCCTACTTTGAGAGGCACCTAGCTAAAGAGTTCATACTGAACTCAAATCTGTGGACAGTAGAGATTGGTACCGTAAAGGGACTGATGACATCCTTGAGTTTACTTCAAATTAAAAGTTTAAGAAGTAAAAACAAATGCAGATGCTGAAACTTTTGGATCTGTGTGTATATCTGTGATTACCCCAGTGTGAAGCAACATTTTGTACTTCTGTCTCAGACATAGACTGTATATAAGAAGTGGAAGTAGTCACAGTGACGTCACCCATTGGTTGGTGGACTACAGTTTTGAAGCCTCAAGTTGGGCATTTTGGCCGTCGCCATCTTGGCTTTTTGGAACCAGATGTAACATGAGAGGGTGGAGCTAACTACAACCGAATCAGTGTTAATATCGTTAACTAAAACTACGACAAAATATGTTCGTCAAACCTATTTTTCCATTACCGAGACGAGACGGCACCGCCGGCATTAAACGCTAACATTGACGATATCAAACATGCATATCGTTGACAAAAAAAGAAGAATCTAAAATGTAGTTTTAAAACATAAAACCTTTAGCAAAATCTATCTGTATTTTTGGCACCTTCCACCGTCTTGTCCCCTCTCTCTGTCACTGTCTCCGTGTCTCAAACACACACTTGTCTCAGTTCTCATTCCTGACTTGTGCTACGATAATGCATAAATTTGACGGTTCGCCGGTCGGGTTCGAGTGGTTGATTAACGCATATGCTTGCATGTTGGCAGTGCGGATTGCCTCTCAAAACGGAACGGTGGGTGCGACTGAACCGTGCATCACTAATGAGCACAGTCAGGACGACTCGGAGTAACTGTAAAGCTGCATTCAACAATTTGACTAAAAGTAATGACTAATAGTTGACTAAAAAGTAATAACTTTTCGGCGACTGAAGCTGGACAAAAACGTTTTGAGTTGTCGTCGACTAAAATTAAAACTAAAATAACTAAAATGTGACTAAAATTAGTAAACATTTTTGTCTTAAGACTAAGACTAAATCTAAAATAGCTGCCAAAATTAACACTGAACTGAACACTGAATCAGATATTCTAAGGCGACCAAAATGTTACAATTAACTTTCATTAACTGGAAACATACTGTGAAAGGGTTAAAGTTGTAAGACAAAAACACGGACAACACCCAGACCGAACAATGCCGTGGTAGCGACCTGTCGATCATAAGGTAGCCACGCCCTAAAGCATACCCTGCTTCATGGTCTATTTGACTCTAAATGGGACCATAATTTACTAAATGAACATCATGCTGTATTGTAGAAGACTTGAAACTAGCACTTGAGACCATAAACTCATGTTTACAATATTTACTGAGGTAATAAATCAAGTGAGCAGTAGGGTTATTTTCTCATATAATTCTATACAATCAGACTTCTTTTTGCCACCAGAGGAGTCGCCCCCTGCTGGCTATTGGAAAGAATGCAAGTTCAAAGCACTTCCACATTGGCTTCACTTTTCAGAACTGGAGGTTGCCGCCTGGGTCTCAGAGATAATCCCACCTAAGCAACGGTAACTAGAATCAATAGTTCCTTCCTTACCCACAAACATGTTAGCTGAGATGTAAATTGAGAGCATATCTATAACTAAGAGGAGCACACAGACACTCAAACACACATTGTTGGAACATTTAATCAATAGCAAATAATGGCGATAATTATGTAAAACACAGACTTCACCGTCAGAAAGGTGCTACTTATGAAATCAAGCGGCAAGTGTATTTTGTATCGATTAGCGAGTAGTTCTTTCTTGATTTTTTCTTTGATAAATACTCAGCATCAGTCAATAATTCCTGCAACGGACAGTTACAGACGGGTACAAATAAATATAAACAGATAAGAGGTTATGGTGCAGATGTAGTTTGCGTGTTTTTTACTTATTACTTAAATTATAACTGAAGTTCTGGTGTTGAAGGCATGATAACTGGAACATTAATAGACTGTGGGCATAAAGTGTTAATTTCATCTGATAAGTAAAACCTTAAAATGCAAAACAAAACAAAAATATTAGAGCAAGCAAATGAGTGTGTAGGTGCACAGGGATAGGAAGGTGGGCTGGTAGAGGGCGCTTAGCCAAGACTTCTTCTGTGAGCTATGAGCATCCTATATCCAGCTCCATATGTCCTCCACCTGAGAACAGATTTACTGACAAAATGCCCCCACTGACACATGTGGGGCTGTTGATCAAGGAGGAGAACTTTCTAAACAGGAGACTTTGCCAAACACATCAGGGCACCTTGCAATTCTTATTGCTCCTAAGAGGACTAAAGTTGGCATGAAAGACACATAGAGCAATAGAGCATATTCTTAACACATTTTGTATGTCCATGGCATATGGGGTGTGAGGGCTCTATGTTAATTCAACATGTGTTGTACTAAACTGCAGTTGGAGATACTCACGGATTGTTAAAGGCACCTCAAATTCAATAAGAAAGTCTTTAATCAAAGACTTTGTGCTATCCTGTAATTAAGTGAATAAAGAGCTCTCTGCAGCTTCTCCAAGAGCCTCACTTAACCTGCAGGCAAGCTCCCAAGAGGCTACCTCCTACTCATGATGTACTCTCTCAGGGTGCTCTCTGTCTCTATCTCTTCATCAGTATCTATCTCTTTATCAGTATCTACGCACTGATACAGATTGGCTACGATTACTCAAGACAATATTCAATATCTATGATTATTGTAGACAAATAGTAGACAAGTACAAAAATCCAGCTTTACACAAACGGAGTGATCAAAATTATGTGTCTATTGCTATCACAGTGTCCCTCACGGGAGCTCAGGGACGTTCTACCTCTTCACTGTGTCATGATTCACGGGTAACAGTCCTTTATCCCTTAAGAGTATATGACATATACTCATAATATAAAAACACCTATGCAAACAAATAAACATAGTGTGAGATGTCTATGACTCTGTGTCATTCAGGCCTTGGGATATCTTCTGCTAGTAAATCAAAAGGTGAGTGGACCGGCTGTGTAGTGTATATTCTATCAAACTGATGAAGTGGTAAAGCTGAATGTTGTGACTTAATACTTCTAGATATAAAATGTAGAGAATGCTTCATGCTCTATAAGTCACTCTCAAAGAAACTTTTAAAGTAGACCAAAGTTTTTGCCTTCATAGGAAGAGAGCAAGCACGAAAATGACAGCGATGATAACTGGCTATCCAGCCATCTCTTCAGATGGGCACGGACAGGTGTAATGAATAGGGGTGTCACACTTCTCCAAATCCACGAATAGATTTGACTTTCGATATTAAGGTCACAATTCGATTCGATTTTCAATTTAAACATGCCATTGTTAGACTATGGAGCCTTGATTTGTAAAAATCTACAGATCATTGGTTTTATGCCCTGACAACTGTCATTTACACTTTCAACAAAAGAAGATGGACTTTACAACAACAGCTAGAGTTTCTCAGAGTTTAGGAGGTACACCTGAATGCACCATGACGTTTTTACTCTAAAGTGAGCATAAACCCCCACTGTACAAAGTAGGGATGCTAATTTTGAAAAAAATTCTTACGCTGTGTCGTCTTTGAAGTGTTTTATTTTTCCATCGAACACACGCAAGAAGGAGGGGGTGGAGAGAAAAATAATACTGTGAGAATCGGCGATCTTGCTTTTGAATTCGATGGTCAAAATCGGAAGCTAATTCCGAACGATTTCCAATTTAGAATCAAAATTGTGACACCCCTAGTAATGCAGCATGAAGCTGCTGATTTCAAGTGAGGCTTGGTAAATGACAACTAGACAAAGCAACATCTCTCTATGTCTCTATCCTCTTGACTGTCAGCTATTACAAGAGAATGTATCTGTGCATACATGAATGCCTTTGATGGGAATATAACATGACAAAGCCACAGACCCAAACTCTAAAACTCTAAAATGTATAAATAATGCACTGAAAGGAATTTTAAGCCTTTTAAGATCTTGACATTCAAAGTAAAAGTCTGCAATAGACCCAGGGAACATACAAGATATGAACTCAAAATATTAAAAGGTGCAGTGTGTAGGATCTAGCGGTGAGGTTAAAATTGCAACCAACTGAAACTTCTCCTGTGTGCCAAGCGTGTAGGAGAACTACTGTGGGTGACACAAAAACATGAATGGCCCTCCCGAACCAGTGTTTGGTTTGTCTGTTCTGGGCTACAGTAGAAACATGGCGGATCCCGTGAAGAGGACCCGCTCCGTATGTAGATATAAACGGCTCATTCTAAGGTAACGAAAACACGAATCTTATTTTCAGGTGATTATACACTAAAGAAAACATACTTATTAATATTATATTTCATTTCTGCCAATAGATCCTCCTAAATTTTACACTGTTCCTTCAAAAAATTGAAGGTTGTGGATTGGACCAGATCCAGACAATGAAGTTCAGCACCATGGACAGCACCACCAATATACACTACTGTGAGCTTATTCAGAGAGGAGGGCTTCCTTCAGCAAATAGAAAATGCACTGCATTTACATAGCGCTTCTCAAGCTAAGCAGTACAAAGCGCTTTACAATGCGTCTCATTGTAAAGCACAATGAAAAGCACATACACACTCGCATGGCAGCTCTGCCATAGGTGCTGTCCAGATGATATTACAATCTACAAACTGCAAGCAATCTGAATGGGAAAGACTACAGACTGAGAGAGCTGATCTTGGGATTCACAGCTCTAAGTTCTTTCTGAGTAGATAGTACAACAATGGCAAAAAAAGCAATTTAATTCATAATTCTGTACGGTGCATGCCATTTTGTGCTGCTACAAAAGTGCTTGGTTCACAGCACTGACAGCCATGCTGGCCACTTTGTCCTACTCAGAAATAACAGATCTATGTAACAATTGCAAATACACAGATGTATAAGCACACTAGTTAAGCTAGGAAGGTATCCATTTTTTTCCATAACATATTTCAAGAATATTAGGGAACATGTAAAGCTAAAATGGCCTTAGTTTTAGAGAATGAGATGATTTACAATCTATGTCAATATCATAGTTTGCACATTTTGAACGATTTATAGTGAGCTTCAGGGTTAGCGTTAGGTTTGATCCAGTGGGAGTTGGTCCAAATGTACAGTAATCTAACAGTCCATTTACATTTTAAAGTTTGTGAAGCAACGAAAGCAATTGAAGTCTGGCACAGTTTGACAATTCTTACCAAAAATAAAGATAACAATTGCATGTTAGAGGAGGGCCAGCAAAACTTTAGGTAGTGACCAGTGGGCTACCTCCGGTTCTGAAAAGTGAAGCCAATGCAGAAGTGCCTTAAACTTGCATTCTTTCTAATAGCCAGCAGGGGGCGACTCCTCTGGTTGCAAAAATAAGTCTAAGTCCACTAATTATATACAGTCTTTAACAGTGGTCATGTTACAGTATAATCCTTCCTTTCTGAACTCTTCAAACCAACTGTGACACAGCTCTTTTACTGAAGCTATAAGTAAAAGAAACAATTAAACAAGGGATTGGTTTTCCCCAGTCCACAACCTAAATCACAAACACACCTGAAAACACACTTAGATATGTATGCAAACTTGTACCCAGCTATCTGATTGGGGCGGAGCGACTTTGGTGCAGATTGATGGGTTCAGAGGATCAGCCATGGCAGCAGTGCCCTTCATCAGTCAATCTTGACTACACACTGGCCACGGGGACCAATTAAGCTGTGACACCCATAGGACACTCAGAACTCACCACAGGGGGTGGGAGGGAAGGAGGGACAAATAAAGCTGTGACATCAATAATACAGGAGTGGAACAAATGAAAACTGTGAGAACTGGAGAAGTGCAGCGGTGACATCCAGTTTTCAAACCACAAAAGGATCAACAACACGTGAAAGCACTGCCTTGACTTTTGTATTTTAAGAGGGACAAGTAAAGCACTTGCAGACACTTGAATCACAGTCAAAGTACAATAGCCAGAAGGGTTAAAGTGAAGCAGGGAGCTGTAAAGGATCTGGTCTTGACCCATATTTTGACCGTGCTATCCAGGACAACCTGCTTAGCTTCATCCAACTGTTCTCTCATTATACTGTAAGTGGGTCTTGCCTCACACAAAAGCCACTCAGTGCTTCTCAGCATTAACAGATACTCAACCCTGATATGCACAAACCTCGTCTCTCATTCACACACACTCCAAACTGACACAGCAGTCATTCATACACACTCAGCATCACATTATACAGAGTACAATGTGTGTGAAGCACAAGTAGAGAGGAACAAGGAACTAGGAAACAAAATCACTAAATGCTTGACTAACTGACAATAAAGAAGAGGTGAATTGCGGTCTACCTTCTGTCAGTATTGCATCTGCACTTAAAAGAAAAACCACTGAACACTAAATTTCAAGTGATAATAACTAGAATTTAATCATTTTGCAATTCTTGTATATACCCTAATGTGTGTCCAAGAGTGACAACACATCCGGGTCCCCTATAAATGTGTATACGTTAGTATTAGAGGGTTGGTGAAGATCCTGGCCAAGTACATCTTCTCCAGAAACTATTTGGAAAGTTTCAGTCTGCTTGCTGACGTCAACATGCAAATAAGAAATAGGATGACGAGTCTAAAAACCCCAATAAATAGAAATGACTTTGTCTGGACCTTCAATGTAGTACAAACCCGATATGGTCTGACACCTCCTCCCGTCTCTCTGGAGCACCGCCTTGTGTTGACTCTAAACAACAGATGGGCATGAATATGTCAAGTGGTTCTTAAACGCTCAACGACGTGCTACTGTAGCAACACGTGTGTAAGTGTATTCATTCACACACACACACACACACACAGAGGTATAAAGAGAATCACTGACACACCTCGGGCCAAGGCCAAGAGCTGCCCCTTCACCTGCTCCCCATTGCATGTCATTTCTCACATTTGCACACAAGAATTGCTCCACTACTATGTAAAACATATGTAGTCCGGGTTTCTGAAAATTGAACTGGTTTAGATCAACAGATATGGATGTACCTCCAGTTCAAGAATCAGGTCAGAGAGGATGCTCAGGTTACTGAACTCTATCATCTCTATGCAACACACTGAAATCAGTGATAAAAAACTGGGTCCATGGCAGGATTACCTCTAAAGAAATTATCGATGCAATTATGCCAAAAGAAATTTCTCAACATCTTACACATTACAAGGTACAGTTTACAAAAAACTGACCTACATTGAGATTTCTTAAACTCAAGACCATGATTGCATGTATGGAGTACAAGGTCAGATAAGTATGAATGGACATATGAAAAACACACATACATTTGGTTATCTGGAGTGCCTTCCAACCCACAAATTGTGAAATAAGACAACCAGTCAGTTTTTTTTGTGGGCTGGCTAGATCAGAAAACATGATTCAAAAAGCCATTCAGATTTGGCTCCCATTCCTTTGTCACATGTAGGCTCATTATAAATATACCGCCCACAGCTTGAGTACCACCTTTGCAAACATGCACCGTATTTTTCTCGAACAAATCAGAGCAGACTGGGCTTTTTCTGGAAGGGGTCTTAAAGAGACAGGGGCTAAAACGGAGCGTTTCAGACAGAGGGTGAGTACAGGTATATTCAGACAGACAGTATGAGAAAAATAATGCGTTTTTGAACATTAAAAAACAATAAAAACAATAATACAATACCTGCTGAGTGGCACAAAAAAGAAGGTGCAGGAAAAAAGTTCCTTCGTTCTGTAATTTAGTCACTAAAAGAGATTAATGCCAGCACTTAAAGGGACTGTACAGTATATACATTTTTACACGTATAAACATTTTTATTGCCAGTGTGAACAGGCTGTAACCTAACCTAAAAAATGAGACCTTCCGCAACTTTCTGGGGTTCCTCTACCAGCCTGTAGACTGATTTTAATGTGAAGAACCCAGGCCGTTTTTTCTGGGAAAATCTAACGGAATGGACGCAATGCGCGCTCCAGAGTGCCTTTACTCTCTTCAGCTTCACTTCAGGTCTAACAATGTGCAACCATAGCTAACATTTGGTTAGAAATGGAGTCCGCTAACGCCAACAAACGACCAGCCCCCACCACAACTCAGACTACAACACAAACTCCACGGAAGCACAAAAAAAACAGTTATATCTGGTGAAGCCTGTCTTGCAAAACAGGAATGTGACCGACGCCTGGGGAAAACTAGGATCAACATCGGCCAGGCCTTCGATGCATGGAGGGACTTTCATTTGGTTTTGGTTTTGGTTTAGCTATCAATCACGTTCAGTCTTGTGTGTGTCGCCTCACTGTTTTGATCGATGCTCGTTTGCGTCTACGTAGTGCGAGCACAAGCGCGAGCGGCTACAGGTGTCACTGTTAACAAGCCATATTGGATTCTTACATCTAGCCCCTTTAAGACAGTGGCCTCATTGTTCATGAAATGGGTGTTTGGTTGTTAAAAGGTATAGCTTTCTCAATATTTGTGTGTGAGCTGTGTGTATGTTAGCTTTCTAATTCCTCCCCACAGCCTCCATCTGATAAAGGAGAGCAGTGTTAGTAAGTTAAAGACCAAAAGAAAAAAAAAAGTGTGTCATATATATATATATGTTTCTTTTTTCAGAGAATGAATTTCTTTTAATGTGTAAAAAATAAGTAGGCGGATATTTACACATATTACTCCTCTGTACCTGAAGGAGAGCCAATTTGGGCTATAATGCTGTATTTTTCTTATATAATCTAAAAAAAAAAAAATCAAAGGGAGTGTTTAACAGTGTTTAGAGTCCTTGGCAGACAGAAATCACAGTTACAGTTTTTTGGACTGGACAACATGTGTGTGTTTTGCACACAGATAGACGCATAATTAATAAATATATAGATAAACACAAAAATAGGACAAAATAAGCACCCAACAGATACATAGTCATTAATTGACATAATTAATTCCTCCGATGAATTATCCACGACAACTGGGCATCCAATTCCATTTGTTGATGATGAAGACTGTGTGATACAGTTGACAGTATTTTATCTAATCTATGTTTACATAATTAGCTTATTACTTTTACTCTTGTTAGCACTTTTTATTACGCTTGTGAGCCAGATGCATCATAATTTCGTTCTGCTGTGCACTTGCCCTGTGAATAGTAGGAATGACAATCTTCATCAAGACAATCATCTTGAATCTTGCTTTGAGAAATCAATTCTCAAATCAATTATGCTACAGTAAGTCTGCATTGGCTTTATGTCCGTTGAGGACACAAACACGCCTCCTTGTCCAGCAAACAGCAACCATTAACATCAGTTGTATTCAACTTGGATAGGCATCCAGTTTACCTTGCGTAGCAGCTGGATTCTCGCGATATCAAGAGATCATGCGAGAATCGCGGGATCACATATCATACGAAAATCCATCTCGACAGGCTTGAAGTCATGCGTTTGTGTCTGGCCAGCAAGACCACGGACCAATCAGCATCTTGTGAGGAGCTACTGGCAGCTACGGGCGTGGTTTAGGTGTGTGTGACGCGACACGGAGAGGCGACCATTTGTTCTAAACAAGAATGGCGGCTCCTGAAGTGGTTGGCGTAGCTGCAATAGTATCAGTTATATCAGAACTGGAGTCTTCATTGAAAGAAGAGCAAAGACATTGAAGGCTTTTCTCAATGGAAAAGATGTTTTTGCTCTTCTCCCGACTGGCTTCAGTAAGAGTTTGATTGACACATGGTTCATCCAATCACCTGCCAAGTATTTTTGAGAGTGCTTGTCCTTTTCCAAATGATTTCCAATGACGGCTTCTCAGATGGTTCTGCGTAAACAAACCATCTGGCGCGTCAGGTTAGTCCATAGTATGGTGGCACCATTAATTCCTCTGGGTATGTCAAAATGTAAAGAGGACCATGAGGATCAAAGCCAACCTGTCAAACCAGTGGCAGCTTCAGCGTCTCCTCATCTCCTCTCAGCCTCGGCACTTACAGCACATTAAAAATATATCACTGCTACAAGATCTTCTGACAACACCATCTGTTCTCTGTTGGCCACGGTGACGGCAAAACAGGTTAATGGTTAATTTACTGCTTTTGCATGACAGAGAGACCCCTTCCTGAACACACAGTGAACTAAGCCACTGGTAATGCAGCATCAGTGAATCACCTGCTTTCGAGTCGCAGTCTGTCGGAGACGTTCAGGGGCGCCACTTTCTGTCAGCGAATGAGGTATTTAGGGGAGGTGATTGCAACTGTTGTGTCTGTAACCCTGGGAAGGCTTCTCACCTCCTGGAACATGATGAGAGCTGACTCACTGGGTGGGAAAATGCTGGCATCTGATAGTCATCTGTGAATTTATCACTTACAAACAAGGCAAATTGGGATGTTGAGTTGTGTGATTACAAAAAAAAGATCCCTCTGTCCATAATTCAGGCAGCAATTGTAAATTTCCGCATTTAAAGACACCCCCAGTATAGTTCAATAAGGATGGCACTTAAAGAACCAATGTAACTCATATTCAACTTAAGTATATCTATTTGCTATAACTTAATACATCATGTTAGATAAAGAATTTGCGCATCTACAACCCTGCACATTCATGCCTGCACGTGTAATGTACAGTATTTCTGTTTGCAGGTGTGAAGGATTTCCATCCACTCATGATCCACATCCACAGCAGGAGTGAGTGTGCAGGATCAGAGGGCTAATGAGTTAACACTACAAGGAGGGTGAGCAATCTAGTATACCTGACATTTACCAGCTCTAAAGGTGTTAGTGGCAAAGACATATCAGACACAGAAAAGCTAGGTGTGAGGGGGTAAAGAGGAGTAAAAGGGAGGGAATCTGCACAAAACTGGTTGTAAAATGGCAAAAAAAAAATAGAGATGAGTGTGACAGAGAGCGAGAGATGTAGTGAACTAACATAAGACAAATACCCTTTTTCCACCAAAATTAGCTTTTTCATATCTGTTATACTTATTTAGTCTCTCTTTCAAACTCTCAAACCAGAGTTGGTGTTTGTTGGAACAGTGGAAAGACTGACAAAGACAGTTTTGATGAATTTTATTTTGTTTCTGTCAAGTTTCAATGAAGTGTGTTATACGACGATCAGGGAGGTAAAATAACTGTTGTTTGACTGGAGTCTGGTGGCTTTGAGGAGAGATTATTTATTGTATGTTTTGTACGTAATAGCATCACACCGGAGTCATTTGTCCCGGGAATGAATTGTTCCTATTGTATCCTTTCCCACTGAAGACAAAAGCCAGATGTTAGTGGGTGTTGGTGTTTTTTTTGTCCATTAGGAAAGGGGCTAAAGAGAGTTCATGGAAGAGACAGTGGTCTGTGGGGAGACCTCTTAACAGCAGCTGGCTCTCTGACAATGGAACCAATACTGTTTGTTCCCTGTTGCTGCCATTATCTGCCATGTAAAGAAGGCTTATTGTGGTTTAGCACAGCTGCCTTCTGGGACGCAGGAAAAAGACCCAAAACTGTTTCAAATATTAAAGAAGATGGCAACAGTGTGAAACAACGCCTTGATCTGTTAGGCTGAGCTTGATTGCTTTTTTGCCTTTTTTCACATATCAAGAGGAAGTCCAGATATTTTACTCATTCAAGATAAAGATGCATCTGACAATGATGGAAAAGACATGTTATAAACTTATATAGCCATAAACCAGTCCTGCTCTTTGAATGGCAACGTTGCCTACAAAGGCCTGAAACAACGAGTGATATTAAAGGTTTTCCACACTTACACAGCTGTTTTCAATTACTCTGATTAGACCTGTAGTCATCCACACAGTCTTGAGAAGAGGTCTAATGAGGCAATATAAGTGAAAACACCTGTGTGGGTGGACCATTAAGGAGCTTTAAATGGATAACCTCCTCATGTCGTTAAGCAACATTGACAAAATGTAATGAGGGTATATCAACATGACACTCAACTCTAGTTAGAAAAACGATTGTACAGAGAGGAGACTGAGTGCAACGCGTCATACTATGCAAACCACGCCCACCGGAGGGGAAAACAATCAGCGCCACAATATGCAACTACGGACTGAAACGCTAACAAAACGCCTATAGCTAAAAACGTCGGATTTCAGCATGTCAAATGATTATTTTAGCACCTTATGTCTACCAAGGGTAGCAATTGATAACTAAAAAGATGATGGATGATGATTAAGATGATAGTTAGCTGTTAGCAAGCTAATGTTAGCTATGCGATAGCAAGCTATACTGCAGTTAGCTAAGGCACTTGCAAACATTATACTGTATAGGTTTCTGATTTATCCACATTCCACTATAACAACATACTGTCAAAATGCTTGAGCTTAACCTTCTGAGACCTACAATAGACCCAATTTTGTCTTTTTTAGGGGAGCACAGAGGGTCTTTAGGGGGAGATAGCATGTCAACAGATGTCACATAGAATTGGTTTACATCATCTTAAAACTGGGAACCTGAGGATTTATTTGACATGCAGCTCACCACTGTGTGTCAAGTTGTTCTAGTCATAAATCAGAAATAAACAGGAATTAATTAATTAATTAATTAATTAATTAATTAATTAATTATTTAAAATAAATTGTAAAAGTGAATAAGGGCTTAGAACATTACGATTGAAGTATATGATCGCCATTCCCATGCTGTCTCATAAGTTTTTTCAGCAATTTTTGGGTTGATACTATTTGTTACACAGATTTGGTGCTAAATTTAACATTTTTACCAATCGAGAATTGATAAAAATGATCAATAATCTCTCCAAAATACCACATTAAGACACCAAAACTTTGAGGAACACCATAGAGAAAACATGCTGTGATTTGGTTTCAAAAACTTTTGACATTTGGAGATTTCTGCAAGAATTACATTTTTCGGCGATTAGATGGCGAGCACTCCTGTTCTGGAAACTGCTCAGAAACCCCCTCATTGTCAATATAGCTAGGAAAGCCATCCATCCTCTGAATGCCCTAGCTCTCTAGTTTGTGGTTGTAAAGTGTCAAAAGGCTGTGATTTTCTACTTTAGTATGATATCAGTAGCTTCACTCTAGCTCTAAAACTGAACCCTCTACAGCCTCTGAAAAAAAGTCAGTCGGGATTACTCGTGATCCCGCGGGTCTCAGAGGGTTAACTTAGTTATAAATATTGTAACATATAGTTAGCCTAAAACTGACATTTGGACAAAATACTTGCTGCACAGGTCGGCATACTGAGTGTCAGGATCCCACAGTTTTCCCATTCTTCCTGCTCATGCCTCACTTTTGTCTTCTTAAAAGCTGAATTTTCGGTTTGTCAGATTATAAAAAAACTTAGTTCTGGGTTCTTTGCGCTCTGTCTCTCTGCCTCCTGGTAATTAGAAGTTTAAATTAATAACATTTTTCAAAACAGGAAGTCAGACTTTCCAAATTTTCGTATGTTTGGTATATGTGGAAATAACACCCCAAGGTCTAGGGGTGTGTCTAGTGCTCAGTAGTGCAGGATGGATTTCAAAAACTTTCTGTCTAAATGAATTCTCGAAGCCGGCTGCTATACAGTATACTACAGCAACAGTCTGCCAAAGTAACTTGGTTAGATTATGTAAGCCAAACAACAAATGAGTGTGCACTATTGCCTATTTAAATGTTTTAAAAACATATGCTACATTGTTAAAGGTTGAGGAAAATGGACTGACTCTCATCCCACCCCGTTCCCCTCAGAAACATGCTCGTCTGCCCCAATGCAGTTTCCTTGTACAGTTGACATGAATAAGGCATGTTGGGTGTACGAAAAGGCCTATCCTCTGTGTCCAGTCACTTATCATTAGGGAGATTGACACAAACTAACTGCACTATGTCATAATTAGACACTTCACTTGGAATCTGGAGGAATAACACTCATGACAAGCATCTACAGCGGGGTAAAACACAAGCAACGGCTGCTGCGCTGCTGCGCTGCTTGCTGCTCGCTGCTTGCTGCTCGCTGCTGCTGCGACGGTAACTACAGCAGTGTTTTCTAAAAAAAGAGATGTTTCTCAAACTTAGTTTTAGTAATGTGTGTTTTGAGAGTAAGTTTACTAACTGTTAGCTAGAGACACTGGAGGATGGGCAGTAAGGACACATGGAGTAGTATTCCCTAAAGCATTTTGCTTTGTAATCTAGAAGGGCTGCAATTATTTTTATAATCATGTTGATTCTTTTTTGAATTACTCAAATTATCATCTGTATCCCATATCACAGTTTAAATAATGTCCGAAAATAGCCATCACAATTTCCAAAGCCCAAGGTACCAACAGTCCAAAACCCAAAGATATAATTCCTTAAATTTTCAGTGTCACGTTCATGCTGCCATGCACAGCACACCTGTTCTGGCCTATACCGGACAACAGCAGGCATACTTTGGCTCAGGCTGTTGCTTTCCTCAATCCCCAGCTGTGGCTGAGGCTTTCTATGGGGAGGGAAAGTGGCTGGTGACCCCTGATAATGATACGTCTAGATAGATATTTCCAAGGCTACAGCAGCAACGCCTCATCCAGAACATGAACATGTACACTTGCACACATACATTACATTCAGACACTACTCAGGGGTGACCGACCTGAATGATTTACATGCATGGACTGTATATAAGAAGTGGATGTAGTCACCTTGACGTCACCCATTTGTTTGTGGACTGCCGTTTTGAAGCCTTGGGTTTGGCACTTTGACTGTCGCCATCTTGGTTTTTGGCTGTCGCCATCTTGGGTATTTAGAACCAGAAGTGACACGAGAGGGTGGAGCTAAGCACAACTGAACGCTGAATAAGACATTTTTGGGTGACCAAAATGTCACAATTAACTTTCATGAACTGAAAACACAGTGTGAAAGAGTTAAAGTTCTAAGACGAAAACACGAACATCACCTAGACCGGACAACGCTGTGTATTTGACTCTAAATGGACATAATTTACTAAATGAACATCATGCTGTATTGAAGACTTGAAACTAGCGATTGAGACCATAACCTCATGTTTACAATGTTTACTGAGGTAATAAATCAAGTGAGAAGTAGGGTAATTTTCTCGTAGACTTCTGTACAATCAGACTTCTTTTTGCAACCAGAGTCGCCCCCTGCTGACTATTAGAAAGAATGCAAGTTTAAGGCACTTCCACACTGGTTTCACTTTCTCCAAAGGACAAAATCTTCAATCCGGCCATTGTTATATCAATAAGGGTAAACTAAACACTAGAAACACCTCTCATTATAACACAATACAATTCAACAGCACCAAACTACAGCAGTTTCTAAAACTGTTGACAAAAACTGAACATGATGATGCAACTCATAAACTGGCAACTGAGAATAAATTGTAACATTAAACGTTTTTGTTCTATTTGCACAGTGTATTCTTGCTTTTAATGTAAAAGTTGACAGTATAGAGTGAACTGAAAAAAACAGGGAGGAATTTGACATGCAACTAATGTCCCTGGCGAGTCTCAAACCAAAGATGCCATGGTTACATGTTGTGCCATTAAGATCGCTGCTTTTTTTGAACGTCATCATTCTGTGCAAGTCACCATCACCTGTGTCACCATCAAAACTCCACTTATACTGTAAATGGCACAATGAGATCACGTTTCTTTCTGTGAGAAAGCGCAGGCACAGGAATTATTAGATTAGCCCAGGTCTGAGTCTCTTCCTTCCAAGAAAGCATAAGATCAACTATGACTCAAATACTGTTTTTTGAAAATGTTAGACTGGATTATCAGCACAAAGAATGCAAAACTGTCTCTTTTTTCCTCTGCCTCTCCGACCTCTCTTTTTTCTCTGTGATAGAATAGCACGCAGGCAGAGTACACAGCGTTTTCCGCTGAATAAACCACATGTGTCATCACAGAAGATCCAGTGTGTGATCAGCGGAGGGAGGCGAGAGGCACAGGAAAAACGTGGAAAGGTTAAGTGTACACAAAGATATTGACGCGTGACTCAGAGAGAAGAAAGAGGAGTGGAAAGCTGCCGGATGGTGCGGTATGACTAAACAGAGAGAAATGGAAAAGGAGAAGATAGGCATGTAGGTAGAGAGGGGTAGAGGTTGAGACGAAAGAGGGTTAAAGTGAGAGACGGAGAGAGAGAGAGAGGGAGGGAGGTACAGCCGTGTGTCCCCTGTCCCCCTTGTGTCTAGTTGCACTAATCAGCAACACAGTGTCCCCCTGGGTGACTTAAGCCCCTGCAGAACAGGACTCTGGATGTCAACAACCCACTGATCCCCCACTTCCTGGTGGGAAACACACACACACAGATGCACAGGCACTCGCGCAGTCACCCACTCGGTCACTTTGCAGCATACACTCCCACACAGGGTAGCGCAGGGCAGCGTAGAGCTGGCATCAATACAGTATTATCAGTCCCATCAGGTGACAGGGCTATTCTTAGAGTTCCCATATGCACCAAAGAGGGGGGGATAGAGAGGGGAAAGAGAATGGGGATGAGTGTGTGTGAGAGAGAGAGAAACTCAGAGAGAGAGAGTTAAGAGAGACAGAGGAGCTATGGGGAGGAAAGAGAGGAAAGTATGCATTATAATGGATGAAGGGGATTGGAATCCACTGGTTTCAATACTACACTGCTGCATTAAAGTGGCAGTAGGCAGTATATGTTTGGCATTTTTGGCATCATTGGGCAAAAATTCTATAATAACCTTTTAGCATATTGTATTTCAAGTGCTCTGAGAGACAACAAGACTTATTTTCCATAGACATTGCATGGCAGCTCAATGCCGGCCGTACTTCGCCGCTGCTCTGGTGTGAATTTGACGTGGTTGGCACATTTCCACCAGATCCGGTGACGGAGGGTGCATGCCGTCTAGGGCTGATCTGAATGCTTCGAAGCTTAGTCCCTTGCCATGGTGAATAACCTCCAAATCACTATTTGAATGCTTCTAATTTTTTTTTTTTATAAAAAAGTATGTAACAATAATGTATAAATCCCAAAATAGCCCATGTTATAAGGAATAATCCCACATCATTTTTCATTATTCATATTCAACACTGAAACGAGGGAGATGGAGACAGACAGACAGAAGAACATGTCAGCCTGCACGTGACAGTCCTTACGCTTTCGATTCATTTCCTATGAAAAGCAGGAGAAACAGTTGCCCAGTGCATATGTGGGAGTGTTGTGACGAGTTGGAAAGGGTCTGTATTTGCATAAAGTTGAAAAATCTCTTTATGCAAATGAGCCAGTCCAGCGCAACGTGCCTGGCTCACGAAACTTGGACCAATCTGTGAAACTAGGCGATGCTGTTCTAAAATAAAAAAGAGATTCAGCAGTGGCATAGCCTATTTCTCGCTTCAAACGTATTGGAATAACAGAAAGATTATGAGCAGGCAGCCATGTTGTTTTCTGTTTGAAGCGGCGAGCAGAGAACCAGGGACCAATTAGGAGCATTCCATGATAGTGTACGTCAGCGCTTTAGCGACCAGTTGAGTGGAGCAGCGCGTCCCCTAGCATCCTCGCGGGATCTGGTGAACATCAAGCGCGAGTGAGCAAAATCAAATCAGTTGATTCATGGTCGGTATGGAGAGGAAGAGTGATTACTATTATTATTAGTGATTATTATTATCAAGAACTAAGCTACATATATCTATCATCACACCGTGTGAGTATTGCATTGAGATGCGAAGATGGCATTTTAGATGAAAGAAATTGTGATCACCACATTTAATCAGTAAGGTATAAGTCTGATGTGCAGCCCTATATTTACAGCTCAAATCTTTAATATATAATTTATTTGTCCCATCTGTATTTATTTACCATAATTGTAGACTCTCCACACTCTGCAATTGAGAAATGATCTGATATGCTTGAAATACCCATAAAAATGCACCAAAAACTGAAGTCGAAACCACATCTGTCATTGTGCATAACCGCTCCGTGCATCATTATTTAAAATTGGAACCAATATATCTTTCTGAACATTTAAAACTGCATTACTAAGAATTTAATGCAAACTATAATGTATTATGAAACGTTCTTGGTTGTTTTAATTGGCAACAAGCTTGGTGCTACAAAGAGATCCACAAACAAGTAAAAATTTTGCCAGCATGTATCCTCACATGCCATTTAAGTAGAAATATACATGCCTGTAGAAAAAAAACGCAGAAGGAGAAGGAGAGGGGGAGATTAATGTAATATGCTCCATTAGACAGTGGTGTAGTGCCTTTGCTGTGGGGAGAATCTGCACTGAAACAGATTCATCAGAGCTACAGTGCTCCGGTCTGGATGGATGCCATTTGTATCTGAAGGCAGAACCTCCCTTCTACTATAACTCACGGAGCGCGCACTCACATAAATACTGAAATGAAACGTGCCCTCTCAGACAAACTGCATGGCTACTACACTTTGATGTAGGACACGAGCGAACAAGCGGTCAGTCTTGCACCACTATACACACACACATACTCAAGTTACATAAAGTACATACACGTACGCACACCAATTGTCTCACACACACACACACACACACACACACACACAGGAAAAGCATTAATGGAAAAACACTCTCCCTTTTTCTTGCCCACTCTCTCTTGGTCTCTGAAACATGCACAAAAAGCAAAAAGAAACGCCCCACCCTGCTGTGAGAGTGCTCCACCTTTGCTTGCACTTGTACTTCTGGTGCCCCTTGTCATATTGTGTTATTAGTAGCGGGCACTATGCTTATACACAGCTAAACTAAGCTAATCCGCAACGGGCACAGTACACTTCACTACAGATATTTTACTTAAAAAAGTAAAGTGACAGTCATGGTCAAAAGTCATTACTAATGCCTGTTTTATACGTTAGATGAGAGAGCTCAACAAATGGTGAAAACACAAGCAAATTAAGAAACATACTGACCGATTTGACAACACAGACACTGCATAAAGAAATGAGCTTCAAACCACAAAACAAACAGAAACACTGCAAGTCATCCAGAACAAAACAGAATTAAAGAGAAGTTTTTCTGGGGAAGCTAAAAACTGATGAACACGTCCAGACATGTGATGATTTTGGATAGGGATGGGCGGATCGATACTGTGGTATCGATACTTCGATACTCACAAACTACTCATTTGGTATCGATTCCTTTTAAAAAAATATAGATAATAAGTTTATATAAACAAAACTAGGGCTGACCCAAATGCTTCGAAGCTTCGATAGTTACCATGCTAATTAAAAATGCCGGCTATAAAGAAAAGGAAAATCACTCAAATGAAAGCAAAATGAGAATCTAAGACATAAAAGTGTATAAAAATATAGGGTTAAAACATAAACATAAATAAAATATAAAATAAAGTATTATACATTTTTAGTAGACTGTAATTGCAAATGAATAAACTGAATGTAGCCTTAACAGTTACAGGTATGTGTCATGTGATTTGCCTTTAAGTGTAATGATCTGTTTGTTTTTTCTAAAAAATTAACTTTTTTTTTTTTTAAATCACATATTTCACAATTTAAGAAATGATCAGCATTGGTATCAGTAGCAGTTAAATTGGAACAAAAAGTATCAGTATCGTATCGAAATAAAAAAGTCTGGTATCACCCATCCCTAGTTTTGGAAAATGAGCTAACAATGTTTATTTAGGTTTCAACATTGAGAATGATTTTGATATTACTGGACATACTGGCTATACAATATTGGCTATACACACACAGCCTTTTTCTAGTTACTAGCATATTCATCAGTTTGTGTGTCCCATGGAAACCTTTGTGTTGAAACTCAGTTCCGTTGCTGTTTACGACTTAGAGCGCAATCAAGTAAGCTTTTAAAATACCGTGAAGCAAGAAAGCTACTAGTTTAGAATGTTTAAATGCTTTCGCATCATAAATATTAAAAATATGCTGGAGTGCCTTGGTAGCCGAGTGGTTGCAGCGCATGCGATTAGTGCAATGTCTCAGGTTCGACTGCAGCCTTGGGACCTTTGTTGCATGTCATCCCCCTCTCTATACCCATTTCCAGTCTGCCTCTACTCTGTGATCTGTCAAATAAAGATGAAAATGCCAAAAAAGTACTCTTAAAAAAAGATGCAAAAAGTGAATTTAATTTTACCGACACACTGTTGCTTACATTGTGTATATTGTGCATATTTCTGTATTTCAACATGTTCACAGTAGATGTTTTTTCTGTGCAGCTCCACTCTGGAGTGGCTGCCTGTATGGCCAATCCAGACTGTGATTGGCTGATTTGTTCCAAGGGCCAATCAATTTGGGGATGGCCAGTTTAAATGTCCATACTATAGACTGGATATAAAGATGGACGACATGACAGCTCCATAAAAGTGAAGCCAAAACATCTCGATTGCCCCCTGGTGGCTGGCTGCAGTATAGGACATAAATCCCGCCTCCTCCATGTTAGCAGATGGGACACGGGCCAAACTAAAAAGTCAAAGTACACGTCAAATAAATTTTTCCCAAAGATGGTTTCTGTCATTTTAGGTAGTTCTTATCACGCTGATGTATGTTCAAATGTTTTTCTGATAACTTTGGTTTTAATTAGTTATGTGATGCTATAAAAAGGGGGTGAGACGTCATGATTGACGGCTGTGAGTCTCTCCAGCTGACAAGATGTGGCCGTGCTCGGCCCACAATTGGTTCGGGCGGATGACCTCGATACCGCGGCTCCACTGCCCGATCACTACTGCGCAGACTCTAGCTCCAAATGACATCAAAATCTCAAGATTGCAGCTCCCGTTGTGGTGGAATTATGAAGAAACATGGGAGAAACAAACTATGGATCTTGTCCATAGTATCATAGGAAATTGTGGATGTGATAGACTTTATTAACACAGAATAAAGCCGAGACAACTCTGCAGAACAGTCTGTGTGATAATAGTCAGACATCACCTTTTACACACACATTTATGATGATACAAACAATCATTAAATAATGGGTCGGTATGCCCTGACATTAGGTCATGACACTGCAAACTGCAGACGTGGAAGATTTGCTTGTCCTTTGGACAGTCATTTGAGGATATGGCAGTCGGGATATTTTGGCTTTACTTCTGTACAGTGGGAGGAAGTGGAGACGCGTCGTCCATCTTTATATACGACCTATGGTCCTCACGCACAGGGCATGCACACCTAAATGTTTGAGAGTCAACTGCCCCAACACGTGGCAGTTGGTGGAGACTGCTGGCCACAGCTACCTACCAGTGTGTGTTTAGATCTTATGTTTTTGTGTGAATGTATGTGTATGTAAAACACATGTAAAACACTGCAGCTGTTTAGCATAATAGCACCCACTGTGAGTGTATAGTGACCCCTCCATCTCAATCTATCTCTGTTTTTTATCTTTTCATCTTTTACCTCACACACTTCTCTCTCTGCTATGCACACACCATGGTGTATGAGGGAAAATTCTGTTGAACGGATATGTTAGTACTAGATGAGGATAAGACGAGTGTTGGCCAAGACATTCTACTTGGACTTATGGGAGCCTCAGTACCTTTCCCAGTTGCCAGCAGTCAGTGGTGATAAATCCGATGTCTGAGCCAAACACCCCCTGCTTCTAATGTGATGGATGATAAGGAGACAAAGTTGATTTTGAGTTCAACACAAACGGGCCATAAAAAAACAATTAGCTATGATTAATTCAGTATTTTGTCAACTAAAATAAAAACATTAATAATCCGCAATAACAGAGGTTGCAAATAATATGAAGGGTTTAGAGAAGTTTGGTGTGCATATAGTAATAGTTTACTGCTACTGTACAAATATGCCAGAAAAAAATCAATGTTTAAATAATTTCATAATAATTTCAGTATCCTCGAAAGCCAAAAAGTCTAAATGAATTAGAGTCCCAACCTGCACGTCCAACATTTTTTCCCCAATGGTTCCTAAAGCCTTGCATTGACTCTCATTCTCAGCCACTTTGTCTTCAAATAACCTAACTAACCAACTAAGTTTGTTGTTAACACACACACAAACACACATACAATAATAGGCAATTCTGTGATCCCCTGTTATCATCTTTTTTACACATTTATGGCATTCTACACAAACATTTTTTAGCAGTATTTTACTGGTTACTATCCTGCACAACATGAACCACCCAGAACTGAGTTTGTATCTGTACATACATGTGTAATAGGTGCGTATGCACTGATAAAAGTCACTTTTTGTGTTTCAGCACTCCTGCTGTGTACATCTCATTTTCTGCTGCTGTTATCACAGTAACTGCTCAGTGAGCAAACATAGCCAGTGTTCACTGGCTCTATCAAGACAATATGATAATGTAATGGTAATCAAATTTATATGCATGACGCTCAAGCTTGGGTAGCTCAGTGGGTTGAGCGGGTCCTTTAACCACAAGGTTGGCAGTTCAATCCCCGGCTTCAGTGGGTTGAGCGGGTCCTTTAACCACAAGGTTGGCAGTTCAATCCCCGGCTCCTACTGTCTGCATGTCGAAGTGTCCTTGAGCAAAACACTGAACCCCAACTTGCTCCTAAATGCTAAGGATGGGTTAAATGCACAGGTCAAATTTCATGTATGTACCTGTATGTAATGTATATGATGATTGTAATAAAGTTTAAAGCTGGATAAATGAGGCATACTAACTCTCTTTTGTCTGTTGACAAGGAAAGAGCTTCTTGACACAAGACCTGCTCAGAGCTCAGCTACTGAAATGAATGTAATTCAGACTTGAACAAGTCTCCATTACAGTATAGACAATGCACTCTTTAGATTATAACGTCTCTCTTACGTGGTCATTTCAAATAGACCTTAAAAGACATCCTATTTTTTTTTATAAAGTTAGGCCACCGTAAATCCCTGCTGTTTTTTTTTTTTTTTCAACTTTTTTACTGCTAGTCAACACAATCAGGTGGAACAGAAACTCAGCAGGACCAAGACTTAAACACCACATGGTCTACACAACTTTAGTACTTAGTGTGCTTTCCATTCACAATTCAAAAGCCATACTGTATATTCCAGAAAGTAGGTAACCTGATCAAATGCAGTGTAATTATGGAGGACAGAACATGCCAAAGTCAAAAATAAATGAATAAATTACTCGATTAATAAATGAATATGCCATTAAGTGTACCAAAAATATAATTAGAAATGTGTAGGCATTAATTAATTAATAAAATGTGACATAAATTGATATTTCTTTTTTAATTCCCTTAGTTATCTACTCTTCTATTTCATTGTCCCTATAATTGATTTATTTATTTATATTTATTAACTTAAATGTATTTATTTATTTCCGCACTTATTTTTTAGTCATTTTTTTAGTCATTTTTTTTATTTTAGCAGGTTCTGTCCTCCATTTATAATTACAGTGCCAGCACCACTGTTGAATAAATCGAGGCTTGCATATTGCATACCACTATTGTTAGTTGAAAGTGTATAGGGTTTTAAAATGCAGTTTTGTCGCTAGAACTGGTGACCTTTAAATCCCTGTTAGTCACTTTTTTTCTGAAAACAGCCTAGCATCATCAACTTCAGCAACTTTCCTGGTCAATGAACCAACCAAGCATCAGTGAAACAATATGTGTAATATATGTATAAATATGTATTATATACACACAGGCTTATGCCCTGGACCACATCGATAAAAGCCTGCACTGGTATCACAATGCCCCACCTCCCACACATGAAAATTGTGCAAATGCTTTATACAGTTTGTGATTATACGGCTAAAGAGGTCTTAATTTATATCACGATAAGTAGATGCTATTCCATTCTATTTGAAATTTCAGAAACCTTCCCACCATATCAATGTGTTGATACACATATGAGTATGAATACATCATAAATACGCAAATTAGCATATGGATTGCAACCTTTCATGCATGCCACATTCCATTGAGAAATCCAAGATACAACTCTGCAAGATGTGGAGGAGGGTTGATGAGCTACTTTACAGATGAGGCTGTGGCAATTTACAAGTTTCTGACATACATAGACCATCCAATTCAACTATTATCAGCTCATTAAATGCGTGTTATCAGTCGTTATAAGCCTCATAGATGTGGGTCAGTAGGGGCCTGCTACACCTACTATGCTGTGAAAGTGAAAGCGAAACTTAAAAGTAACACGTTCTAACACGTTGTAAAACTGAATGAAACGTTACATTTTGAACACAAACAAAACCACTTAAGTTTAGGGGAAAAGATTGTGTATTGGCTTAAAATAACTACATTTGAAAAGTGAAAGTGGAACTAAAAGTTTCTCCTGGGTCTCCAGGGGGGTCTCCTCGATGAAAGTGCTGTGTTTTGTCCATCCACTGCCCCCGACCTCCACCCCATATGGAGTTTCAAGCTGTCTATATTACAGTGACAGACTTCCGCTTTTGCTCCTGTCATAATTACTACGGTCGCTAGAGGTCACTGAAGTTCTTCTTTTGTTCCTTCATTGGTGATCGCCCATGTGAATCGATGATAAAACCTACTAGTGGGTGTAGCAGATCCCTTCTGACCCACATCTATGAGGCTTATAACCACTGATAATGCCCATTTAATGGCTTGATAACAGTCAACTTTGCTTGCTACTATACTGTAAAGTTATTATATTTAATAATGGTTTCACTGGAACACCACAAAAAAACATCATGCACATGGCGTCTTCTAGTTTAAGACCTTACTGTTACTTAAAAGCCTGCTATACCATGTGTCCTTACCCACAACAGGCATCAAAAGTGCTTCCTGCTCCATGTTCTAAAGAGGGAGGGGGGTTAAAACCATTATAAATTTAACAGGACAGAGTGCAAGCAACAGCTGTTGTACTGTATTCAACTGTACCAGGCCACCAAACACACACGTGCATGCACATATACAGTACACTCTTAAACAAACTTGCCGTGAGAGCCGTATTACAAAGCTTGCTCTATATTTGATGTGTATTTTGAATGTGGAAAAATAGATTACTTTTAAGTGCTTGCTGTTCCCTTATTGAATACCGGTAAAGCATTGATAAAAACATCAGGCAACAACACAGAGCTCCATTCAGACTTAAAGGCAGCAAATGTGGGAAGAGAGGACAAGGAATGTGGAGATAAAACTACGATAATAAATGTAGATTTCATCTGTGAGTCATACAAAGACACACACACATACTGTACTCGCACATTATTGACCCAGACTCAATTACACCTTCTATTATTTCCCGAGAACAAACAAGTATAGACTTGACTCCAGGTGGGAAACGACGGCACTCCAATTAGAAGTGAAAAGCAGGGCAATGGGTTTGTGTGCGTGCATGCACAAACATGTGCAAATGTGTGTGACTAATATGTCGTGGGAGAGGTGTTTTGTTCCTGTGCGTGGCCACCCTGGGTGAGGCTGGACTCAACAAAGGCATCAAGGTGTTGAATGAATCCCAGGTGAACACAGGTGGTTCACAGCAAAAAATACACAGGTGGAATGAAAAAAAAATGACACGGGACCACACACACACACACGCATACACAACTACTTTATTACAAGCACACATTTTGCAGGTTTCAGTGAAATACCCGTAGCAGACTTCCCACTTGTCAGCATTTCTTCTGTACTCCAGTCACACACACAAACATGCACACATATAACACCTGCTCTACCTGTAGCTAGCCTGCTGTGACAGCAGTAGTGAATTCATTCATTGAGATAACCACACAGGGGATTGACTCGAAACAGGAAAAAAAATAGTGTTCCGAGAAGGACAGAGAAATCATCATATCATCAAAGCACAACCTCACTGCCGTAGTCTGTGTGTGAGAGCAGGTGGGACTTCCAAGTCTGAGCCTGCTGAGCAGTTATCAACTACAGAGGTCATGTTTCCCCAGGCTCACTACAAACAAACAGATTTAAACAACTGCAACATCGCTGATAGCAAAAAACAAGCTAGCACTGGAGCTGTGGCCTGACTACTGTAAAGACGGAGTGGTGAGAAACAAGGCCAGGGCAGCTACAACGCTCCATAGGTTGCACAGCAGTGTTCGCAGCTGTTTCGTGAGCATGTTTGTCCACATAAAAACACTCCCCAATTGCCATCGCATGCATTGCATCAATAAATAACACATTTCTGATCCATGACAATTCCATTATGAATATTTCACTGTATTGTTTTTTTTTCTTTTTAACATTAAATACTGCTGAATAGTTAATGCTTTTCCAGCATTAACCAAGGCCTCCACACAAAAACCCATTAAAGTCCAAAGAACCTCTAGAGCCGAGATTAAAGTAGCAAGTCACTTCTTTCAACACAAGTTCACATGGAGTATGTGGTGTTGGTTTTGTAATCTTTATGCAACCATTGTGCTCCTGGGAACAATGACCTTGGTTTGTAAAAAGATTAAACATTCTTAATATTACTCAACTGTAGGTTTGAGGGATCCCCTGACTTTTCATCTAGCGCCACCAGCAGGTCAAAGTTTTAATTTGTCTAATAATTTGGTTTTATGACCAATTACCTGACAAAATAATGATATTCAGCCTCAGTTGCACTTTGTGTTTAGTGTTATTTAGCAAATGTTATCATGCTAACAGGCTAAAATAAAATAGTAAACATCACCTGCCAAACATCAGCATGTCAGCATTGCCAATGTGAGCATGTTGGCAAATATAAATAATCAATTAATATGCTACTATTGTTGTCATTACCAATGTTCACTTGATTCAGAATAGGGAGGGACCATCTCATATTTTGTCCAAATATGAGATGGATTAACGCCAAGGTAAATTTTATTTGTCATGATACTGAACTACACACATTTTTTTTACTAAATTCTCATTATCTAAGCTGATGAAGACAACAAATCTTCCCTTCAAGTCCCCCCTTCAGAAGAACTTGTAGTAATTTCTGTGTAGGGAAGCTCAGAGCAATGGCCGTATGTAGCGCATATAGTATATGTTTTCTTGCACTATACATCATGTTGAGGCACAGGGCAATAAGAACGGGCCTGGACCTTCTGTGTGATATACCGAACCATAAATGGGTCATGATCATTCTCTCACCATGACACAGTGTGGATAAACCAGCGACACTTCAGACCATCCACACAACATATATCTGTCACGTTCACATTTACTGGGTCACAAATACCTTGTGTTGAATTAAACGCTTGTCAACTCAGTTAATACTCAGACATGATTTGACAGCAGCTGACATATTTATGACAGCGGTTAGTGCCATGATAGACCTCTGAAATCACTCCAAAGACAATAAAAATTCACTTCACAATGCAATGCATATGGTTTCTATTTTGCAGCAAAATCCATCACACACACACACACACACACATTAAAAACTACAAGGAGTCTACTTGTTTACTGACAACATGCATTCCTGGCGCCTCACTGCATTGATGGCTTTTTTTTTTTGCTTATGTTGTAGTTTTACTACAATACCATTAACCCTCAGGTGTCCTGTCTCCCACTTTCTCCTTTATTAATACATACTATAACAGTGTTCAGTGGTCTGTTCCTCAATCTATATTTATCCCAGCACTTCTAATAAGATCAGCTCCGAACACATATTAATATAGAGAGTCCGAGAAGGCAGTTTTCTGAAGAGCTCAGCAGCAAGGAGTGGCGTGGCGCAGGATGTATGTGACACAAGGACCTTGGTGCTTCGCTGAGTGTCCTTGTCAGTTACTCTTACCTTTCCTCACCGTCAACGTTGCTGCCAATGTCTCGCATCAATGGGGTAATCAAATAAGGACCGGCGCGAATCAGTAAATCTGACAAGTGGATTTAGCCAGGACCCGTGTGGATGGGTGTGCCACAAATACGCCGACACTAAGATGTATGAACTAAGATCGTTCGTTATAACATTAGATGACAAGCACCCTGCACATTATTAATGCTGTTAGGGTTTTCTTGATGAAAAATTCAAACCTTTAACACCATTAGTGAGAAAATTTCAGTTGGCTCAGTGCTCATTTTAGATCATAGCTGACAAATATTTTGCTTCAGCTATTGTAGTCATGCAAATAAGAAATGGGAAAAAACATTGCTCAGAATGATAACCCACAACGGTAAAAAAAAAAGTATTACTCCAGCAACATTAACCTGACAAATACAACATTAAACTGGATTAACGATGATGGAGCAGTTTGTTGTCTCAACTGTAGAGCGGGCACGCATTGTAATGACCAACCTGCATGTTCTTTAGTCATTTTAAGCTGCTAGAGTCCAATTTAAAGGTGCTATTAATAACACTGATAACGTTCATTCACTATATGTTGCATTCTCCTTCCCCCGTTCCATTGCATTCACTTCACAACAAGTCGATGCCAGACACTTACCACCGACCTCAGCCATTTATCCATTTTTCCACATTAACTGACGACCCAGAGATACCACGTGATACCAACGTCGTTTTACTGTTGGCTCACAAGCCTTGTAAGAAGATGCACCAATACCGATACCGGATTGGATATCAGGTCGATACCGACTGAAATAGCTGGATCGGGTATTGGTGGGGCCGATCTATTAAATTCAATTCTATGTTTATATACTATTTACAATATATACTGTAATTTTAATTCCCTTTTAAGTTTTGACCAATTTGTTGCTGCATTAAAAAGGTTTACACTTGAATTGTAATTCCTGTTAATTTTGAAGATTTTTTACCAAGTTGCTGGTGTACGATTTATTATTTTAATAATAAATATCAATTCAGTAAATGTATATCTATGTATTTATTTGTTGCATTTTGTTTTACAAAGCTAGGAAAGCAATATTTAAGTCAAGCCGGATGT
The DNA here is from genome assembly GCA_916701645.2 of Sebastolobus alascanus. Taxonomy (NCBI): domain Eukaryota; kingdom Metazoa; phylum Chordata; class Actinopteri; order Perciformes; family Sebastidae; genus Sebastolobus; species Sebastolobus alascanus. The sequence continues at coordinate 7,154,851 of CAKAOJ020000059.1, forward strand.
TGCCTTACACATGACAAGAATGATCCTAGTCACTTCCACACAGTGAGGCATACAGCTTATTAATTGAACACTGGTATCGGATCAGTACTTGGTATCTGCCGATACCCAAAGCCCAGGTATCCCTATCGGTATCAGGACTGAAAAAGTTAGATCGGTGCATCCCTAGTTAGAAGTGGGAACCGAACGTCAGATATCTTCCACAGAGATAAACAAAACATTCATTTTGGACCCGCAAAAATGTTTAAGATGATTAATTCACCATCATAATTTTTTTCAGGAGAAGCCATGCTTTTATTCGGCACCTTTCTAAAAGCTCTTTAATATTCACCTACCTAAAATTATCAATATAACCTTTAATAATTAACTGTTTTATCACTGTGAAACAATTCTCTTCTGTGCTACACAAAAAAGTCTACAATGATAAAGCACAGATTATTGTCTTGTCTGGTGTGGAACTTTTCTCCTTTTTCAAAGATCTGTCTTTCTGTCTGGGACAAAATGTGATGACTTTCCTTTTTTTCTGATCGAGACGGTCCAACAGTGGCCGAGGATCAGCTTCCCTGTCAATGCTCATTCTATTAGAAAGTCTGGCATATTTTGCTCTTGCTCGCATTGATCCGCGATTGTCGCACATCCTTATTCCCACTCTATTCTCACAGCTCAAAAAGACTGCTGATTTGGTTAGCGCAAGACGCATGCACCCCTCTGCTGTCGCAACCTTCTTTGTCAGTGTCAACAGAATCTAGAGTTACTGTGGAGATATTAGGAGACCTTTTCTTGCTGCCGTGGTGAGTTAGAGGGCACCGGGAGGACATTTGGCCCCCATCAACGAGACTTTTGGCATGCAAAAGACCGGTCCTGCTCATTCTAAAAAGGATCAGATTTTACTGACAGGTCATTTTGGAGCAGGTCTAGGGGAGCCAATGTCGCCCTTGCAGGGAAAAGTGATACAGCAGAGGATGAGGAGGAAAAGGAAATAAAGTGCACCACAAACAGATAAGGGGGAGATAAGGAGCCCACCGCGGAGGCTGCGGAGGATTAGACTGTTGGCTTAAAAAGGCAAAGAATCATCTCAAAGTAGCATTAAAACACCCAATGCTAAACACACCAGAGCTCACACACACATGATAAGGAAACCAAGAGAAAGTTAGTTTTAACGGTTGACTACATCTTCAAAGTGTCTGTTTTGCTCTAATAAGAACATACAATATGTAGCCATTACATGGCAAAAACCAATCATGTAGACAGCCAACAGCCCTGCTCTTTTAAGTTTTATAGCAACAGAAAGACCAGTGAACATGTTGGATACCCAGGGGAGACAGATGCAACAGTCAGATCAATCAATCACAGGAGTTGGTTAGAGAAAACAAGATGCCATTAAAACGTACGAGTATAAAAAAAACAAGTACAAAGAAGCCAAAGAATATACAACTCAATAAAAGTCAGTAACCTCAATCATATTATCTGGATCATGTCTCCATATAATTGTATTAATTATACTCCTTTTACACAGGACACCCACGCATGATACGCTCAACTGAACACACATTCATCCTGGGTTTGACCCATTCATGAGACTACTGTCACAGGTTAATCCCTCTGTATCACCGTTTAGAGACTTGAGTGTGCTACTGTAGATCCATACACTTCACTTCTAATCCACAAAATTACATTAACATTACATAAATAAAGTTTAGTTTCAGTTAAGTTTCTCTCTTGCAATTCCTTTTTTTCTAAAGATCTTTATCTTGCATCTTATTTTATCTTTGCTGCAAAAAACAATCAATATCTTTGCATTAAAAGGTAACTTTGGTGTTTTTCAACCTGGACCCTATTATCCCATGTTTTTGTATCAAAGTGACTAATGGGCACAACAATTTTTGATGTGACGTAATGTAACAAACTATTGTAACACCCGTAACAACCGTAAATAAATAACAAGTTCCCTTAGGGGACTTTCTTATGTAACGTTACATAACAAGTGTAACAACGTTACGTAAAAAGCGTAAACTCAACGTTGACTTTCGGTTTCACACGGAGCACGCGGTCTCCTGGGTTTTCTTCTGGTTTGTTTGACCCATCCACCACGAGTCCCATCTGCCCTTAGCGGACTTCCTCGCTTGTTAATACTCGTTATTATAACACGTACTGTAACTTTCAATAACGGTCACTCGATACACTACGTCACTTGCTTGACCGAATGCGAAAACATCCACATTCAACATATCCGTGGTTTGCAGAAACTGACAATGCTAACATGTTTTCCTGGCATCTGGGCTGGATTTAACCCACATCGGTGTGATCTAAAAGTACGATTAATGACACACTATGACCACACTGTGTCATGTGATGCAAAGCGCTGCCAAGCAGTTATTATCTTGAGCGCATAGATTTGTCAGCTCCGAGAACTCCAAGAAGCCATCCTGTGACAACATTAATTTACCTGCCGAGCCATTCATATACTATGACATTTCACAAGTGATCGCTTCTCTCCACAGTGTATCCATCACTGCTATACACCAGTGATTTAGGAGGACTCTCTACTTTATTATGAGAGGCTTTGAACAGCACACAGGTGCAGCGTTTCCCCACAACTGTATCAATAGCAGGGTTTTAAACACAGTTCTCACTTTACACCACAAGCAGGGCAGTGACCTCTGTGAGCTGTGAAGATACTCTAACAAAAATGTGACTCATTGCTTCATTGATTGTTAACAAAGACTCCTCTTTCTGTCAATCTGTCATGTGATTCTCAGCAGGAGAAAGTCACTCTTCACCTTTCCTCTCTCATTTGACCTCTTCTGTCTCTACTGGGAAACCTGAACACCTGCCCCTCCACCCCTCTTGTTCTAAATATAACTCTCTTAATATAACCAGTGACGATAACACACACACACTATTATTTTACAATTAAAGCAACATTAACTTACATTAGATGTCATTATTCTTCCATCTCAATTTACTTCTCAGTGGATTATATATTATTCCATGAATGAAATGTTCAATATGAGGTAACTTTATCTCACCAATCAGTAAATCTAATATTGTCCACTGTGAGTGCTTGAATGGTTGCTTCCCTATTGATCTCCTTGGAAAAAGTGAGGAGGATATATCACAAAGATGAATAGCATGGGGAGGTCAGATAATTAGGTCAGCACTGTAATGTTATATTCGGCTTCCCTAAGTGCTTAGGGGGTTCTGAAACAAACCACAACGTTTCAATTACAGTGTGTATAAGGGGAAATACTAAATCGATGGTTTCGATTTTTATCTCTGTTTCTCTGTTACACTATAAACGTTCCAACACCAGATACACACATACTCAATGGAATGGTCATTTGGTAAATATTAGGGCTGTCAAAGTTAACGCGATAACGTGTTAACGCAAATTAATTTTAACGCCACTTACTTCTTTAACGCATTAACGCAACTGGAGATTTTTAGGTTGAAGGGGGCTCAGTTTTAAAGCCAGAGGGAAGATACTGGTATCACATTAAACTAAAAAACCTAAGGAATCTATTGGTACCAACTTGCTTGTCAGGAAAGAGGCTAAATAACGCTCCAAACTTATGCTAAATTTTGGCGAGGAAAAACTGGCATGGCCATTTTCAAAGGGGTCCCTTGACCTGAAAATGGATTCTATGGGTACCCACATTGCTAGCATATAGGTATTTATATAACTCATCACATACTGCTCATCTGTTCCTCCCCTCCATTTATGGTCACTGCTGCAAATTCACATTGTTCCAGGCAGCTTCTTTTCCCTGAGATTTTTAAGAAATAAATCAATTCAGTTGATCAGTCACAGATTGGTCGCACTGTTCATGAATCAGAAATGTGTCATGTAACACGATATAACCCTTTGATGGAGCCGGGGGAGAAGGAAGAAAGTGCAGAAGAAAATTAGCAACAAATTTCTGTAAGCTAAGGTCTGACAGTTTATAATTACTCAGTAAAAAGGGATTTCACCTTTACACATCTTCAGATAGGGTTATTGCCTGAGCAAGGCACTGTGGAACACCATGGCCAGACCTTTTCTTTCTCTATCTGTCTCTGTGCTGTACATACAGCATTGTAACACACTCCCACATTCACGATGCAAAACCGTCCTCGTACAGGGAGTCTGCTACAGGCTCAGGGACCATCATTAAAGCACCATGTAGACCCTTAATGATGCAGCAGAGAAAAATGTCCATTACACAGAGGAGTTTCCCATAAAAGCACTGTGGACAAGATTTACTAGGAAAATGGCGCAGAGCAAATGTGTGTCAACTTCAAATTCAAGTTCATGAACACAAAAGAGACAGGCCTCCCAAGAAGAACGACAGCACCAGTAATTCAACAGTGATTTTTAACAGTTTGGGAAGACACTGACAAATTATGTTGTCCTGCCGATAGTGGCGTCAGATCAGAAAACGCTTGGAAATTGGTCTATGTGTCGTTCTGGAGGGCATGGACAAACAACAGATTTTGTTATGTAATTTGGAGGACTTGTTGACAGAAAACCACAACACTGTCTTGTTTGTTTGCTGTTAAAGAATAATCAAACTTTGTATTCATTAATAATTATTATTGCTTTACCTTTCTTTCTAGTAACAATTTTTTTTTATTTTTATAAGTATTTATTTATATATTCATAAGTTTGACCAATTAATGCTATCAGTTAAACAGTTTAGGGATGCACCGATCCGACTTTGTCAGTCCCGATACCAATAGCGATACCTGGGCTTTGTGTATTGGCCGATACCGAGTACTGATCCGATATGAGTGTTTAATTAATAAGCTGTATGCCTCACTGTGTGGAAGTGCTTTCCTAACTTTGGAAAACAAAATGTGACCAATAAAAACATAAAGATTTACTGAATTGTTATTTATTTTAAAATATTAAATTGTACACCAGCAACCTGGCAAAAAAAATCTCCAAAATTATCTGTAATAACAATCCAGCAACATATTGGTCAAAACTTAAACAGGAATTAAAATACCAGTATATAATGTACATAGTATATAAATTTAACAGATCGGCCCCCTTTTCACCGATACCCGATCCAGCTATTTGAGTCAGTATCGGCCCGATATCTGATCCGGTATCGGTCTCGGTGCATCCCTAAAACAGTTATAAAATATTAAAAATGAAATAAAAAGCTGAGCAAAACTCAGAGGAGTGGCTTGTCACTTAAAGGAGAATAGCTGGTCCACCTTAACAGCCCACCTTAGCTCCGGGGCTAACCCCCCTCACTTTAATCAGCAGGTGGCTGGCAAGCAAGACACAGGAGCTTGAGGAGTTGTAGCATTTATTCACCGAAAAACTGTACACACACTGCACTGCTACGTTCACAGCTATAACGTTACTGATAACTTCATACTCACCATCACAAACTTACTCTGTCTCTCGACCGGACACTCGCTAACGTGACGCCGGGCTTGCAATAAACTGGCGGACACCCTGACAGAGTATGCGAGGCAGACACACAGCTAACAACCTTGCAGCTAAACTAATGATGTGGCGGAGACTTTTACTGAGAAAGTGGTTGCATGTGTCCACGACAATGCACGCAGCATCATGGCAACTAACTTTCCCGGACGGTTTAACTGGGGACTCAATTGTCAGTTTTGTGCATACACTTCAGTTTGCAATAGATTATGGATTCAACCTGTTTTTGCATCGGCTTATCGTTGCAGCTGGGCGGCCTGTTAGGCACTAAAACCACAGCACCCCTGAAAGCAAGGCACTATCTTGACGGTTAATGGTTAATGATCGGTTAATGAGTGTCGGCTATCGATCAGAAAAAAATAAATCTAAATTAGCAACCCAATTCTGTAGAATAAAGGCTAGTTCATTTCCCCGCCACTACCTCCTTTGTGGCTTGTGCAAATCCAATCTCAACCATTTTGGTTGGTGGAGAAATTTCCATGCAAAACTGACCATCATTAATTGCATGACCTTAGTAAATCCAGCAGAATACACAAACTCCATAAACAGACCTCCACCTATCATTTGCATAATCCTCTCTTATATGCATATGCAATAAGGAGAGAGGTGCAAACACAAACAAACAGGGATTCAACAGTCATGTCATAGAGGCCCAACCAGGTGCTCAAACATCTTGTCTACCTAACCCACTTCCTTATATTCCTTTACTTATTTCAGCTTATTCAACACGTGCATGGCTGCAAGACAGAAGTGACAGTAAATATTGTCATTTTTTAACAAACAAGTGTAGCAATGCCAATCTGTATTGATGGGAAATGTTGGCCAATGTGGGTGACAAACTTCCCACTTGTCTACAAGCAGCAGAGGAATTAATCCGTTTTCACATCACATCTGGTGAGTCTCTCTTTTACATACTGTACACTTTTATGTGTTATTACATTGGTGTGTCGAGCCGTTACATAACTATTCAACCAACAAACCTAAAGAGAATTCTGAGAAGAGATGACTCTATTGAGAGCATAACAAAAGGGCAGCCTTGAATCATGACTGTTGCCATAAGAGCAGGTCTGTCAAAGTGACTGCTTTATTAGCCATTATCGAAGAGCGATTCTTATGTCACATGTTGGGTAAGGTTTGAGGTCTGACCGCACATTAACTTAATGTGAGCTGGGTAGGTCTGTCAGGATCTCAGAGCTTTCCATGTCTCTTGTGTGCACGAGAAGAGAAGAGAAGAGAAGAGAAGAGAAGAGAAGAGAAGAGAAGAGAAGAGAAGAGAAGAGAAGAGAAGAGAAGAGAAGAGAAGAGAAGAGAAGAGAAGAGAAGAGTTTTGGTGCCACTGTAGATCCACAGCCACGCATCAATCTTCTTGGCTTCCTTGCTTGGCCTCGAAATAGGTTCATATTTTATGCAGGACAAATAATACGGAATAAACTCCAGGAGCATTGCATACATAATGAAATATCCTCCTCCTCTTTGGCATGCTGCTGCATCAAAAATAATTGGAAGAGTGGACCACACAAACCTAGACATGCCAACATACTCTCACTCACACACACACACACACAAACACACACACACACACACACTACAAAGTGTGACCTTCACAGGTTTGATCATCTGCAATGCAGTGATTAGTTTTATTGGTGTGGAAGCAGACTGCATTGATAAGACTATTTCCCTGCTCATATGGACTTCACATCATCTTCATCAGCAAAAAGAACATTGTATGTCCTAGGGCTGGGAAAAAAAGTTGATTTACCTATGTGTCGCGATTTTTATTTGTTACGATTTTGAAATAGATTTTTTTATGTACAGTATAAATATCATATATGTATGTATGGATACATTTATATCATATATCGATTCTGATATATGTGCTTCATTTGAGTCTATGCGGAGGTAGAAGAACCGGCACCCTCACATTTTAAATCCAAAGTGGTAAACACTACACATACAGTAAAGTAGGGAAACACTTAAGGTTTCACACATTGCCAGGAAAAGCAGAGCTAGACATCACGGCTAAAGCTGCATGCTAACTCTGTCATGGACAGCTAATGTTATCGTACTGCTGTAACGTGCGGTCAAGCCAGCCGTCACCCTCATCTACGTGGTCAAATCGGCCGATGCTACAACCGAGAGCACCCATATACTGACATTTATGTTAAATGCATTCAAAAAGCCCCGATGGAGCTGACCATGGATATTATAAAGAGAACGGAGCTGACGGTAAGAGCTAGCGACGGACTTGACAAAGTTAGTGGAAGTATACTTCGTGTCACTGCGTCCGGTTTTCAAAATAAGATGTTAACAAAGGGAACTGTATAAAAGTATACAGAGATAAGATTGATTGGATTATATTTACCAGAAGTAGAAAAACATTACATGTCCCTTATAAATATATAAAAAAAGAAGATGCCACTAAATTGTGAGGGAAATGTCTTAATTCTTAGATTTTTGGGTTGCTGGAAAAAATGTTATAAATAATTCGTGACAATGACTGATATATTTGACTTCAGGACATCTCTGACTGCATACATGCTGAAAATCACATTCAACAATCAACATTTTTACTGTATTATTTAGATTATTATTTATTATTTATTATTTAAGTGTACGATTCAACTTTTTCCCATGGTCTAGTGTTGAAAAAGTTAACAAAAATCGCAATAAATCATAATATCGAATCGCAAGATGTAGAATCGCAATACTTAAAATTCGCAATACATATCGAATCGGCACCCAAGTATCGTGATAGTATTGAATCGGGAGATGGGTGTATGTCCTGTGTCTATACAGTTGGACTATTTTAAAAAGGGGCAACAGGTGAAATAATTGTGTAATTGTGTCTTATCCAATAGCTCAACGAGATCTCTGCCGGGACTCACCGTGCTCTCCTGCAGCCTTTAGCGCCTTGCGTAAACGCCGCTCCACAATCTTAGCAAAAGATGTCGTCTCCATATCTAGCTGCAAAAATCAAATTTGGTTCCTCTCAATTCATTTTGCCGATAATTTAAATTTAGATTGAGCATATCCTTGCAATGCCGCTCGGCTTTTCACACTTCTCGTGATTTCCCGCAGAGCCTGACGCAACCTTTTAACCCAAACGCACGAGCATGGCCACCTTCTAGCACACACATACGTCACCTGTCACCCACTTGTGGAGGCCCCAGCCACCATCTCCCAACCAGAACCTTCCAACGTGCAGATAACCATATCTCACAGATAGCGCCGACACTTCCTCAGCTGGGAACGTAACCTGCCACAAATGTCAAGTGCTGGCATGTCATGGCGAAATGGTGTTCGGTGAAATGGCAACTTATATACTGCCTGTATGGCGTGTGAAATTGAGACCGTGTTTGGGTTCCCGACGAAAAAGGTCTCTGAAAAATGTAGTGCAGCTGGTGAGTTTAGCAACATGTTTGTTCTTCAGCCTCCACTATGTCCCCTGGTGCTGTATCTGTCTGGTCTCTGACACACTGTTACCTGAGTGCTTCAGCGTCTCTAGCCTAGTGTGCATAACTGAAAACAAGTGGCCTTTCTGCGCAGAGAGCCGAGCACTCGCCACCACAAACAGGTTAGTCACTGCCCACCCCATCATCTCCCCCTCTCTCCCTGTCTCAGCCACAGGGGGGGGGACCAGCCTGTAACTGTGGGAATTGAACTTCAAGACAGTGATGTGCAAGAGTTGAAAACAAGCACGAAAATAAGAACTTCCAAAAGGTCATCATAAAAATGTTGACAAAGCTATGTAAGTGCCCTGGACAAAACAGGAAGTGTTGGACTTGCTGGGTGTGATGAATTAGACGGAAGCTCTGGGGCTAAAACCATTTTTTTTTACACAGCAAAACTGTTTGGAAGTGTTTCACTGCTCCCAAACAATGTACACAAAAATGGATGCATACAGAGAGCGAGAGAGGGAGAGAGAGCGAGAGAGAGAGAAGGGGAAAGACAGAGGCAGCAGCAGCACAATACTGCCTGCTGCACTGCAGCAAAAATCTACTAGGCATACCGTAGCCACCACACAACCTCCAGCACTGCACAGAGCAGACCCCTGTACGGAGGGAGACGAGTGATGGAGTGATAGACAGAGTGAGGTAGACAATGTCTGTGTGTGTGCGTGTGTGTGAAACTGGGAAACACAAGGAAATGTTATTTTTTGTTAGTATGCGCTTTTTTCTAGGATATTCAACAAATGACTGACACAAATCAATCGCATCAATCAAAAACCAGCAGGACTTTGTATGCGTGTGTGAAAATATGCATAAAACACACTCAAAAGCTAAACACCAAAATTTGTAAGAACATCCCCCAGAGTCCAAAGCAACACAACAATGGATGATGCACTGAATTAGGCCACTTTTACTCAGGATTCAAAAGCAATAAAATTGTATGAGCACATCAAAGCCGGCGAGTCCCAACTGTTACAAAGCTCTGTGTTGACTAAATGTTGAGAGGTCCCCTCAACCAGCTGCTCACAGGGCATTCAGACTGAAAACTGCCCTGCATTAAAGCTAGGGTTGGTAATGTTGAGAAACTAGCAAGAATACGCTATATTTAAAAAAAATCTCCAACCGAAAAACCGAGCCCAGTGTTGCCAACTCTTTTCTAATGAAAGTAGCTAGCAGTACTAGCTCCAAAAGTCCCTAAATCTAGCGAGAAAGTCGCCAACACTGACTACGTTTACATGCACAAAATATACCGGTTTTTGCCCTTATTCCAAATATATTACTAATAATATTCCTACTATGTTGTTTACGTGGCTAATGAAAATGAATACTCCACTAATATTCTCGTTTACATGCAGCTGTGCATACTCCGATTAACGTAAGCGGTGGCGGACTTGTTGGACTGTGTGAACACAGCCTCCCTCTTTCATTCCTTCAACCACCCTCTTGAAAAGGTCGGCGTTGTGATATTTGCACTTATCCAATAACCTGTTGATATCCAAGACTACCATAATATTTAAAAGTAGGTGTGTTTCTCTTTCCGACCAGAAATGCAAGCTTTTCTTTTGGCCATTCATCTCTGCAAACTGTCGGCTACTTACAGTAGTTTGTGTAACGCAAAGAGCTGGCCGTAAACAAGCAAGAGGTCGTGTGTCGCAAACAGCTGTAAAAACCCAATTGAGACTCACATTCTGAATGCGCTGTATACATGTTCAAAGAATGCTCCTAAACCCCGAATAATGTCGGCATATCTCGGAAGTCTTAATCAGAAAACGCTCCATTCAGTATATCCAAATGGAATATGCTGCTTACATGACAAGTATCAAATTCGGAATATTGTCATATTTGGAATAATAGTGGAATATTAGTGTGCATGTAAACGTAAACGTCACTGACGGTCCGTTCCTTCAGGCCTTCCTCCAAAGCCGCTCCCCCAAAATTATCATAATGAAAGTAAACATATCATAATGAACGTAAACAACAAACATGGCTATTGTTAGTACTCACAGCTGTCAAGCTAGCAGCTTGTGGAAGACTCTGGTGATGCACAATGGACACGAGCAGAGTGCGCACAGGTAGGCAGGTAGGTAGACAGACAGGTAGCCCGTCGACAACCACTGATACCTTATTTTTGTCTTTTCTTTTGTCAGAGCATTTGATTTATTGATTGCTGTTGGGATGTAATGAGAATTTCAACAAATATAACACAAAATGTTTTTGAAGATTACCAAACATAGCTTTGTTGTTCCAGGTACCAGGTGAGACAATGAAATATTATCCAAGAAGTCCAGTTTCAGCAATAGATCCATGAGTTTGAAGGCTTCTCAAACCCCAAAACACTGCACTTAGGTTTATAATATTGTGAGGAAGGATTTTACTGCTCTGGAAAGTTATCACGCCTGCCGGCGATCCTTTTATCTTTCATTACAATGATCGCAAGGTAAACACTAGAGCTTTAACATATTTGATTGGCCAATGCAGCACCTTGCTGGATGATTCACATTTCGGTCCAGCAAAAGATGAGTAAAAATCTGACTTTTTTTGCAGGAAGATCCTGCATTTTTTTTGCCAGCATCCTCAACGATCTGGCTTCATTAATTTCATTTTTTCATGCAGGGCTTAAGTCGTTCTGAACGTGGCCTAACAGTACATTGCCTCAGAGACTTCTGAAATCTGGACCAAATTACAGCCAAAGAAAAAGAAAAGTACATCAAACACTGGATCTTTTACTAAAACTCAAAGTGAACTTTGAAGCAATTTTGCACAGAACAGACAATTCGGAGTGACAAAATTATCTTGGTACCATGAGTGGCTAGAAGAAGAGATACTGAAAGACGGAGTGACCACAACCTGGCCATTGAGACACACCTGACAACCCGGACAATAAGAGGTAGAGACAGAGCAACACCGCTACACCAAAACAAATAAGAATAAGTTCTCTACCAAAATAAAACTTGTTTTAACGCCACTAATGTCTTAAAGCTGAAGTAGGCGAGATTGGAGCAAATATGATTAAAATAAGTTATTTTATAAAACGGTCGCTATATCGTGACAGTAGTACATGAAACAGGTAACCTGAAAAAAATCATGTTCCTGTGTGTCCTACGGTGTCCTCTGGTGCTCCTAACGGCATCTGAAAGATTTCACTTACCGGAGGAAAACAAGCAGTTAGAACTGATCTGAGGTCCACTGTCCAGCTGCCGTCTATGAGAGCCGGCTGTCCATCACTCGCGAACTCAGACCAAACAGTCAAACTAGGCCGCGCTGATCAAATATGAATCAATATTATGTTACGTTAATGCCTATTTCTCGCCTCAAATGTTTTCAGAATCTTCTTGTAGTGCACGGTTTAGCTGTAAAATGAGAAAGTTTGTGACACAGCCGCCATTGTAAAATCTGTTGAAGGAACGCCAAGTTCTGGTCACATGACCGGAGCACAGCCAAAAGGAACGCTCTCTCTTTAAATGAAATGACCTGTGATTGGTCAAAGTCTCCCGTCACGGGCTAGATTTTTTAAAGCCTGTAAACAGAGCCATGATGAGGTGCAGAAGTCTAGTTACCTCTCAGAACACTTGAATTACAATATGATGAAAGGTTATTATGGAATTTTTGCCCAATGATGCCAAAAATATACTGCCTACTGCTACTTTAATTAAGGCAATCGATCTTTCAGAGGTTGTAGCGGGCTCAGTTTTAAAGCTAGAGAGATGATACTGGTATCATATGAAACTAGAAAAACCAACAAATCCAATGGCATGCTATTTGAGGCAAGTCATAGTCAAGTCAGCACACTGACACACGGACAGCTGTTGTTGCCTGTTGGGCTTGAGATTGCCATTTTAAGGTACATTTTGAACAGATAAAGAAATGTGCGATCATGGACAATCATGCGATTAATCGCAATCAAATTTTTTAATCGATTGACAGCCTCAATTCACTCCCAAACCAAACCAAAATAAATATTTATTTGAGGAGAAAAAAACTGATATTGCCATGGAGGAAGAAAAATACAGTTATTGATCTCTTTTCTCGAATAGTTTTCACCATTATCTTCACATTCAACAGGTAAATCACACGTGCAAACCTTCCGTTGTCTTCTTACTTATATTACTTTGTTAACACTGTATGATGACCGTAATAAGGTAGAGAGAGAGAGATGGAGAGAGTTGGATAGAGAGAAAGATAGAAAGAGAGAGAGCGTCCTGCTCAGCTCATCCCGTCAGCAGGGAGCACAGTCAGATGATGGACTACGGTAATAAATGAGCTACAGGCCAACAGTGAGTCATGAAATTACATCAGCAATCAATCATAATCAAATCATTAAAATGTACTTCCAGCACAGGAAAGACGCAGGCCCAGCTGACCTCGCTCTGTGTTTCCCTCCACCGGTCCTCATTGCTCTAAAATAGTACAGCAAGCCATCTCTTTAGTAGATTGCCTCTGGCTGTATGATTTGTAGTAACACGTACTATGGCTTAATAACACACACACATCAGTATATGTTCAGTGTGGTGTGTTTGATAAAGGTTAGAAACGCCACATCCCTGTCATCAGAGCCACAGGGAACATGACCCAACCTGCTCGCCGTACAGCACAGCAACATGCTAATGTGACTGCATCATATTCCACTCCTAGATAACGGACTGGAAACAATATTACTGAGAACAGGGAGTCACTTGGCATACTCTGCCAGCCCTTAAAGGGATAGTTTGGGTGTTATGAAGTGAGGTTGTATGAGGGACTTATCCATAGTCAGTGTATTACTTACAGTAGATGACGATAAGCTTGCCCCCAGCTTGGAGAAACACACCGGAGTACCGGCACGGGTGCAAAGCAATATAGTGTTTTGGACGGGGCCGGCAACAAAACGTATTTTAGCCACCCAAAAGGCTCAACTAAAAAAATTCTATATCAGTCAAAGTGTACGCTATATTTACAATATTTTTGCTGGTTTACCTTGCCGTGAGACAGCTATCAGTACAGTAAATGTTTCCGACAGGGAATTGTAGCCACTATTTATGCTCTCGCCAAAGCAACAGACTCCATTGAAAAAAACAGTAATTTTACCTCGCAAACAGTAATTTTACGCACTTTGGTTAGTTCGAATTCACCAAATTCACACAATAGCACACACAAACTAACCAATCGAGGCAGCGGTAGACCAGCAACCCCCGTGTTCTGCAAGGTAAATTTACAGTTTTTTTCAATGGAGTCTGGTGGCTTTGGCGAGAGCATAGATAGATACGGCTTCAGATCCCCATCAGAAAGGGCTGTCTGACGGCAAGGTAAAGCGGTGAAGATATTCTCAATATAGTGTACATTTAAAGTGTTTTTGATTTTTTTTAGGTGAGCTTTTATTTTAGGTGCTAAAATACGTTTTACTGCCGGCCCCGTCCATTGCAGTATATTGTTTTGTTTCCGTGCGTTAACTCCTGTCTGCTACTCCAAACTAGGGGGAATGCCGATTGCCATCTACTGTAGGTAATACACTGACTATGGATAAGTACCTCATACAACCCCACTTCAGAACACCCAAACAAACTATCCATTTAAAGCCCTCAGGTAAAACATCAACAGGCTCTATTAGCATATAAATAAAAAAGTGCAGCCAAATCATTTTGTTTGTATCAAAATTACAGTATTGGAAACTAATGACTCCCATGAATGTTGATTTCTTGTTGTATTTTTGACATTATTCAGTTTCTATAATCCACTTCAGTGGTTTGTCAGATTCATTTTCTACAGTACGCGTTTGATTCCTATTGAATTTATTTCATGTCATCTGCATCTGTATATTTTCCACTTTTACTTTGTATTTCTATCAAGCCCTATCAGGCATGAAGTTTGCCGCCTGTCCTCATCCTGTGTACCTGCTGTGCATCGTGTTCTCAGAGCTGAGCAGGCTGTTTATGATTCCATCCTCAAAAGGAATAATTCAGAACGAGATTGAAGTACTTTTTGTCACTTGCTTGAGTATTATCTTCTGATTTAAGCAGGTTACAGCAGCTCTAAGAGATCACTTCTATGCCTAATATCACATCCACTCACCCCATGTACACATAAAAAGTTTATAAACAACTTTTTTATCATGCTATAATTTTGGTAGCATTACAACTTTGACTTTCCCCTTCTATATTTAGAGAAAACATTAATCTTTCTGTCCCATTACTGAAAGTCAGAGTCAGAGTCTGATAAACTCAGTGTCAAGATATCATATGTAAAATAATAAACCTTTAAATTTCACCAAAAATATATGGTTTGTCTTACTGAAAAGGCATAGTAATAATGTCAATAATTTAACCATTTACAAATAAAGGGATTAAATAAATATTATGACCTGCATGGTGTCACCTACCTAAATTCAGGGAATCTGTGATACTAAATACCAATCCAATACCAGTGCTCTCTTTATTCCTCATTTTAAATTGTGTATCACTGGGTGGAACTCATTTTTATCATTAATGGATCATTAAAAGGATAACATGATGCCAGGGATATCTATGGTACTAAAAAGTGAGTCAGCAGGGCACCTCTGCACCTGGTTGAGCAGGCGACATGGGGGCTGCGGATTGGTGCGACTGAATATATGAAACTGATAGCGGAAAAACTGAATTTTAAAATGAAATTTACAAAGAAACTGTATTAATGTCATGGCCAATACCCGGTCCACTTAATAAAGTCTGTATCTTTTTACTCAAGAAAATAAATTGCTATATTATTTACATTCATTTATTTATTTATGATATATGTCAGCATGAAAATGTAGTCCACATCATTTACAACATCTATTCTGAAAAATAAATACCTCAGTAAACTGAATTTACTTTTACAACATTTCTGGATATGGCCACCTGTACGCTAGGGGTGTCAGAAAATATTTTTTTAAAAATGAATATCGTGATATTATGTTTTGTGATACTGTATTGATTCTCAAAAACACTGTCGATTTTTAATTGATAGTTTACATGCAAAGACTAACTCAGTCAATACTTTATTTAACTTGCAGAGAGATGCACCCTCTCAGTGTAGGAGCCCTCTCAAAGTAGTGCTATGATGTTGGATGTTACAGTTACTGTGATAAATGCAGATCCCACTAATCTGATTGCATAAAAAAGTACACTTTATTTACTCAGATTTTATGGATATGGTGGTGTGTTCTTTATACTATGACAGTTTTCCTAAAATTAGATTTAAAAAAATCGCAATAGATCGTCTTGCTTACAGTATCGCAATATATTAAATCGTTACCCCTGTATCATGTTATGGATCATATCGCCATATTCTTGCCAATACACAGCCCTACTGTACGCAATGCTAAATGTATGTGCTTTACTTTACAGTTACCTTGTATAATGGTCGTCTTGGGTGACACTGTGATAAAGGGCTCCAGGAAGAAACATTAGCAAGATACTCTTGACATCACTTAAAATAAATTGGTGAGTGCTACCTGGAGGGTTTTTGGTGTCTGCATTACCTTATAGGCGATATACACTGATGTGGTCATCTCTGCAGTAGCTCCATTACAAATACAGCGTGACTGAACTGGAACTGTGCCAATGGCTCATGTGAGCTACTGGTCATGGGAAACAAAACTGAAATAGCTTTAGATACACTCGTATTGTGTTGAATTGTTTGTTTTCAACACAAGCATAAATCAATGTGACTGTGTTACAGTAATACATATATAAAAGTAAGTAAGTTATAAAAGCACAACATTACTTTGGGTTGGATCCAAATACGAGATAATACTGGAGAGGAGAGGAGAGGAGACTGTATCAACTAGAATAAATAATCAATAAATCAGAGGATAATTTTTTTCAAGGTAAATCAACTGCTCAGTACGAACACTTAAATAGCCCTCATTTGAATCATTATGTCCTAAAAGTTGTAAAATTTACTAATAGCCAAATCCAGAGTTATTTTCCTCGGCATAATGAACGTTCATCAGCCCCACAGGACTGCACCGCCCTCCACGCTCATGTGACATATCCGGTTCTGCCAGCTTCCTGCTAGCTGTATGCGGCTGTAATAATGGATATATTGGCTGTAATTCACCACTTTTATTATCTTATAATACACCCATGGGCTGTATGCTGTAAGCCTGTACCGTGGTGGATATATTAACGTCTCTGTTCCCAAACAACCGGCTATCGGCCAGTGGCTTGTAGTGCTAGTAGCATGACATAAACAGAATTTAATGTAGTTGTAGGCTATTTACGAACACGCAGGGCAAAAGCACAGGTCACAACCTCTTATACATCCATGGTCTGCGGTCTATTGTACATCGATTTTGAGGTCCTTGACATGAAAAAGTTTGAGATTGCTCTCAAAACCTGTATGCTGGATTTTTCTAACTTGCATTTATCTCCATCGCTCACTTTATGCTCCTCTGGAAAGCAGCCGGGCAAAAAAAGTTTAATAAATAAATAGGTAAGTAAGTAAAGAGTTATAATATTATCATGTTTGTATTGTTCAACAATGGCCATTTTGGCATACACATTAAAATTATGACAATAGAATAGCATTAATATTGTTTTACTTTTGCACGGCACTTTGTAGGCGGGCGTTTTACTGACGTCTGGTTGTCGCTTTCAGTCCAAAATGGAAAAGGCGTAGCTCTGCTGCTGGGCGCTGATGTTGCAATAGAACGGACAATTGACTTTCACTTCTTAGCAATATACAGTACGTTCTTTGGTAGGGCCCTGCTACACCCAATAGTAGGTTTTGTCATCTATTCACATGATTGATCAACGAAAGAAGGAATAAAAGAAGACAACAGCGACCTCTAGCGACCACAGTAATTATGACAGGAGCAAAAGCGGAAGTGAGGCAGTAGTATAGACATGAGCATGAAACTCCATATGTGGTGGAAGTCGGGGGCAATGGATTTTTTGCCTTAAACTAAAGAAGGTGCTTTGTTTATGTTCAAAATGATAAGTTTCGTGCAGTTTTACAGCGGGTTAGTTTTAAGTTTCGCTTTCACTTTTACAACGTAGTAGGCGTATGTAGATCCACTGACCCACATCTATGATGCTTATTGCAAGCGATAACGCACATTTAATGGCCTGATAACAGTCGAATCGGCTGGATGAGGAACTATGACTGTGGGAAGCATGGCAAAAATAGTTTAAGGTTAACGGCAGTAAATAGCATCTTCTTGCATCAAAAAAAACTTAAACGGTGAATGGACATACAGACCAGTTCTTTATAGAAAACCTGGGTATTTTTCATTAGCCATGTCAACATAGCCTCTGGTGTCAGATTGTGTTATGTTGTCTTGTATGGCTGAAATTACAGCTCTCCGTAGTTTCTTTCAGCGGGAGCTAAATTCTTCCTTTTAGAAGACATCTCCACTATAATCAAGTCAGCGTTCAATCTAAAAAGGAAATGTCAGTTGGCTAGAGGGTTATTTAGGAGTTATGTTGTTACCACAGGGTGAATAGTGTTGTCACTGAATAAAGGGGAAGGACGAGAGCACACAAGAAGGATGTGGAGAACAATGGCGCTGGTATCAATACCAATACAAGTTTTACATTCAGTAGAACAGTAAAAAAATATCCTTGGTTGTTTTGTTACAGTTTCACTCCAAATAAGGTATACCTATATAAAAAAGACTATAGCACTATAGAACTATAACACTTAAGTTCTCAGGAATATATAAATAGAAGTAAGTGATGTTCAATTGCTTAGCAACAACGACTGTGCAGGAGTCAGGAATTGGTACAAATTTAAGACCAGTTCTCGCAGCATTTGCTAAGGACAAAACTCTTGTAGATGACTCACTGATCTCAAACAGAGGAAAGCTTGCCACCTGCTGTGTTAAATTAGGATGTTTGGCTTTTATAGTGAAGGCATAAACTGCCACAAATAACGTGAAATGGGATAATTTCAGAAATGACCTCGGACGTACAGACCCAGGTTGTGGAAAGAATAGCCTTAAAGGTAGCCCACTTTCCTCTTTATAACTGCATGAGTCCACAGACGTCAGCAATGCCGCATTACTGCTGTTTTTTAAAGAACTGATTTGTTTTTATTGTAATTTGAGGGCCCCCGCCCATATAAACAGGGCTTTGTTGTAGTTCATTAATACACTTAGAATAGATTATTAGATGTGATTATTAAAAGAGAATAGGCTGGCCAAAATAATTTGGAATATATTTTTAATCGGCCCTGGCCCGTTAAAAGTTTGGCTTGAAGTAGAAAAGGTTGAGAACCCCTGGTCTAGGGGTTATGGGAATTGCTGTAAGTTAAAGGCCACTAAAAAACTGAAACATTGAATGAACGATTATATTTTCTTTTCTTTTAATTACAGGGTTCAACGTTAATGTTTTTTTTAGATTTGACCCACTTGCCCAACTGGGCAAAACACAGGGTTTTCACCCAGGAGACTGGAGTTCGCATGAAACCAACAATGTGTAGTTGTCTTTGTGTTCATAGTTATTTTAACCCAAAACACAATGTTTTTCCCTAAACTTAAGTGGGGTTTTTTTTGCCTAAAACTAAAGAAGTTGTAGTTTTGTTGCCTAAACCTAACTGTTTTTTGCCTAAACCAAAAGATGTTGTAGTTTTGTTGCCTAAACCTAACTGTTTTTTGCCTAAACCTAAAGAAGTTGTAGTTTAGTTGTCTAAATCTAAAGAAGCCTTTTTGTTTGCGTTCAAAACGTCACGTTTTGCTTTTAAGTTTCACTTTCACTTTTACAATGTAGTAGGCGTAGTAGGACCCTAATGACCCACATCTGTGGTGCTTATAGCGACTGAAAATGCCTATTTACTGGCCTGTTAACAGTCGAATCCGGCGGTCAAATCTACTTGATCAAAGTCAATTTTTACTTGCCCCTATACAACTTGTTTTATTTATTAGCAAATATATAACAAATAACAAAGAAAGTAAATTGTTTAATATTCATGTTTATTTATTGAGAAGGAAGCGAGGTGGCTCACTCCTTAGCTACTTCCATCATCAGCTCCGGAAAAACCGATGTGTTTGCTTGCCCCGAACGGGCAAGCGAGTTGCTAGAATTACTAGCCCGACGTGGCATTTTACCTGCCATCCTTATTGTTGAGCACTGAACTACCACTCCTATCTAGATACATGGAGTGAACCACATAACATACTGTTAAGTAAGGCTCCTTTCTTAGGCTGGATTGTTAGTTATCACTGTAGCATTGTTACAAATATCAATTGGATTTTGATTGAGGTTTTCTTACTTCTGGAACACTTTGACTCTCTATGGTTATTCAGGACAAGTCACAATATTGGCCCCGAGAATTAATAATTCTGGTTTCTATCAAATCAACAAGGCATATGGATGTGAACACACTGTCAAATTTGACAAGGCTGTCCACACAACAAGGATCAAAACAAGAGTTTCAACAATTCTCCCCATATCGTGGCATCAACACATGGCACATTGGCTGCAGAAGCATCGAATCCGTACCGATTATCTAGATTCTAAACATGCTACCTGTAGTTGACAATGTTGACTATGTTACACTGAACTGTCACAGCGATCGTTTCCCTGAACTCTGAGACAAAAGCTCTCTCTGGAGACAAAAGTCCTTCACATAAAATGTTCTCATTCACTTTCAGTGTACATCAATTTCACACAGAGGCACTTCTGA
Organism: Sebastolobus alascanus; assembly: GCA_916701645.2. NCBI lineage: Eukaryota > Metazoa > Chordata > Actinopteri > Perciformes > Sebastidae > Sebastolobus > Sebastolobus alascanus. The sequence goes on from CAKAOJ020000059.1 coordinate 7,175,353, forward strand.
CACCTCAGTATGCATTTCTGGTAATGATGATGAACTTCAAAAAAAGGCGCATCTGTATCAGCTCTTCTGTACAACTGTGTACAACTGTTCAAACTTCTGGCCGCGTAAATCAATAATCTCATAGTCTAACTGCATTATTCACTTTTGCTCTTCATCTCTCGCTCTCATCACTTTTTCAATTTATTGTGAATCACAGCACAGTGCATCGGCCCTGCTCAGCAGCTCAGCAGCTCCAGGAACAATCACAGCAGCTCCACAGCAGCTATCATGTGTCTGATCCTCTGGGTTCAACATCATGTGTTTACACCCCCGGCACACCTTCACTCACAGAAGTGGGGGATATGTATGTCACATAGCTCCTACTATTAAGGGCAGAGGATGAGCCAAATTACAAGATGATTTATGGAGTCTCCATAAGACACAGGGCAGAAAACCAAGTGGGGAAAAGCACAGGATATACTCTCTTGCTATGATGACTATTTTGAGATGTACCTCAATTTCCCAGTGTTCCTTGAATATAATAAGCTGTCAAAATTATGAATGCACTGGGTAAAGCCAGTTATAAACTACTGAGGTCAGTAAAATCAGGGAAATTAATGTTATGTGGCAATTAAAAAAAATGTAAATCTTCAATTTTAAAATAGGGTTATTACAACTAGCACATCCACTTTGAGTATTTACCCACTGTGTGGAAGCCAGACCTAATGGACAGGGAACTACTAGGACTAACTAGCTCTACACTGCAATACAAGAACATTACTTTATTTCCATGTCTTCTACACAGATCATGAACCGTTGAAGATGTTGATTTGTTGCCAGTGACATGCAGTTTTAGCCTCAGTCTTTTAGCCTATCACGTATACAATTCCTGCTTTAAAACGTAAGCAAGAGACAGCGTTTTGATAGAGCTACTGTTGAGCTCAATCATCTAGCTAGCCACAATTGATAAAAATCAGCCACTGACAGTTGTCATTTCAGCCGGCAACATCTAGGAAGCTTACTAGAGATGAGAATCCTACTTTTTGGGGGGGACATCCCTAAACATCAGTGTTAGCCCAGACGTAACTGACTACTATCTAGGCCGCTACAGGCAAAATCACAGCCTCCTCTATCATTTGAATAGGGTCAGTCCCGATACACAGCGGGGGCTCCAACCATAGACTGTATTTAAAGATAGACAACATTACAGCTCCCAAAAAGTGAAGCCAAAACATCTTGATCGCCCCCTGGTGGCTGGCTGCAGTATAGGTCATTAATCCCGCCCCCTCCATGTTAGCAGATGAGACATGAGCCAAACAAAAAAGTCAAAGTATACACGTCAACTAAATTTTTCCCAAAGATGGTTTCTGTCATTTTAGGTAGCTCTTATCACGCTGATGTATATTCAAGTGTTTATTTTTCTGATAAATTTGTTTTTTAATTAGTTATTTGATGGCATAAAAAGTGGCTGAGACGTCATGATTGACAGCCGTGATTGATAGCTGCTCCGAGTGAGGTAGTCGCCCAGCCAGAGGCTCGGGAATTGTACGAGAGAGGAGATGTAACTTTAACTTTCCATAACCGTCACGAGTCTGTGTAATAGAACATGTGTCAATTTGATCATAAATGTAGTTATAGAGATATTATGGTTTGTTGTTGCGTCTTTGTAGCAAAACAGCTACCGTGTTGCTAACATAGCAGCTAGGTGGCTCACGCTAACAAGCTGTGGCCATGCTCAGCTTGTGATTGGCTTGGGCAGTTGCGTGGGCGGGACCTCGATACCGCAGCCCCAGCCCCCCGATCAGTACTGCACAGACTCCGGCTCGAAAGGACGTCAAGATCTCAAGATGGCAGCCCCGTATCCGGCATATTTTGGCTTCCCTTTTGTACAGTGGGAGGAAATGGAGACGCGTCGTCCATCTATATATACAGCCTATGGTGCCATGGCAGAGGGCTTCAGCAAAAAAGTTAAACTTGGCTCAACTTTTGCTGCAACATTCCTACTGTTGTTACCTCATGTTCATCATGACAAAAGATAAAGTAATTGCCGCCATGATAACTTTCCAGAGTCTTAAAATCCTGTATGAGAATATCACAAACCGCTGTGCAGTGTTTTGGCATCTTATAACCCTTCAAAATTATGGATCCGTTACCCAAACCAGATTTCCTGGATTGTGTTTCATAGTCTCAACGGTGCCGCAGGGCCTAACTGCCCTCTCAAATGATACTGACCTCAAATTGTGTTTAAAGTCATTTCACTGTAATTTCTGGTGTCTTGAGATTAGAAATTGATCTCAGTGACTATGGTCAACATATAACTCATGGCCTACCTAGCAATTTCACTGACCTTAAATTATTCAAAATGATTGAGGACAAAAAAGTTCATAATTGGACTTGGCAAGTGAGGAACAATTTATTACACAATCTGAAATCATTCTTTCAAATCTGACAAGACTGTGTCAGTAGTACCCATAACTCGAAACAGACACAGACACAAAGCTGCCATCAGAAACTGTGAAAAGAAAAAAGTGCCAAATGCTTTTGAGCAAGTTACCAGAGGTTACTCAGTGTGACTGCTTAAATTATGTTTTGGATATTGCGTGTAGACAATCTAATAAAAAAATACATATCAAGACTTTTCTCACAAAGCTGTATTTTGCTAAATCAGCATCCTTCACAGTAATCACAGTGTAATTCTCATTCAGCCACATGATGTCCCTCACAGCAACCTTTCACACCACAGGCAGACAACTGGATCTGTGATTCAAATCACAAAGCAATCAAATAATCATCACTTTGACTCAAATTCTAGTCATGGTTCATTCTGAGGATATTTGTTTGGCCTCTAAGGCTGCAACAAATACAGTATGTCAGGTATTCAATGTGCTTCTTAACACCTACTTGCTTAGAATTGAGAGTGTTGGTGTGCACCAACATTTTTTGAGCAAAGCACAAAGAAATGTGTCATATTTTAGCTTCAAATGTCTTTACACATTTCTTTGGGAAAGGAACGAGGCATTAGGTGGTCCAACAAAGAAAGACAGAGAGATGTAACCTTTTAAAATGGTTACCAGGGCAATCACATTTTATTCAAAACGACTATTATCCCTAATGTCTTCAATCCACTAAGTGCAAGTAACAATAAAGGTAGCCTCTTGGCACCATTAGCTAGAAACACAAATCTGTCCTCTGTGCTTTACCTCCATTTGGAAAGACTGACAAATTTTCACCGTGTTATTATCTGAAATTCAAACTAATATTGTCCTCATGAGCAGACTGAAAATGGATCACATAAGTTGGCTTTGAAGACCAGACAGATCAGCTCAAAAACAAGCTCTCAAATGACAATATTCAGTCTTCGCTCAGCTAAAACTGACTCCTGTCTAGTCTGCGTCTGAGCCGGTTTATCGACTGAATGTTTAAACCTGCATTCGCAGATTTTTTTGGACACTTGTGGAAAGCAGAAACAAGCTCAAGTTTTAACTCTGGTTTGGACTCTACTGTACCAACTCCTGAGTGGACTATCTGGCCGCTAAACGCTCCACTATGTCCACCAGCTAATTGCTAACTATGCCTGTCTGCTGGTTGGTGCTGAGCAGGTAGAGTACAGTGTGTTTTTAGTACTTATTCGCTGAAAACAGCTGCCTGCTGCGACTGGAAATGATGCCAATGAGAGCAGCGAGACTGAACCAAAACAGACAAGTTGTGGGCCGTAAAACCAAAACAATTAGACCTGTAGAGTCGGGTGGTAATTATCTGTGGGTTCATCACTGCGAGCAACACTGTCACATTCATTAAGTCATTGGATCCATTGTTAATACAAAAATACAGATTTCGCAGCTTTCAATCCAATAATTCAATTTACAGTTCAGTGCTGAAAAAAGACAAAAGAACATAATGGCTCTGTTTTTATGACATGACTCAATGAGGTCTCTTCAAAACGATGTGTGATGAAAGACAATAGACACTGCATCAGTGCATTTTCATTTTTGCATGCACACCTACACTAATGATCCTCTAACCGATTACAAGTGTTAAACATCAGAGCATCAGGCAAACAAAGAGATGTTATCCGTCCCAGAACCTAAGAGAGAACTGATCCATTTCACGGTGTCTCCCCTTCATGTGAACTCTCATCAGGCCTAACCTTGAGGGAAAAGAGAGCAGCTCCGTGTGACACCACCCGCCTGCAGATCCAGTGGCCAGCCAGTCACCCTTGGAGGCGTCCAGCCAGGACCGCATATCCCATAATTCCTCTCACCTCTGCAAACAGGAGCATCTGGGAAGTATCCAGAGCATTCTGGGAGATGCTTCATGTAAACTCAGACATTAATCCTACCTTTCTACAGCCCAATTTCTCTTCTTGCCCTCTTTTTTCTTCTCTCTCTCTTTACACATTCTATATATACACATGTGCCCTCTCATCTGAACTGATTTGTATGTAAACTTGATTGTCTCTCAGAGGGAGGTAGAATAGCAGCCAGGAACTTGAATCTCATCACCCCTGCAGGTCATATTTCTCAAGAGCAGGACAGAGACAGCCCAAATTAATTCAGTGTGGAAACTGATGATGCCGCTGCCATTATCACGCCCAAAAAAGATGAGAGTGATACAATGTCTCTTGTTGACCTGTGACATTCCCACTGCAGATACACACAACTTCATCTCTCTTTCCAAATGATCACAAAAGCATAACAGCGATCACCAACCCAGTCTCACGGGAAGACGTATAAATAGTATGACATTACACGGACATTCTGCGTGTCATGAGTATGCATTTTAGCCTTTTCGCATGTCATTTGTATGCCGCTTTTCGCGTGTCATTTGTTCGCCACGCAAACGTCCGCAGTTAGGTTTAGGCAAGAATAACACTAACTTAGGTTCAGACAAGAAAACCACTTAGGTCATGGTTGGGCTTAAAATAAGTACGTAAACTGGGTAAAACATTTATGAAAACAAATACGGGAAAACATGTCACAGACGTCAATAAAAAACATGTGACAAATGTCACGTGACAAACATCACTAACGTAACATACAAAACAAAACACCGGTCAACAGTCTCGAACACAGGTATCCTGGTTAAAAGTTCGGTGTTCGTTAGACCCATCCACCTCCCCACCCATCTCGCTTTTTATACTACGTCGCTAACTTTTTACAAATGACGCAGAAATCAAGAAAGGCATACTAATTGCACGCTAAATGCCTTAAGCATTATCGTGGCATTTAAACACCTTTTCGTGCGAATGGGCTGGCAATCACAGATGAGTTTTTACACTGCCATGAGAAGAAAAACAGTCAAGGTTCAAAATATTTTTGGGTAGAGTGGGTAGAAATGTGGCAAAATATGATTAGAAAAAGTTATTTTTATAAAACGGTCACTATATCCTGACAGTATTACATGAGACAGGTAATCTGAAAAGAATCATGTGCCTCTGTGTCCTCCAGTGCTCTTAATGGCATCTGCAGGATTTCACAGACCGGAGGAAAACAAGCAGTAAGAACTGATCTGAGGTCCGCTGTCCAGCTGCCGTCTATGAGAGCCAGTCTGTCAATCACTTGCGAACTCCGACCAAATGGTCAAACTAGTGCTGATCAAATATGAATCAATATTACTTACTTATGTATTATGTTACTGTAATGCCTATTTCTCGCCTCAAGTGTTTTCAGAAACATCTTGTTAGCTGTAAAATGAGAGAGTTCATGACCCGGCCGCCATGTTCAGATCTCTCGAGGAAAAACCAAGCACCGCCCACCAGCCGGAGCACAGCCAATAGGAACACTCTCTCTCTGAAATGACCTGTGGTTGTCCAAAGTCTTCCGTCACAGGCTAGATGTTTTAAAGCCTGAAAACAGAGCCATGAGGAGGTGCAGAAGTTGAGTTATCTCTCAGAACACTTGAATTACAATATGCTGAAAGGTTATTGTGGAATTTTTGCCCAATGATGTCAGAAATATACTGCCTACTGCCACTTTAATTACACACTTTTACCCTCTTTTTCTGTATTCAATTACATTGTGAGGTGGGTGCACTATTAGAAACAAAAGGTTTATCCATGTGACATGTTTGCTGTTTGTAGAATGGCCCTTATAACTGTGTGATCATTTGCTAAACTGGTTAACTGTAAAGCCTAAAGCTGTGACATGCCAGGGCCTGCAACACCCCTGTGTATTATCAGAAAAACTACTGCAGCTTAGCCATTTACAAACTTACTGCAATGTTTCTGTATGAAACCTAGCAACATGCCACGGTGGTTGGAGGAGGATATATTTAGCCAACCCTGCTGTTATTCTAATTGTAGGAGGTCTTGTTTGAATCTTATCCATCCCCTTTAATTACACTGCTGTTTCTTTGTTACCACGAATTAAGCTAGCGTGGGTATTTGCAACACAAATGAATCAAGCATCTTTTAACTGTAGGGAAAAAAATAATTTTGAATTCTCCAACGGGCATGATTTTGAAAAAAAAATGTAGATATGTATATTGCTCTTGCTCTGAGGTGAGAATGGAGGGAGTACACCAGCGGCGTAATCTGAGTTATTAAAATGCATATGTAATTTCAGATTACACTCTGAAAGTCCCTGCTCAGCAAAGAACAGTGCACAGCGAAATTAATATTTTACACTCAGCAATGCATGAACTTGTTATGACAGCAAACAGCATTTAGACACATGCATCATATGAAGGGGTCATTCAATATGCTGACGCAGTCGTCGTTCTTTAAAAAGGTATTACCAGCCTAGTCATGAACCTGTCAACTACAGTTTATAGCCATATACATGTGCACACCGTGGAAACACAAGTCTTTCAAAATAAAATGTTGCCATTGTCCTGGGGTTGCACGATTATGGCCAAAATGATAATCACGATAATTTTTAACAATATTGATATCACGATCATTTATCATGATTATTCATTGATTTTAGCGACAACATATTTTTATTGCACTTTCACATTAAAATAAACACAGCACTGTTTTCACTTTCATGCTGTGCTTACGTCCCTGTTAATGTACAAATTAAGGCTGTACGATGTTGGAAAAAAACTGACATGGCAATATTTTTTTCTGCTATATATATTGCAATATGAAAAAATACAGGAATATTCACCCTCCCCTTTTGTTAGCTACATTTTAAAGTTAAATGCTTCAATCTAGTGCACTTCGAGAGCAAAATTAGCAACAATAAGAGCTAGATAAACAATTTGATGCTCTTAATTTAATCGCAAACACATTTGTTGTATAGACAATATCTATACCCAAAAGTGAAGATAAACATCTCGATCACCGGCTGATGGCTAGCTGTTAGTTTAGGAAGCGCTTGATATGATACGGTGCAGCGTTTTCTATGTGCAGAACGCGCATTTTAAACATCAATATGGCAGGCGATCATGTTCATTTAATTGTTGGAAGCCAAAATTGTGATTGCGATTAATATTTGATTAATTGTGCAGCCCTACATTGTCCAGACAAGTACCTTTTTGTTTATTTATGTCTCTACTTACACACTGCTTTTATTATTTTTATGAATTGCAATAAATTTGCATCCATAGATTTATCACTGAGTCGTTTATGTGCCACAAATCAAATAATTTTAATTTCCAGAGTTCTTGGTTTTAGCACCAGTTCAAGGTCCTCCAATAGTCAGTATGGTTGGCCATGCCAGAGACCCAAACTAATTATCTTGGGTCACTGCTTCATGAGTGTGAGGTCAAGCTATAGAGCTTAGGGTTAAAGCCCCAGTATACATGGAGCAAACAAGAGCAATAGGCATCACAGTGCTGGAGCTTCAGTTCGGCCTCCTGGCTCTGTCACACACAATGAAGTTGAGTTACCCTTGATATGCTATGAACCATCCTCACTCACGTGGACGCCTGGGTGTTCACTGACCTGTACTGTCACTCTGCTGTCAGTGAGCCACTGCTGCTGTGCTACTCTGAGGAAGCCACCTACTGACTTCACACATCCACTGCAATTCTGCTCTTTCAGCAATTTGGCTATAAATGTCCCTCCACATTTACAGCATTCAACACGCTTTTACTAAATTGCAAAGCCCAAGAAAAGCCAGTGAGCGCCCATCAATTGTCTGTCTTAGACATAACTTTTTCCTCTAACGCTTACCATCAAATGCCCTCATTCATTGTAGCTATATGACCCATTCAATTATGTTCCCAAAGTTTTAAGATGACAGCTATATGGTCATTTGCACAATCATCAATGCTGCATAGGCTGCAGGGTGAAACTTACTGCATCTCCATCCCTTCCTTCCACTCAGCTAGTTCATCACTTAATTGACTTAATGAAGTATGTTCACTCAGAGACATGTACCAATGCTTGGATATGAGAGTGAACATTAAGGGTTGGCCAGCGATGCCATTTGTACCAGACTATCAACCCTAAGGACAATCTACCATTAGATAAAACGAGAATTTTGCTGGAAGAGTGACACGGCTGAGAGGATATTAACTAAAAAAAGGCATAGGGAGACTAAAAGGCTAAAAGTGGACGTGCAGTCTTCACATGAAGGCAAATTGACATATACAAAAAGGTGAGTAATTCTGTTGTGTGCTACAACTTTGAACCAGCGTGCTCATTAGCATCAGAATGCAACATCTCATGGTGGTTTATCTTATCTAAAGACAGGGGAAGTAAAATTAACAACTTTGGATGACTCAAAAGGGAGAAGACACTTAAAACCATGTAATGTAAACCCCATAAAGGTCCTGTGTGTAGGATCTAGCGGTTTCTAGCGGTGAGGTGAGGAGACTGCAACCACCTGAAGCCTCTCCCGTGTGCCAAGCACGTTGGATAGCTACGGTGGCCAATGCCAAAATGTGAATGGCCCTATATAGAGCCATATGGAGCAGAGCCAGTGCGTAGAGTGTATGTACGTGGGAAGTGAGTGGTGAAGCAAGAGAGAGAGAGCGGCGGTGACGGGAGCAAGTAACGTTATCAACTCCGGCCTAAGCAGGAAAAGTTAACAGACTTTGGTTTGTCCGTTCTGGGCTACTGTTGAAACACGGCGGTGCAACATGGTGGACTCCGTGAAGAGGACCCGCTCCCTATGTAGATAGAAACGGCTCATTCTAAGGTAACGAAAACCCAACGATTCTTATTATCAGGTGATTACACACTAAAGAAAACATACTTATTAATATTATATTCCATTTCTGCCAAAAGATCATCCTAATTGTTACACACTGGTCCTTTAAGCTACACAGAAACACTGTGTTCATGGTATCTGGCTTCCTCATAAAACCATGTGGTATATTTCAAGAAATATTCCATACATTATCGACCTTATTTGTGCATCAAAACAGCTGAGACTAATGCAATACCACGTAGTTTGAAACATAAGAGTGAATATTTATTCACTCCACCCTTTTCTGTAGTGTAGTGGCAAATTAATTTCACAATGTGAGGGACATTGAAATTGATGCCGACATACCTTAAAATTCGAGATTGGGAGCATTTTTATTGCCTCCATACAGCTCTTAACATGGCGATGGCTGAGCCTGTGGCTCGCAGCTAACAGTGCTAACAGCGCTAACAGTAAAAACAACGGCAAAAGTGTTGACAGAGCAGTGACTGAAGAGTGTTAACCTAGTGGGGGGGACCGGAGGGTGGGTGCTACGCTTCCGCGACGGCGTCATCAGTCAGGACGGCGTTATTGGCTGTAACCACCTTATGAGAACAGTGCAGAGCGGCCGCAGTGAGCTAGCCAGTGGGGCACGCTCACATGCACTAAAAGCATGTGCGGCCGGCCCGACTATGTCAACAAAGCACTAAGAAGCTCGGATTACAACACACACAGAGGGAGAGTGACTTCATTCTCTGCTCAGGTTGACATTACTCCTCTATATCTTTACATAGTAAATAGTTGTTTGCTGCTATATTAATTCTCTGGATATCGTGAAGAGCACCTTTAAAGATAATAATAGAGAGAAAGGTGAATGAGCAAACAACTCTAAACAGAAATATCAAGAAGTGAAATATTCTATATCAACCATGAACTCACAAACTAAAAGCACTAGCATGTTTTTCAAAATCACCTATCATTAAGCCATGATGCATCACTTCAATGTAATGATGTCGGACATGATTATAGTTCTGTACAGCTTTACTTTCCAACCTGCAAATCTTCAGCTCTCTGTTTATAAGTCTTAATTTGAAAACTGTTTTTATGTATAGAAACATATAATCATAGGCACCATATAGGCAAACTCTCCACACACACACATACTGTATGGCTACATAGATACAAAATACCAAAAGATCTCATCTCACCCCCACTTTGCCCCTGACAGCTGAATATTGATCTACAATAGGCAAAAACCAAGTGCCATCTGCTGGAACAGAAGGCACTTAAAGAATCAACTTTAACCTCTTCAGATGCACTGGGGATGTACAGTAAGTTTGCTTGTGTGTGTGGAAAGAGATTCAGATAAGAATATGTGACTTATAAGACCAATGTTTCTATGTTGACAAAGACTGGCAGTCGTATTGATACAGCCCAGTTGGCTTAGTCTCTGTGTTCTCTCAGTCATGTTGTGTTACTAAAAATACAGAGCTGGAGCACTATATCTAGGCCTTTGCAGCTCAGGCAGGCCTAGTGAGCACGATACTGGAAACACCTGCCTCTGCTGACAGAGGGCCACACAGAGGATTCTCTGTCTATGACAAAAGGTACTAGAAAATCCTCTGAGGTTGTTTTTAGGCACCTCTGTAGCTGCAACAAATCTGTTGTGTGATCTGTTTGACAGTGTGCATTCAGTGAGTTAGCAGTTTTTAAGTCATGAGAAACAGTACTGCACCCCACTGACACAGTCTGCATCTTGGCCTACTTCATTCCACAGTAAACCACACTGGCTCTACCTGCTGCTTCAGCACAAACCCTGACAATTGTGCCCACACCATCAGTTTATGATAATTCGATAGTGAGCCTCCACGAGTTCAACGTGGGCTACTCGCACTTTGAAAGGCTTCAAATCTCAAACACCTTGACAGCAAGTCTCAGCTTTGATCGATTGGCTGCATGGTGTTGAGCACCAGTTAGAGACGTTAGTGTCTTAGTGCGGCTTTTCCACTGAGCAGCAGTCAGTCAGTCATCACCCCAGAGCCGAATGTGGCTTAGCTCCACATTGTGCCTTTCATGTAACGTTAACATAAAGATAAATACAAGCCAAGCTTTAAAAATAGAAGCACACAGGTTATGTGACAACACTTACCACTGTTTTGTAGATATTTCCAGGTTATTTATAGAGTCTTTCAAACATTTGGAAGATAAAACAACATCCCGTTTGCTTCATAATGTTTAACTCTTTAAAGAAGTTGCAACCACAGAGGCTGCGCTGTACCATAAAAAAACGTCAATCTAAACAAAACATGGCAGCCGGAAATGACATAGCATATCAACTTCATGCGAAAAATATGCGTGAAAGCAATGTATATGAAAATATTAAATAATATAAATTAAAAATAATACAAATGTATAAATATTGTGTATGTTTTACATAAATATAAATAAACCTAATAATACATTATTCCTATTTGTTGGGGCTTCTACGCAGGGCTAGCAAGGCGATATTCCACTTCCTGTTATGATGTGTGTACACGATGTGCTTGGCATTCAAGTGGTTAAACTTGAAAAATAATACTAAGAAAAACAATATAAGACTAAAATTACAATATTTTAACTTATTATGTACCGAAAAATTAACTTCCATGGCCTCTGCCATTTTTGACAATGTCAACAAAACTCGGAGCTTTCAGAAACTAGATGGGGGCGTTCATAATGGACTCTTCTCTGAACACCATAAACACGACCCCATTTGAAGGAACCTTTTGGCAAACAGTTAAATTTGCAATTTGGGAAACCAGTTTCAAAAGTCTGAATGTTTTGTCCCAGGTGTTTATGAGAGTCTTGGAAGAATCTAGAACTATTTATAAATTTGTGGTCAGTGTTTTCAAACAACCTGCGAGGTGTTTCCGATGTTTAGCTACGATGTTGTTATATGTTTAGCTATGATAGCTACTCGTCTTTGAGGAAAAACAACTACTTGACAGCTCTGTGACGCCAATAGCTCGTCAATGTAAATGTCTTAAATTGAGAAAAAAATGATGATTGCTATGTGAAAGGCAAAAACAAACAGGGGCTAAATATGGCTTGACAATCATCAAGGGGAAACAGAATGGTATTAACAATAAATACTGTTTGTAGTTGATAGTAAACAATGTTTTTGTGGTTGCTCCTGCGGTGTCAGCGAGGCTAAATAGTCCCGCTACAGTATGATGATGATCTACTATACTGCAGCTGCAGTGTCGAGGAACTGTACTGCTGCTGAGCTGAGCACATCATCTCCAAACCCACAACATGAGGTAACAAGTAGCCCGCACTACATGCTGTCCACCTGGGGCTCCTCTTTCATATACCTACAAACAGCCTGTTGAAATAAACACACTTTGCGCACTGAAGCTCTACGATGTTACATAGGGACATTTAAGTAATGATTGCTGGTGTGATGCTGAATACAGGGCTTACACATTGCACACAAAAAGTCCACAATCTGAATCGAAACGATGTCGACTGCTCAAGTGCAGGATTTGCATTAGTGCAGTGGAGCCCGGTTCCTTTCTACATTCGTACCTCATCTGCTGGCTTCTTCTTCTACACAATCAACTCAAAAATCATATTTCGCCGGGCCCGCATGATGAATATTGGCCTGCAACAGCCGAGGGATAGACATGAAAGAATAGTCTGTCTCCTCCGGCTGCCTTGCTGCTGAAAACAGCCCATTTAATCGAGAAGTGGTGTTGCAGAGGGGGGAATGCTGCTGCAGCAAACCCGGGGATGGAATAATCTGGTTAGGGGGAATCACGTTGGACAGAATAACTGTGCGTGGATTTGATCCACTGAAATAACATCTTGTGCGTGTGTGTGAGCGCTATTTAAAAAGTTAGGAGATCATGGTGCCGTGGTGATGCAGGGGGGCTTTGTGTGTGTGTGTCAGTGCGCTGCGCGTCCCAAAACCTGTGATCGCCGATACTACAGCGGCACAGAATAAGTTGTTCCCCCTCCCAGAGCCTCTGCATGATCCACTCGCTGCATAAATATGATTGCAGATCTATCACCATTACAACAAACAAACGAATAACGCAGATCCACACACACTGTCTCTCACACACGCACGCACAACGCCGGTTCACAGCGAAACGGAGAAGTAGGCATAATGGTGATGAGCTTACCACTTGGATTCTTGTTTTTCTTAAGACTCTTGCCACAAAGACACTGCAGCATATGCGTTCCTTTGCTGAAAATGTTCCAAAGAAACCACATTGATTTGGGCGAAGAGCAATCCAGTGGCTTAAACACCCAGATATAGATGAGATCCTTGCGGTTGCATAATAACACAATTGGATCAGTTCTCCGGGACAAGGCTACCAATTGCACCATAGAAAAATAGGTATATCCAAGTCCATATGCGTTTTCATTCACGTGGCAAAAATATTCAGTGTCTGTCAGACTTCAGTGTGTTTTCTTCTTCTGGCGTATAAGGGATGCCTCCTCAACTAGTCGATAATAGAAAATATACTCTGTAAATTGCATGTGTCGCACCGGGAGGAGACGGGCCGCCAGTAAACAAACACAACTAACGTGAAAACAGTAAAACACGGTGGGTTTCCGCGGAGAAAACCATTGCCTGTTAGTTCATCACTCTGAGGAGAGGAGGGTGGATCTGCACAGCATCAAAAGCCAAGGGAGGATGCATCCTATGCACAGACTGCTGCAATGATAGCCCCAACAAAACAGCACATTGCCGGATCAAGTCCAATTCGTTTCTCCTGTAAACCAGCTGGTTTGGCGAGGTCAGATAACCTCAGTTTGCATCTCTTATAGTCCCACACTGCAACAGAAACGTTGCGTTAAAGCCAGGTTCTTGGTGTGTGTGTGTGTGTGTGTGTGTGTGTGCGTGCGCGCGCGTGTGCGTGTGTGTGTGTGTGTGTGTGTTTGTGTGTGTGTGTGTGTGTGTGTGTGTGTGTGTGTGTGTGTGTGTGTGTGTGTGTGTGTCCGTGATTCCTGGAGTGTGCGTTCTTCCCTGCTTTTGTTGGGTATTTTTCCTCAAGCCGTTTCAGCACCACCATGCCACTGGCATCTCCAAAAGTACGGTGCGCCTATACAAACATTTGCATGAATTTCCTTTCGGCGTCGGACCTCTGTTAGAAATAGACGGGGAGGGAGGAGGGGTTAAATTGAAAGATTGGCTTTCCATTACGTAAACACGTGGTTTCTGCGCCGTCATTTCAGTGATGCTCGGAAATTTTTATGATCCGACTCTGTGACTATATTGTCCCAGCTTGAATTCTTGGAAATTACATCAGTGGAATTTATGCACGAGGGCACGTGTGCACTGCACGTTAAGGAGTCTGCTTTTACAGCCTCATCTTTCATAGCATTTCTGTGTCACTTCTTTGCTCTCAGTTCCTTAATTTGTTGTAGCTGTGTGCATCCAGTTAAACGAGAAATTATGCACAAAAGCTCCAAAAGTCACAGGTGTGACAGACTCACCAGTGATAGGTTGGTGGGGATGCTTCCCTGTGCTTGTGTCAAGTCATCTAAGCATTACTGAAGCAGGGCTGCAGAGTGCAGAGTAGCCTATAGGCCACTGCAACAGATCACTATTACTTTGGCATTCTGGATGAATTGAATCGAATATTGGCTGCAGAAAAAATGTATTCACAATAAAAGTTAAAGCAACAGTGGGTAGAAATGCAGCAAATATAATCAAAAAAAGTTATTTTTATAAAACGCTCACTATATCCTAACAGTAGTGCATAACACAGGTAATCTGAAAAAAAATCATGTGCCTCTGTGTCCTCGGGTGCTCCTAATAGCATCTGCAAGATTTCACAGACAGGAGGAAAACAACCAATCAGAGCCGAGCTGGAGCCTGTCGTCTCTGAGCAGCTGTCAATCACTCGCGAACTCCGTTCAAACAGTAAAACTAGGCAGTGCTGATCAAATATGAATCAATATTCTGTTACTGTAATGCCTATTTCTCGGCCAGATGTTTTCAGAAACATCTTGTAGTGTACTGTTTAGCTGTAAAATGAGAAAGTTTGTGACCCGGCAGCCATGTTGAGATCTGTTAAGGAAATACCAAGCACCACCCACCAGTCGGAGCACAGCCAATAGGAATGCTCACAAGGAAAGCTCTCTCTGAAATGACCTGTGATTGGCCAAAGTCTGCCGTCATATAGGCTAGATTTTTTAAAGCCTGAAAACAGAGTGAAGAGGTGCAGAAGTCTAGTTTTCTCTCAGAACACTTGAATTACAATATGCTGAAATGTTATTATGGAATTTTTGCCCATTGATGCCAAAAACTTGTTGCCTACTGAAGCTTTAATACAGAAGAGCAACTTTAAATATCTATGGTCTTCTATAAAATATATAATAATGACAGGGCACAAAATGATTTATCATTTGTTTGACAAAGCATTCAGATGCAATATTGTGTGTAAGCTGTTTTGTTCCCTCATCCCTGAGGACAAGGGGCCAGCTAGTGTTGCTCATGACGACCGTTTCCACTGTATTTCTCTAAGGATTTAAAGGTTTTCCATCACAGACTGAGGGAGAAGAAGACATTGTTCTCCCCTGATCATGCCTGTCCTCACCAGGTCGGGGTTGTGGAGAGATAATGTCTTTGGTGGAAAGACTGAACTTTGCCTCACACAGATTTTAAATTTGATTTCAGTGGTGTTTTTGCGTGTAAGGTGCTCCTTCCTCTTGTATGTGTTTTTCATATTTCACATCTCGGATTTAATCATCTGTCAGCGTGACTCCCTCCCAGCACAAATGGCAGAAGTCAGTTTGTCTGCCAGTGTTTGGAAGTGGACCCATTTGTTGCTGAATATAGTGTTGACCCCCACTCACAGGTGTTGGATACTGTTTGCCAGTAAGCTATCTCTGTTAGGCTGCAGTACAAAGAATAAATGACGTGCATTATGGCCCCAGCCAGAACAAATGACCTATTTAGAAACTGTATTTTTTCCTTCTTTCTTGTAATTTTAAATGTATTAGTCAGGGAAGAGTATTGAATTATTGATTATATGGCAATTTTCTTTAAATATGAGCTTGGGGAAAAAGGTTGATCCATACTTATAAGGGAAGAGTGTTGCATTAGATCACCTCATTGATTCTTCCATTTTCCAAATTACCACCAAAACCAGCATGTATGTAACATGTATCACGTTGACATGTTTTGCGTGATATGTATGTAACATGTAGCACCCAACCTCTGGAGTATTTTTCTTAATCATGTCCTGATGACAACTTACAGTAGAACTCAAAAGCTTCTTTTATCCGACGTAACGTCGAGCGAGCAAGAGCCGAGGTTTGTGTAAACAATATTAACCACAGCACAGGAAGCTTGATGAGAGACTGGAGGGGTTCATTAGTGGGGTTGTGTTGTGTGTTCATCTCTGAATTACAGCATTAATCCACTTTAATGACCTAGTTTCGTGGCGCCCAGGTCTTGTCAGTTGTCTGTGATAACTGGCTCCTCGGGGATGTGGGCCACTTTGAAACAAAATGTTTCCTCATTGACTTTTTTAACACTTGTCATTTTTTACCGTGTCACTCTTTAAAGGCCAGCTGTAAAGAATTACTTATTGATTTTAAGAGGTGGCTGTCAATGTTTCAATTACTGATAGTTTGCGCATGTTGTGCACCTGCTAACACATTTAGTGTACATACAAAACACCCACACACATATAACTAGTACACTGCCTCAGACGACGGGTGAAGGCAGTTATTCAAGCAATTTACACGTGTGTGTTGTAGACTTACATCCACATGTGTCCTGTGAGGTCAAACGGACTCATCGGGGAATCGGCACAAGGCAGAGCAGTGCACTGCAGGCTCTCCAGCTCTCTCCCACTGCAGAGGCCTCTCATGTCATCCTGCCTATCGATCTGTACTGTAATGTAAAGTATCATTGCACCCTGGAGGATATCGTCTGACAATTTTGTCAGGGATCATTAGAATACTTCTTTTTGATTGCCCGGGCCACGGCGGGCAGGAAGTGGCTCCCTTGTGAGTTTTTAACAGCCTCTTTTCTCCTTATGGGGAAAAATAACTTGATTTAAGATGCACAGAGATAAATGGACTGGTTCCAGTTTTACTCCTGGTCTCTGTGGTTTTACTGTACACATTTAAACGGCTCACACATGGGGGAGTGTGAAGATTGCATGAACTGCATGAGTGTTATCATTTGGAAATATATAGAGGGATTCATATCCTATTATCTAATGTGAGAAATATAAGAAAATTTAGAGAGCTATTTGATAACACAGGGTGCTTTAACTATTTTTGGACTTCTTAGTAACAATCCGCACACACATATGCTTACACACATCAATAGTACCCTAACAAGCTCTTTTGAAAGGAGTGGATATTCTAATCAGTTTGCTTTTTATTTTTCGGCATGAGTGTTTCCTCCAAATGAAATTAACTAGAGCAGTGCCCGTTTAAAACATGCCTGTTCAACACAGCTGCCATGACACAGCTGCATCCCCTAGCAATGCTACGAGTATACATGTCATTTGGGTGCTCACACAGACATCGACTGAGAGCGAGTTGTACCCAGCATGCCATTCGGCGGTGTAACATTTAATATTGTAGCTAGTGACGGAGAGTGAGCTGTACCCAGCGTGCCATTCGGAGGTGTAACAGTTAATATTGTAGTGAGCAATGGAGAGCAAGCTGCACCCAGCATGCCATTCATCGGTGTAACAGTTAATATTGTAACAAGCGACAGAGAGCGAGCTGTACTCAGCATGCCATTCGGTGGTGTAACAGTTAATATTGTAGCGAGCAAACTGTACCTAGCATGCCATTCGGTGGTGTAACAGTTAATATTGTAGCGAGCGAACTGTACCTAGCATGCCATTCGGTGGTGTAACAGTTAATATTGTAGCGGGCGAACTGTACCCAACATGCCATTTGGCGGTGTAACAGTTAATATTGTAGCGAGTGACAGAGAGCAAGCTGTACCCAACATGCCATTTGGCGGTGTAACAGTTAATATTGTAGCGAGCGACGTAGAGCAAGCTGTACCCAACATGCCTTTCAGTGGTGTAACAGTTAATATTGTAGCGAGTGACAGAGAGCGAGCTGTACCCAACATGCCATTTGGCGGTGTAACAGTTAATATTGTAGCGAGTGACAGAGAGCAAGCTGTACCCAACATGCCATTTGGCGGTGTAACAGTTAATATTGTAGCGAGCAACGTAGAGCAAGCTGTACCCAACATGCCATTCAGCGGTGTAACAGTTAATATTGTAGCAAGCGAAAAAGAGCGAGCTTTACCCAGCATGCCATTCAGCGGTGTAACAGTTAATATTGGAACAAGCGACAGAGAGCGAGCTTTACCCAGCATGCCATTCAGCAGTGTAACAGTTAACATTGTAGCGAGTGAACTGTACCCAGCATGCCATTCGGTGGTGTAGCAGTTAATATTGTAGCGAGTGACGGAGAGCGAGCTGTACCCAACACGCCATTTGGTTGTGTAACAATTAATATTGTAGCGAGCGACAGAGAGCGAGCTGCACCCGACATGCCATTTGGTAGTGTAACAGTTAATATTGTAGAGAGTGAACTGTACCCAGCATGCCATTCAGCGGTGTAACAGTTAATAATATAACAAGCGACAGAGAGCGAGCTTTACCCAGCATGCCATTCAGCGGTGTAACAGTTAATATTGTAGCAAGCGACAGAGAGCGAGCTTTTCCCAGCATGCCATTCAGCGGTGTAACAGTTAATATTGTAGCAAGCAACAGAGAGCGAGCTGTACCCAGCATGCCATTCGGCGGTGTAACAGTTAATATTGTAGCAAGCAACAGAGAGCGAGCTGTACCCAGCATGCCAATCGACGGTGTAACAGTTAATATTGTAGTAAGCGACAGAGAGCGAGCTGTACCCAGCATGCAAATCGGCGGTGTAACAGTTAATATTGTAGTAAGCGACAGAGAGCATGCTGTACCCAGCATTCCGTTCAGCCTTGCTTCCAATTTTTCCCATTGACCACTCACGGTATTGCAACGAAAAATCCCACTGTGGCCCAGCATGGTTTAAACAGCATGGTTTAAACAGCATTTTAAACCATAGACCACCATTTTAAAATAGACGTCTGTAAAACACCTCGAACTGCAATTATGACTCTTTGAATAATGAATTTTTTGATCCATGAAGGTTATAAATTTGTAAAACTTGTTTGTCCCATAGACCTCAAGAGCTCCCACTCAACACGGCACTTCCTTGGGTCCTTAGCAATACACCGGCCAAGAGTGAAGTCGATCAGATGAATGGACGTCGAGAAAATCAAAGGACAGACATACAGACAGAGTACTCCTTCAATATTAGTTAGATGATTAAAGGTAGCATGAATAAATAAGCCTGAAAAGTACCGCAGTTTCCACCACAGACTAATAAAGCATCATGTAATCCTGGATAATGATGAAAGGTCTGTGATGTTATTAGTTATAAAAAACACACTGGGACTATACTGAGGATCAATGAAGGTATTTCTGCTACTGATTTGAAGCATTTATAAGGGAAAAACTGTGCATGGACATCAAGGCAATGTACTGCTGTGTGAATGATAGTTGTGTAATATAATGAAACATTTTCAACAATATCTTAAGTTCAAAGTGACGTCATTCTGTCTTCTTTAATGTAAAATGCATTAAGTTTCATGATCAGCTTGTTGTAGTTTTATTCAGAATATTGTGCATTGGCCCAAGTCATGACCATTGCTTTAAGGGATTTCTAGACTGGGACCAGCAGTGTTAAACCATCCGCTCCCCTTCACCCAGCATGCCCGCAGCCAAGACATCTACCAATCAGAGAAGGAGCGTGAGCATTGTTTGGCATTGCTTAGAGCAAGTGTTCACTAGCAAATGAACAGCTGCTGTGAACCAAGTCATGACCAAATACTTCATTCAAACTCCAACACAGGGCCAGAACTAGTTTCTGTGCTTCACTGGGCTCAAACTGCAAGACACTGTATTATGCAACGTCCTGTATAGCACACATTTACAGATATCATTTTTATCAAAATGTACTGAATATGCATACGGCACATGAAATTTGGGCCTTCTGGACAGTTGATACGTTTAACACATATTAGCATGCCGCTTTGATAAACTGTCAGTTACCGCTCCTTGGTACTTGGCTCAAATGCAACTCCATATGTGATGTTTAGACGTCGGCTCCAAAAACCTCTCCAGTGCCCCCACATTGTGACTAATAGGGCATAAGACCAATAGAACAAAATTGAGGAATCCCACACACATAATAACCAACTCCTCTTTAAAATCCATTGTGACCAACAATATTCATTATAGCAGACAGATGAGGGCAACGACACCGGCCCAGTGAGGATTCAGTCATCCTCCACTGTATAGCGAGCCAGCCCACATCCACTGATAGAGTGTTAGTTATACAGGCTAATTCTATCCACCAGGATATAAAGCACATAATAATGTTCCGAGGCCAGTGTCTTTAAACAATATAATTTCACCTTTCATCTGTCTTCCATGTGAGTGTCATGGTATACAATATAACAAAGTAGAACAGTATAAAAACAGTATGCATGATAAAAAATATTACTTGACAACGAATTTCAAATATGACACTCAGCATTTAATGGAGTCATATAGTATACGCTTTACAATAACTTAAACTTAACCTGCTGCTGTCCCGGAGTAATGATTAAATCTTCAGTGAGGTTGTCATATTATCATTAAATGTCTTCCCTTTTCCTCCCAGAATGCATTGTGCTGTGTTAGTTATGGGCAGTGGTGGGTAGAGTAAACAAAAACAGTACTCAAGTAAAAGTAATTTAATGTTATAGTTATATTGACCCAAGTAGAAGTAAAAGAACTCATAAAAAATAACTACTTGAGTAAGAGTAAAAAAAAACTACTCAAGTAGTGAGTGGGTAACTTCAGTAGATGCGACAAATGACAAAATATGAACTTTTAAGCACAGTTTAATCTCTTAAAACTAGGGCTGTAAATTGATTCAAATATTTAATTTTATCTGTTCAAAATTACCCTTAAAGGGAGATTTGTCATGTATTTAATACTCTTATCAACATGGGAGTGGGCAAATATGCTTGCTTTATGCAAATGTATGTATATATTCATTATTGGAATTCAATTAACAACACAAAACAATGACAAATATTGTCCAGAAACCCTCACAGGTACTGCATTTAGCATAAAAATAAGCTCAAATCATAACATGGCAAACTGCAGCCCAACAGGCAACAACAGCTGTCAGTGTGTCTGTGTGCTGACTTGACTATGACTTGCCCAAAACTGCATATGATTATCATAAAGTGGGCATGTCTGTAAAGGGGAGACTCGTGGGTACCCATAGAACCCATTTTCATTCACATATCTTGAGGTCAGAGGTCAAGGGACCCCTTTGAAAATGGCCATAACAGAATCGCCAAAATGTAGCACAAGTTTGGAGTGTTATTTAACCTCCTTCCTGACAAGCTAGTATGACATGGTTGGTACCAATGGATTCCTTAGGTTTTCTAGTTTCATATGATACCAGTATCATCACTAGCTCTAACTGAGCCCGCTACAACCTCCGAAAGATACATTAATGTGTTAAATAAATTAGTGGCGTTAAAGCGTTATTATCGCATTAACTTTGACAGCCCTACTTAGAACAAAACAACAAGTCAAAAAACTTTGTGTCACTTACTGAATCCTCAAAGGAGAGGCTTGGACGCTGTGTGTGTGTGTGTGTGTGTGTGTGTGTGTGTGTGTGTGTGTGTGTGTGTGTGTGTGTGTGTGTACAGGCTATCTCATCTCTCGCTGTCGGACAATCGCTGTCGTGCGTGTGAGCTCAGCTGAATATGCAAATTATTTATAGCTAAATGTATAGGTTAAAGTAGCGAGAAGTGTGTAATGTAACAGAGTAGAAGTACATATATGTTATCACAAATGTACTCAAATAAGAGTAAAAAGTATTCAGCAAAACAACTACTCTTAGAAGTACAATTTATTAAAAAACATTACTCAAGGACATGTAACAGAGTAAATGTAACAGAGTAAATGTAATGCATTACTACTAGGGCTGAGCGATATGGAGAAAATCAAATCACAATATTTTTGACCAAATACCTCGATATCGATACCGCGACAATATTGTAAGGTAGACTATTGGTGCTTTCACAAAGTATTTACACAATGAGATTTTTGATAAATAATCATCAGTAATGTTGATATAATGACTAAGTGGGTAAAGGCAAATAATAGAACCGCTAGAACAGTCTGGTAAGTTCAGAAAATTACATCACTCTACTGTAATTCAGCCTTTAAAACCAGGAAAAGACACTTGTGCTATATTACGATATCTAAAATCGAAGACGATACCTAGTCTAATATCACAATATTGATATAGTAACGATATATTGCCCAGCCCTAGTTACTACCCACCACTGGTTTTGGGCCTCATTGTCTCCTCCCACCAAATTTCGGAGCCAGTTTCATAGATGTTCATTAAACTCAATTTTCAGAAATATTAGGAGCAGTTGGAGATCAAATCAAGTTTGCATTGATTTCAAGTGCTTAGTGAATCTGTTGGCGTTCCTTTCAACTTTGGACTGTTCTTCTGACGAGTCAATTCTTCCTTCTGTTAAAGCTCTAATACCATCCATGGTTTCAGAACAGTCTTAAAAGTATTGTCTATATTTGGAGACATCTGTCACAAAGGCGTGTGGTTGAAATATAGATGATGATAGATGTTCTCAGTTTTGCTTTGGGGCGAGTCAAGAAGTGCTTTCACTGAGTAGTCACCTAGAGCATGGGGAAGGGCCCGCGGTCAAATGGAGCAGTAAAGAAGTGAGCGGATATCAGTAATGAATGCTACAGTGGTCACTCTCATGCCAAGCATCGTTCGGCAGTGGCACTGCCCTTCATCTGACCTTTCTCCCCACGCCCTCATCTAATCTTTACCCAGAAGTGATACACACACATGTCTTAATGATGCGCAAGGCCTTAAATAAAGCCCACTCTCAAACCATGCCCTTTTATAATCATCTCTCTGGGAGTTTCCTGTCCAGTGAGAATTGTCATAGTCAACGTATTTGCTTCCTTATCATGAAAACGTTTTCCATTTTTAGCCTCTCTGAGCTCTCTTCTGCTGCTTTACAGCTTGGTTTGAGCCTTCTGTGATTTTAACAGATCATTTTGAAGTAGTTTTAGGTGCAGTGTGTAGGATTTGGCGGCGGTGAGGTTGCAGATTGCAACCAACTGAAACTTCTCCCGCGTGTCAAGTGTGAAGGAGAACTAAGGTGGCCTTCAGGTAACGTAAAAACGTGACAAGCTCTCTCTAGAGCCAGTGTTTGGTTTGTCCGTTCTGGGCTACTTTAGAAACATGGTGGCCGGCTCCGTGAAGAGGACCAGCTCCGTATGTAGATATAAACGGCTCATTCTAAGCTAACAAAAACACAAATATTTTTATATTCAGGTGATTATACACTAAATAAAACATACTTATTAACATTATGTTCCATTCCTGCCAATAGATCCCCCCAAATGCTGCACACTGTTCCTTTAATGGCAGTGAGATGCATTGCGCTACTCTATATGGCTGCTCCAACAGTGCAGTTACATGGTCAAGCTCATGAACATACAGCCATGTGCGGTCATGCGATTGATTGGTTCCTGCAGTGCCAACAAGATAATCAATATTACAGCTATTTCACCCCCTCTTTAGCCACTGATCTGCCATGTAGTGAGCCATTCTGTTCTGCTCTACACACTATCTTTATCCTGCACATCTTGTACAGATAGTAGAAGTCACTGTAACAGCGAGGATAAAAGAGCATCTTGTACAAAATGCAACAAATAGGTGGACAATAAATGTGACACACACACTATAAGGTTATTTTGAGCGTCAGGCATGAGGTGGATGTTTAGTAGATGGAGGGTGCAGTCTTTTGCACTACTTGACCAGCCAGGTTCAGGGAGTGTGGAAACAACCAAACTGGCTCACTTTGTCATAATTTATAAGATTTGGCATATCACATAATGCCTTAAAGGAACAGTGTGTAACATTTCAGGAGATCTATTATCAGAAATGGAAAAAAATATTCATGACTCTGTTTTCATGAGTGTATAATCACCTGATACTAAGAATAGCTGTGTTTTTGTTAGCTTAGAATGAGCCCTTCATATCTACATAGGGAGCGGGTCCTCTTCACCGAGTCTGCCATGTTGCGGCGCCATGTTTCTACAGTAGGCCAGAACGGACAAACCAAACACTGACTCTAGAGAGAGCCTTTCATGTTTTTACATACCTGAAGGCCACCGTAGTTCTCGGTCTCTTTATGAAATACATAAATCATTGGCTAAGTATAAGTTAAAGTATACAAAGTGTACTTTCATAAACTAAAAAGTGGGCTACAAGTTTATAACTATTAAACTAACAGTATATCTATTCACTTGTAGTATAGTTCATAGTATAGTTGCAGTACAAAATACAGCTTGGATGTAAACTAGTTATATACTCAAAGTTTACTATTCTTACACTTAGAGTACACTTAAAAGTATACTTTTATAAACTAAAAAGTGGGTCAATTTAGTCCCAAGAAGTATTGAATTAGTACACTTAGTACACAGTATACTACTAGTACATTGATCTTAGTATACTTACTACATAAAGTATACTTCGGGAAATATACTTGTACTTTTCTTAAGTATACTTCATAAAATAAACTTGAAGTATACTACTTTTTCGTAAGGGCATGCTTGTGAAACTGCGGTAACGTGAGCCGCAGAGTGCAAAACCGTGGTACTGCCAGATGACGTCTGACTTCCGTTGCTCCTGAAGTAGTGTTATTATGGTAATGATGGCCTCTGAGCGAGGCGAATGGCATTACCACGGTTTTGCACTCGGCGGCTCACGTTACCACAGTCTTGGAAAGGGAGGAGTAAGCGGAGGGGTACTCAGTTGTCACTGTCACACTGTCCCTTTAACAGGTTTATTTTTAACTCTTGTTATGTTTTGAACTGCTTTATTTTATACATTTTGTTGTCACTATATGTAGATAGTTAATGATATTCTTAATACTTGTTGTTATTATGCTGCCTGAAGGTGACAATCTTTTTATTACGCACATAGTATTCATCTTATCAAATAATCACAAATGATTTTATGAAGCTTTTGTTGTTTTTGAATAAAATTACATCTTAAATTCTCATTATCCTTTCCATGACAGCGTACAGTAGCACTTGAATGCGGCGCTGTTCAGCAGCCGACTCTCGTATTTCTGAGCCACTTGAAAGCACCTGACCACAACACAAGTCAGTGGTAGACTTTTCAAATCAGTTCACATTTGCTCAAGTAAGTTTCAGGTCTTTGAAGTTTTTTCACACATTCAAAAGTCCATATAACACGATGGTATGCTTTGGAAAATGTGGACCAGTCATGTAAAGAATATATGATACAATGAATACAATAATGATTAGCTCCAAAGCTGCACAGGTGAAAAAACCCAGTTAAGCATACTGTATGACTTCACCATCAAGGTTTTTTCTCATTTAGAAAATCTTAAGAAGGACAAAGAGTCGGTAAACACACACGCAAAACAACATGTACTCCCTACCAAACAAAAAAACAAGAATTCAGAAAAGTCAGATTCACAATTGAGATAAATTGTTTTGTTTTTTGCAGGTATTTAAACCAAGACACAAGGATGAGGGACCTTGCCAGTAACCAAGACACTGAGATGTTCAGAAGAGGTGAAGTTACCAAGGGAGACAGGAGAACATTTATAGTTGTGAACAAAACCAAGGTTACATTTAAGAGCACAAATCTGAGCATAAATCTGGGTTTGTGTTAGCTTCGATTAGTCCAGCACGTTACTGTACTCTACCTCACTCCGCCCAATTTGTTATCCTCATAACTCATTCCACTGTTATGTAACAGCACTGTGGGTCTTTTTTAACTTGTAAAGACTGCATCTTTCATAATTTATACCCTTTCATAGCACGGATCTATCTGGGATATAGGCCTGTATGGGGCTTGAGTATTAAAATGGGGCAAACTTCCTGCATTCAGGAGGAAGTGCAGCATGTGTGCGCCAAACTGGCATCAAAAGAGACCACTTTTAGTGGGATAAAGTCTATTTCCGAGTCAAAGCATCCATTCCTCTGTAGCTCAGCAGCATTAATGGAGCAGCGGGGCTGAGAGTATAAAGCCTTGGCGTCGTAACCTATTCTACCATCCATTAGCTGAAAATTGTGTTGACTTTAAAACTACTTTCTATAGATGACGTCTGAGGGGTTTTCAGATTTTGTTAGAGTTAAGGTTTTGTCACTGTTAACCAGGGGAGATGTAGAAGTTTCGTTTTTTGCACTAAGAAAGGAGCAGGTGAGGGAAAAAAAAGAGGGGCTGATAACACATAATAGTCAAACAAGGAGTGTTGCCAGAGTGTTTCCTGCATTTTCTGATACGATTAAAGATTATGTACCGTTTATACTCTATCATACTAGATAATGGCAGAACAGGGCCATCTCCAAAAGAAGTAAGTAGTGTGCCCAGAGATGTCTCTAATGTCTGTTTCTATTTTTAAAAAAGGTCAAGACAGCGTTTGTTATGCTTCATCAACACCAATCTGATAGATGATCACTGAGTGCGGAGAAGAGAGCTTTTAAGGAGAGAGGAGAGAGCTCCTGCTGGCAAAAGCTTCCTGGCCCGATTCATAGCGCATCACTTTTGAAGCCTGTTGATCTGAAAGGTATGAATAAAGTGTTGCATTTGAGCCAGCGAACTGTATAAATGTGTGAATAAAGTGAAGGTTTAAGTGTTCCAACATAATTCCTTCATAATTCTTCTTACTAACAGAACTCCTCCATTGCACGTGTTTGTTCAGTATCCCCTAACAAACAGGCTTAGAGCCAGTGTGATGCAGCTACCTCTAAACAGGATCTCCTCATGGGACCTGTTACCGTAGTCACTTTCCATCACACAGATTATAAAAAAAATACTTGATCCTGACCTTGGGGGAATGCACTAACTCCTCCTGCTGATATCACTGCGGTTCTGGCCACAGGCAGAAAAATATGAGCTCTGAAGGAACAAGGGAGACAGTGTTTCTGTTCAGTGGCCATATAGTGCAATAAAGCAGCATGTGTAAAAACAAATTGAAATGTCCTTAAATTATTGGATTTGATTCCTCATCAAAGCACAGTACTACACTATTTCTTTGTACGTACGCACAGCTATATACCTGCACTATCATACATAACATTATCAAATAGGAATGGTGATGATGGAGTTGAGTATTACACTCACAAGTACAAAGAAAATACACCACAGATGAATTAGGGCTGGGTATCACCACTGATTTCCACATTAGATTTGATTTTCGATTCAATATTGAATTAGAGATATTTGAGTTACAATACCAATTTAGCTTCGGATATCAAAGAGATTCTCAGAAAATTAATGCTGTATATTCTACAAGGAACCCTCTAACCTGGTGCATTGTTAACAATATTATTGTTTACTTAAAGGAACAGTGTGTATTATTAATAAGTATGTTTTCCTTAGTGTATAAACACCTGAAAATAAGAATCGTTGTGTTTCTGTTACCTTAGAATGAGCCGTTTATATCTACATATGGAGCGGGTCCTCTTCATGGAAGTGGCGTCCATGTTTCTACTAGGGGTGTAAGAAAATATTGAAAATATCAAGTATTGCGTTATTTTGTTTTGTGATACTGTATCGATTCTCAAAAACACTATCGATTTTTGAATAATAGTTTACATGCAAAAATCTACTCAGTCAATACTTTATTTAATTTGCAAAGACAAGTGCCCTCTCAGTGTATGAGCCCTCTCAAAGTAGTGCTATGATGTTGGATGTTACAGGGACTGTGATAAATGCAAATTGTATAAAAAAGTAACTTTTTTGCTCAGATTTTATGCATATGGTGGTGTGTTCTTTATGCTATGACAGTTTTCTTAAAATTAAATTAAAAAATCTCAATATATCGCCTTGTTTACAGTATCGCAATCTATCGCGATATATTGAATCGTAACCCCTGTATCACAATACCTATTGTATCACCAGATTCTTGCCACACAGCCCTAGTTTCTACAGTAGCCCAGAACGGACAAACCAAACACTGGCTCTAGATAGGGCCATACGCGTTTTCACGTTTCTGCGTCAGCCACCGTAGTTCTTGTACAGGCTTGGCACACAGGAGAAGTTTCAGTTGGTTACAATCTGCAACCTCACCACTAGTCTCCAGATCCTACATAGTGCACCTTTAATATTATTGTTGTTATTAGATTTGTGGTATTCCCACAATATTTCACCTCAATTTTGCACATCGTACATATGGCTTTGCTTTTGTCCAGCTCTTCCCTGTCTTCATTGTTTTTAAATCCATTTGCCTTTAGGCTTGGCGGTGCCTTCAGTGGAGCAACACCCGGCATGTTTTGACTCAACTGAGGTGTGCTAGTCTCTAACGTGGCCAGGTCTCGATGCGCAAAAGAACCAAAGGCTGGCCACGCGAGACTGACTGGATTAAAGCTTCATGTATCCACGGGAAAAGGCATATATCAACAGATCAATCTCTGGATTTTATAATCCGAATCGATATCGGATCATTCAGATGAAATTTTTTTCAACCCAGCCCCATTTGGAATAGCATGAGAATAATGTAACAAAACCAACCTTTCACCGTAGTTGATGACTTTTAAAGTGTTTTACCCTTTCAATAGCAGCACTTTTTATTTCCCCTTCTTTCCGTGATTGTTATACTACACAGTATATACTGTACATTACAATGCATCCTTTCCATTACATATGTTCATTTACGCTTTAAGATTAAAAATAGATTCATCTGAAAAACATTACACACATACACATACACACGGACACGCACGCACGCACGCACGCACGTACACACGCACACACGCACACACGCACATACACACACACACACAAACACACACCGTTATTGTTGATGTGATGTGGTCCCAAAGAGACCTTCTTATTCCCACAATGGTGCAATGGAAGATCCACCAGTGCACCAGTGAGACTTCCCTGGAACTGGTAACATCCCCTGCCATTCATGACATGAAAACAAGCTTTGTTATCTTAAATACATCATTATCTTCTTTCTAAATTGATGACGATACTTACAGAGCCTACAAAAAGTGTTTAAATTTTTAATGGCTTTTGTTGTTGTTTGTTTGTTTGTTACTACATTCAGTGACAATGGATATGGATAATTGAGATTTTTGACAGTGATCAATAAAAAAAAAAATCTCTACATCTTGATTGCATGAGTATTTGCCCCCTTTTAAAATGACATGTGTAAAGCATCACTGATGAAATTAGTTGTTTTTAGAGGTGGCATTGTAAGTTGAATGAAGATGTGAGTAATCAAGTTGTGACAAAGTGTGTTTTGGTTATTTAAGGTCCAGTCAACTACTTCAAAATACGAAGGAACATTACAGACAACTCACACCAAGTTGACTGAAAGTATTAATCAGGGAAAAGATACAATAACATGTCTTAGCCACTGAATATCCCTCCACGTTTTGGTGCAGCTGTATATCTTTTGAGAGCAGCGTATGTTCAAAGTGTTTGTGTGAGATCGCCACAAGGTTCAAGTTGCTTTTCTGTGTTTTGCATGTTCTCCCTTTGCTTGTGTGGGTTTCCTCTGGGTGCACCAGTTTCTACAGACCAAAGGCATGCAGGTTAGGTGAACCACAGCAGAGAGTCTAGATTTCCAGAACTTGAACAGTCTCACAAAGAGTTGGTGAAATCCTCAGTGTCTGCTAAGTGGATGCAGACCTGTCATCAACATGGACTGTAACCGCTGCGTCTACTTAATATTGACTTCAAACAGGATGAATACTCATGCAGTTATTTATTTTTGTTTTTTTGTGATTAATTTGGGTCAATTCAAGAGATTCATATTCACTTTTAAGATGAAAGATTTGTTTCTGTTGATCACTGTGGAAAAATTAAAAAAAGTAAACACAAAAAGTCAGTAGTTTCACTGTAAACAGAGGTTAGAGAATAGCCTTATTATGAAACATAATATAAACAAAATCACTGCATCAATTTTGCAAGCACAGTGAATGTATCCCACTTGCAGCTTATTAGACTGT
The DNA here is from genome assembly GCA_916701645.2 of Sebastolobus alascanus. Taxonomy (NCBI): domain Eukaryota; kingdom Metazoa; phylum Chordata; class Actinopteri; order Perciformes; family Sebastidae; genus Sebastolobus; species Sebastolobus alascanus. Next base: position 7,205,546 of record CAKAOJ020000059.1, read on the forward strand.
TGTCAGGTTATTAAATAGGCGTTATCATTGCTATAAGCCCCATATATGTGGGTCAGTAGGAGCCTACTACACCCATTAGCAGGTTTTATCATCTATTCACTTGGTAGATCACCAAAAAAAAGAATTAAAGAACACGACAGCGACCTCTAGCGAACGTAGTAATTATGACAAGAGCAGAATCCGAAGTCAGGCGCTGTAGTACAGCAACAACTTGTAGTTGTCTTTGTGTTCATAGTTATTTTAAGCCAAAACAGAATCATTCTCCCTAAACTTAACCAAGTGTTTTTTTGGCCTAAACCTAAAGAAGTTGTAGTTTTGGTGCTTAAACCTAAAGAAGTCTTTTTGTTTGTGTTCAAAACATAAAGTTTCTTTCAGTTTTACATGTTAGAACGTGTTGCATTTAAGTTTTGCTTTCACTTTTACAACATAGGTGTAGTAGGCCCCTAATGACCCACATCTATGGTGCTTATAGCGACTGATAACGCACATTTAATGGCCTGATAACAGTCGAATCGGGTGCACCCCACTTGAGGCTACATACATTAAAAAGGATTTTTTTTTTTTTTTTGAAATGCAAAAAAAATCACAAAGAAACAATGTGGCAGATTGAGAGGCACCTAACTCCCAGTCCCTATTTTATCACCCTGGTATCTGCCATCTGTCCCATCAACAAGTCTCTTCTTGTACAACAAAGTAACAAATTGGACTGGAAAGGTTTTATTGCCTATAATTCATTCATGAGGACTCTTCCTATATGCACTGAGATGTGACCGCGCCGGGGGAACAGTTAATTGGCCTGTGAGGGCATCTGTGGGGAGATGTCAGACATGAGGAATCGCCCCTTGCCATGGCAGCTTTACAGCAACTCCTACAGTTATACGCAACCTCATTATTCTGTAATGTACTCATAAATGTATACGTGTGCAGTTATTTACTAGCAAATCGTTTGTGTATTGATAGTTGGCTGCACGGGTAATGCATATGTAGGTATTACATATTGAGTTTGTTTTGCCAGTACAGCTGAATCTTGTTACACTAAACATTAATTCAATGTTCATCATGGTGCATGGAAAAAGGGTGACACAATGGTCTATTACACTTTCATGAGTGCTTTGGTTGTTCATTCCAACCGGACGTGGTCAGTTTTCTATCAAATTTCGTGGAGCTATCTTATGGAATGAAAATGTCCATTTAATGGATTCTTCTGTGTCATTGTCTATGTACAAAAAGAGACTTAGAAATGCTCTGCTGACAAAAACATTTGATTTGGAAAAAAAATCATCACTCTTAGAAACTGTTGTTCACACTGTAAATATGGCAATTACTCCTGGTTCTCTGCATTATTTGAACTTTACTCCCACTCTTATTTTCATATGTGAAATTTTTTGAATGAATGAATGATTGAAGGTACTGTGATTTTACTGCCGATTTTCATTGTAATATTTTTACCTATAGTTTGTCCTTTGGGTGTGTTACGGTGGGATTTGAATTGTTAACAGTTCTAATCTCAGTTGCACCAAAATCGTCATAACCAGCTGTGGTCAGTAGGGGGCAGTGTTGTAGTATAGATGTTCATTCATGAAGTCATATATCACCTCAATGGGATTCATTCAACAAATCTTTGATGATATGCTCCATTGTGTTGTACTGTCTCAAACATATACTTTACATGATAACATAATTTAGCATGATAACATAATTGAACATAATTTATCATGCTTAATTATATTATCAGGCTAAATTATGCTCCATTGTGTTGTACTGTCCCAAACATGTATTTGGTACTTTACATGATAAAATAATTTAGCATACTTCTGCATAGTATGCAGTACTATGTGATGTATGTATTAGATTTAATTTAATGTCGTTTTCTTACTTTAAATAAACTTATTTACTCTTGTTATGATCAGATATCAACCCACAGTGTGAGTGTTTCCTGCGCAGAGATTCTGTGGGTGTCTTCTGTATAAACTGTGAGTGTGTTTTAGTTTTAGTTTCCAAGTAACTGTTACCAAGGCTGTGATTGTCTGCATGCAGCAAAAAGGGAACTAGAGTAACCTACACACCCTTGACCTCATTAAAAATGTAATTTCATTAAATGTAATGATTCTACATTCGATTTGATTATGTCACGATCAACATGTTTAACAGATCCATTGAACTTTGACCCTAACATTATAATTGGTGTTCAAAAAGGAGTGTCACCTCGTTATTTTTAAAATAGCATGAACACGTTTTGAAAATTCGGTTTGTATCCCTGTTCATTTTCAGCTTTGAACTGTGTGAAACGGCGTCTTCACACAGCAGCTCATTTTACAGTCACTGTCTCCTCACTAATTAGCCTATCTCTATGCCTGTATGCGTTGCTCTGTGTGGAACTTGCTAAACAAGCACATCGTTTGAAACCGTTCATTCATCTCCCGCTCTCTCCAGCTGCTGTCATGGCAACCATGTATGACTGGCAGAAAACAGACTGCGGTATCTGAGCTCCAGTCAACCTTGACGCTTCAGAGCATGAACACATTCTCTTATGGGCAGATGAAGAGTTGTGATATCGAGACACCAGAGCATCCGCAGACTGTGAGGTGAGTCAGAGAGGCCTGAGGAGGGACTGGGTTAGGTAGCATACTGTACGCGTTTATATGATTAATCCTGGGCCACAACACTAATGCAAAAATGATACATCATTAAAATGTTTCTTTTTCTGGTGGGGGTTGGGGGCTGGTAGTGTTGCACTTTTGCTTAATGTTTTGTCTTGACAGGACCGTGATGGGCGCATCTGGCATATCAACCCCTGCTTCCCACTGGAAACAAATATCTGCAGCAGAAATGGGACAAGGGATTTACTGCCACAGCAAGGAACTAAAGCACCGTGCAATTCCTTCAACTGCAAAATCAATATTTGGGTTACACTTCCAGAGTATCAAATATCACTTAGCTGCGTTCACTGTAAGTAAAACAGTGACAAGCAAAGTATTTTCTCTGCAGCTTGAATGTCAGAGGATAAGTAGTCGGAGTTTGATCATTCTTTTCAAAAAAGAAGACAAATTATGATCAAATAGACCAAATGTGGCAATAATTTATGCTGTGTTTCAATAGCGCACACAAGACTATGATGAATGAATGCTCCACCCATGCCTCAGAGCATGTCTGACAGGGCCCCATTTGAAGAAGGCTTAGCCCCAGTGGACATGAAGTCATGTCCACTGGGGAGAGACGAAATTTCAGTTTGCAAAAATGACATCCTGCTTCGGCAATAACGCCGCTTAGATTTTATTTCTTCATTAATCATCTTTCTCCCATTGCGTCCAGATTGCATCACCGTGATAGAGTGTTTTAAGAGGCGGAATGAATTCTCCGGCCACAGCCGTCATCCAGACGACCACCGTGCGAGAGTGTTTTTGGAATGAGGATGCTAAACACCAATCGCAGAAAGATGTTTTTCTTTTACGTCCATCTGTATCGTAGATGCCAAAGTATAGACAAAGATGGAAAATAATATACCTATAATAATTCAACATGTGTGATAAGTCAAATTAGTTCCACCTTTACTTGAAAAATTAAATTGCATCTTACACCTTAAAGGTGCTAAATGCGAGATTTGGAGCATTTCTATTGCCTCCACACGGCTCTCAACATGGCGACGGCTGAGCCGGTGGCTCGTAGCCAACGGTGCTAAGAGCGCTAACAGTGAAAACAAAGGCAACAGTGTTGACAGAGCTAGCAGTGATAACCTGGGTGGGAACCGGAGGGTGGGTGCTACGCTTCCGTGACAACGCTGTCAGTAGGGACAACAAAGCAAGGAAAAACTAAGATTACAACACACACAGAGGGAGAGAGTAGGGTGAGCAAGTGTCCCACTTTACGAGGGACTGCACAGCATTTTTATCCCGTGTCCCACGTCCCACATATTGAGACGATGTCCCACATTTTCATTGGCTCTAGTTTTCAAAAGTCAAACCACTGCAGGACAGACGCTTTTTTAAAGTCTGGCTTTTATCCGGTGCCTGTGAAGAAAGCAGGGAAGGCTGTCATCACGGGCCGTGTTTGCTGTACAGGTTAACATTTCACCGTCTTTGCTTTGCTATGCCCAATGGAGAAAATTGCGAGTCACCGCAAAGTTGCAAGTTACGCAGATTTAAACTACCACAAAGAAAAGGAAGAGCAGCTACAACAAACACTGTAAAACTAATTATAAGTATTTATAAGCCGGTGGACGTTGATTCTCGAGTTTTTTGTGAAATTTGCCAGTTATTTTCCAATTTCACACGGGGGGAAACGACATGGGCGACCCAGTTCATGGGAGTCTCACAAGAAAGGTGCGGCTCAAAAAGAGATGTGCCGATCTATGGATACATTCGAGCAAAGCATAGAGATGTTACCAGATAAGGGGCAGAATAGAAATGTGTATTATTTAATTTAGATAGAAATTATGTCAAGATTGTAGAGTACCTCTCAGCATTGGTAACGTGTCCCACATTGTCCCACACAAACATACTCTTTGTCCCACATTTGATTTGTTGGGATCTGGTCACCCTATATGAGAGCGACTTCATTTTCTGCTCAGGTAGACATTGGTCCTCTACATCTTTACATTGCAAATAGTTGTTTGCTGCTATATTAATGCTCTGGATATCATATAGAGAACCGTTATTGAATCAGTAATAATAATCCAATTTTATGTACATAATTTAAAACTAAATTCTGAAAGGGGCCATCTTTCATTATTAGTGCTTTTACTTTTGGTGCTTCATTTCATTTTCTTGATAATAATTGTGTTATTTTACTTAAGTAAAATGTGGTATTATCTATTGTGGTATTACTACTTTTACTTAAAGGGACTGTATGTAACTTTTTACATGTATAAATCCTATTTTATTGCAAATGTGGGAACAGGTTGTAACCAACCCTAAAAAAATGAGACCTTCCGAAACTTTCTGTGTTTCCTCTATCAGTCTGTAGACTGTCTACTCTCTTCAGCAAGTGAGTGGTGAAGCAAGAGAGAGCAAGCGACGGCGAAACGAGCGAGCAGTGGAGCAGGAGAGAGTTAATTTAGCTCTGAGAATATCAAGTGAATGTTCTGTGGAAGTTACAGTTTGTGTAGAAATAAATGCTGCAGCTCCTCAAAACCAAAAGAGGTTTCCCGTGTCTTGTTTCCCTGCTGCTGAGTGAAGTGACGGGGCTCCGGAGAGAGTAATGTTATCAACTCCGACCAAAACTACGGTGTCTCTTCTGTGCCTTCTGACCACGGTCGGGAGGCTGAGGCAGGAAAAATGAACACTACGATCAACATCTGCTGGGCCTTCCATTCACGGAGAGACCTTCGTTTGGTAAGCTAACATTACTGCCAAGCATGTGAAATATATAGTGATATTGTGCTTTTATCTGTCAATCACTTTCAGTCTCGTGTGTGTCGCCTCACTGTTTTGAACGATGATCGTTCTTGTCTATGTAGTGCGAGCGCGAGCAACAGGACGCTGACTGTCGTTGACTTAACGGCCACAGGTTGAGTCCCTTTAAAAGGAGGTAAAGGATCTCAATATTTCTTCCACCACAGACCAAAAGGCCAAAACTGAAGACAAAGAGAAGAGTGAATGAAAAACATGAGCATTCGTGTGCATGATTCAGATGCTACATTTTAATTGCAATAAAAGCATCAAGGAAGTTCATAGTGTGAACCACACGCATGTCCCCAAATCCATGTTTGCTCAGCAAGTCCGCATACCGGCTCTCTGTCCTCTCGGTCCCCTCAGTCTGGACAAGCATGTTCAGAGACTGCAGAGCAGAGTAGGGTGTCTGTCCGTCCAACATGGTCTCAGCTATGAGCACTGCACATCCTAAGGCCCAAAAGAAGATATTGTTCAAGACCTTAGTGTACGGGAATATTACAGAATGCCTCATAAGACATACAAAACAATATACACTGTTTTGTGTCCAGTAACTGCTGCTTTACAGACTCAAACTTCCTCAAAAAAAAATTGCTGACCTTTGTCCTTCATTTTGTCAAAGGTTACCAAAGTCACGCTTTGATGCAGAGCATAGCATCCAGGAGGTTGTCTGTATGTCTGACGTGTGCCGTTATGAAACCATGGCTCTTCAAAAGCAGACTGTATTCTGTTGCGCTCCTCTGTCTCCCCTGGCCCATGCTGAGGGCCTGGAGCAGCCCACGACTCGGCCCCCTTCTGTCTTCATCCAGGAAGATCTCGCTCAGCAGGAGGCCACAGCCTGGCAGCATGGTGCAAGTGCATGATTTGTATGCAGATATACAACTTTAGAGAACAATAGTGTTTGGTTTTGTTAATCCCTTATCCCCTTCCATTCCTTTGCTTTAGGCAACAAATAAAGATCAAGAAGGAAAACAAAAACACCATCTAGTTGGTATTTTGGCTTTGATTTGAACTTGCCAGCTTCTTGCCAAAGTGCTGCTTTATATGTCACAAAAACAGCTTTTAAATCAGTTGAACACAGACAATAGCAGGTTACAGCGCCGGTTCCAACTTTCTATGGTATAAACAACAACATCGCTACTGTATTTATGCCTAGATGACGTTACGTTGAGAGTTAATGCAGCAGCTACAATGTTTGCATAGCCTGGCACTTATCGATCCGAACTCCATTAAGAAAACAAACTTTTTAAAAGTTGTTTGCTTGTTGTTTTGCGAACAGACCTGACAAAGCATGAATTCAGACTTTGACAAATCTGCATCATTATGTAGTTATTTTGGCATCGTTTTGATCCGATTATTGTAGGGCTGTCAACAAAATCAGCAAAATCATTTTAATGCCGCAACGCAATCGATCTTTCGGAGGTTGTAGCGGGCTCAGTTTTAAAGCTAGTGAAGATACTGGCATCATATGAAAGTAGAAAACCTAAGGAATCCATTGGTACCAAACATGTCATACTAGCTTGCCGGAAAGGAGGTTAAAAAACACTCTAAACTTGTGCTAAATTTTGGCAATGAAAATCTGTCATGGCCATTTTCAAAGGGGTCCCTTAACTTCTGACTTCAAGATATGTGAATGAAAATGGGTTCTATGGGTACCCACGAGTCTCCCCTTTACAGACATGCCCATTTTATGATAATCACATGCAGTTTGGGGCAAGTCATAGTCAAGTCAGCACATTGACACACTGACGGCTGAGTTTGCCATGTTATGACTTGAGCATATTTCTTTATGCTAAATGCAGTACCTGTGATGGTTTCTGGACAATATTTGTCATTATTTTGTGTTGTTAATAGATTTCCAATAATAAATATATACATACATTTGCATAAAGCAGCATATTTGCCCACTACTATGTTGATAAGAATATTAAATACTTGAAAAATCTCCTTTTACTGTACAGTTTAAACAGAAAAAAATGTGCGATTAATTTGCTATTAATCGTGATTAACTATGGACAATCCTACAATTAATCTCGATTAAATATTTGAATCGACTGACAGCCCTAGAATGGACACAATAGATCCCAGTGATCAAACTCGCGCGAGTAACGCAGGGTGAAAATTTGCATCGCTTTTGGTGTGGACGCGGGTTACTGAAACCAAACGAATCAGCAGCCGATTTATTATCAGAATGTGGGCACTAACTCGGTTGCTACAGGTTCACTGTAGAATTGAAAACCTGCAGACTGACTGCATGACTGAGAACGTTATACTACACATTTGAATTAGGTTAGCATTCATTGTTCAATCAAAACATGTAGTTAAAAAGCTTTAAGGATTTTTACCTGGTGTGCACGCGTCTGCGATTCTACTCAGCAGAATATGCACCTTCTCATCAGACCAGTCATGGAGAATTCTCGCAAGGACGTATAAGTCTGCTTTGGGATACTCATCTTTAAAGAAGTCTCCTGTTCATACAGAGAGGACAAAGCTACGAGTTAGACGTTACACTTTGATATCTAAGACAGCATTAGCCAGCTTTCTGTCATTGAACTACAACAGTAAAGATACACAAACTGACCTGCTACAAATGATATCCTGTTGTCTGTGTGCAGAGGATGGAAATGTTCACTCATCTCAACAACTGCTGGCAGGTCAAACACTGTCACAGACAACCCAGGATGGGCTTTAGTAAACTCGTAGGCCATGGCACCAGTGCATCCTGAAAAAAAATAAAATAAGATTTGTAAAAGAATGGTTTATTACTCAAGGACAAAATTTTAAACTTTTCCATTCTCTCCTTACCTCCAAGGTCGCAGGCGGTTTTAAAACCGGAGAGGTCAAAGGCTGTTGCTACAGCTTTTCCTGTAACTTTAGCAATGCTGTCCATGGCAGTCATGAATCTCAGTTTGACTTCTTGACAGTTGTAGTATGTATCCTTTAAATATAAACAAATGACATAGTAAAATATTTTCAAATGTTTTTTTCACCCCACATTTTATCCATCTGAGGGAGATAATCACCTGAAACAAATCCTTAGATGTCTTGCCAGAAGCCTTCTCGTTCTGGTTGGCTCCCTCCCGCACAGCGCTCTCAAGGTGGGAGAAAAGAGGCCACACTGTGTCGTTACAATGCTGGATGTAGCCCCGCAGCGAAAAAGGAGCGTCTGACGGCAAAAAACGCGTGGCCAGATCTGTGTTCTCGTACACCGGCTTCTGGCATGCTGGGAGAGGAGACACCATAAATCATGTAAGAGGTTCAATTTAAATTAAGTATTAAATGCTATCTCTTTAAGTGATGTACAATACAGTAAAGATAAACACAGATATGTGCTGACTAACTTCTCTCTTTGCTCTTCAACAGTCCCAGAGACGCACAGGCTTCTAGCAGGCATTCAGTGCCCTTCACAGAGGCTTTGATCTCCTGGGCCACCTGTGCTGCATCCAGCCCCGGCCTGCTTTGTAGCAGGTCAAACACACGCATCTTGGATGCAGTAAATAGTGCCTGGAACATTTTGGGAAAGGTAGAATGGATACAGAAATTAAGTGAACGTGATACATGTATGGGATTTTAGACTGCCCAATTCTTGCAGATTGGGTAAATCAAAGAATCCTGCACCTAACCCCCCATAAAACCACAACTAGTCATTTTTTGTTCAGAACGAGAGCAAACAAGATACAACACATTAATCAGTAACTTAACGGAGGTTACATTGAGTTACTATTATGAGGCATTCAAGCTCTGCTCAGTGAAAATTACTATTGGGCGAAGGTAAATTACAACGTTATCATGATGTGTTCAAATGTAATCTCGTAAAATTAAGTTTTTGGGGAGAAACTTGAATATACAGTTGTTTGTCTGAGATGTTTTCACAGTAATATAAGATAGATATTATGGAGGGAATTATGACCTGTTTAACTTGCTAACACTAGCTCTAAGCAGCTTGCCAAGATTTTTTTTTAATCAAAGAAAATATTTAAATAATCATAATCATTTGAATTGTGTGTTTTTATGCAAATAACCTCTATAAATGACAATAACAAAGTACAGTACAGTACTGTTGCCATTACCTTCCAACCTCCGAAAAATAGGGCTCCCTTGGAAGCTATGGTGTAATTCGAACACTGGAATTTAGCGTGCATATGTTTTTTATGTAAAATATATCGAACATTGAATGACATCAGATCTAAAATGTTATTCCTTCATTTAGCACATAGATTTCAAGTCGGCGTCAGAAAAAAAAAAAAAATACTTGCCTGCCACAGTGGCAGGCATCGAAATAGTTAATTTCAGACCCGGCCTATAGTGCTATTTATCAATCTAGATTGTTTAGGTGTGATTTGCCGAGTATTGGAGATATCGGCAGTAGAGATGTCTGCTTGCTCTCGATTATATAACGGAACTAGATGACACTCTGCTTGTGGTGCTCAAATCGCCCAAAAAAACTGAACATTTGAAAAACTGAACAGCAATGTCTCTTACCAAAATCATGACCCGGTTACTCAAGATAATCCACAGACCTTGTTGTGAGCAGTGTAATGTAGGAACTATTTTCTTTCTACCTTATCACCGTGCAGAACGAAGCATGCATCTCCTCATGGACGAGAGGCTCCTGCTCGGGAGAGCCTCACGTCCATGAGTTGATGCACGCTTCCTTCTGCACGGTGATACATATGGCTGGTGTTACGGTAAAAAGAAAAGAGTTCCTACAAGAAAATGCTCACAACAAGGTCTGTGGATTATCTTGAGTAACCGGGTCATGATTTTTTGGAAAGAGACATTGCTGTTGAGTTTTTCAAATATAGTTTTTTGGTGCTTTGAGTACCACAAGCCGAGTGTCCTATTATATTGGAGAGAAGGCAGACATCTCTACGGCCCATATCTCCAACATTCGGTAACTCACACCTAAACAATCTAGATTGATAAATAGCACTACAGGTAAGAGGTACAATACATATTTTGGAGTGAACAATCCCTTTAAGATTAGCTAAATGCTTCATTACATCCTCTAGAAGTGAACTACAACCATGAAAATCGTTCAGTTATATTTCACTATTAAAGAAAACATCACATAGAGCTTTAACAATATAGGAATACACAATATATCTCTAATTACCTTTGAGGCTTTGAATCCATCCATCAGATCAATGATTCGCTGCAAGTCTTCTTTGCTGGGTTCACTGTCCTCATGCTCTGTTACGTTGAGCTCAATCAGCTGCCCTCTGCTGGTCATCAGTGGTAGCGTCGTATTCTCAGAGTCTCTGAACTTAGCCGCTCTATCATCTGTATGTTTAGACAGACTGTTGACCAACGTCAAGGAGCTCTCATCCACTTCACCTTCACTGCCTTTCCTTTTCACCTATAAGGGGAGACTGTTACTTATAAATAACGACAAAAAGTTAACAGGTTGTTGTCATAGGGTGAGAACCACTAACCTTACGGAGGGGACTGTCTGAAGAGTTGTTCTGGGTATGCTGTGTATGATTGGCAGATGGGCTGTTCAGTCTGGGGCTGGATGAGGGGCTGTGTTTGGCTGAAGAGCTTGGACTGTGGCTGGACTGAGCTGCCAGGTCGAGTGGGGGCTGAGTGAGTATCGAGGTAGTGTGAGTGCTGTTGTGGCTCAGCTGGACGGACACACTTTCTTGGTCAGAGGAGGAAGTAGAGCGGTTGTAAATAAGGTCCAGCTGTTTGCAGAAGTGGTTAAGGGGGAAACCCACAACATTGAGGAAGTCTCCATGAACGTACTCCACCAGCATCCCACCAAGAGCCTGAATGCCATAGCCCCCAGCCTTGTCCCTGACACACACAAACATACATGTATACGCTCAGATTGAAACAATAACACCTGCACACGTGGGTTGTACTGTATGTGTAATGGCACTTCTTCTACTTCTTCAAATGCAGAACAAATCAAACTATACACACTCGCTGACCTGAGTCAAGATTTTATCTTTTGCTGACACAATCCCTGTCAAATAGGCAAACACAGCTAGAGCTAAACTCAGGCACCAAAGTCCAAAAAGCAACAGGTCCATCAAACTCGACCTTAATGACCTCCATTGAACGAATGCTTGGTCACGTCCCTACACCAAGAGAAATCAATAGCTATTACATACAGTATGTGAAAGTTCAAATGTTCATACTCACATGGGTTCACCGCTATTGATGTACTCCCACAGCATATTTTCGGAGAGATCGGCAAACTTCACCTTTGTTTCTTCGTAGAAGTGAATCAACTGGTAATCCACTTCTTCGTCTGGAGGACAGGGAGGGTTAGAAGCAAAGCCAGTATGAAATCCTACAGTACATTACTGTATAGTTTTTCTTCACAAATATTCTTGTTGGACATTAAAGAAATTGAAAAATAAAAAGTACTGCAGCTGTTCTAAAAAGTTTTCTTCATCAAATTTCTACAGTTCTGTAATACCCCTTTCACACCAATGACCAGGGTTGGACCAGGGTTATCTGAACCTTGTTCAACCCTCCTTTTGTCAATTCAAACCAAGCCGGTCAACCCGGGTTAATTCCTGGTCAGGACACTTGACTTAGGTGCTGGAAATGGGCGGGGGCTTTACACCTCTGGAGAATTACAGAGAGAGGGGATGATAGTGGCATCATCAATGTGTGCAAAACGTGAAATGTCACAGAATGATGCATGTTTTTGGAATACAGTGTATGTATGGAGCTGTAATGTATGCAAAAACATACAGACAGCATACAGATTTACAGTATCTATTCATCAATATGAACCTTTTTTCCTCTGTCCATCTACAGTACCCATGTATCATATATTAGACTACATTGTGCTATCTAATATGACAATATAGGCTACATTTACAAAAGGATTAGAAACTTTGTGTATTCCACACACTCTACCGTCCCAGCAAAGATTTGCTACTGATTTTGCTAGCATATAGCTAAAGTTTTTCTGCTGGGCATGTGGCATCTGTTGGAAAATGTAATGAAATGAGTTTATATTTCATGAAGTTTGCTAATCGTTTGATAATGTAATGAACTGGGACTGAGTTTGTTACTTTATAACAGATGGAACAGGCGACGGATATATTTTTGCAGGTCTATTTGGTTAAAAGTTAAAAAAAGGTAACGTTACAAATGGAACATGTGCAAACATGTTTTAAAAACAGATGTGCTCACAGCTGGCAGTACCGTGAGGTGGTCGGCTTGCACAATGCGTTTCCGTGTAATGTTACGGCGGATGCCTCTTCAGCAGCCTTGTTATGTTCGTATGCACTATGTTGTCTCTCACCGTCCCGTCATCTGCCGCTTAATTTCTCCCTCATGACGGACGGCCAGGAGCTCCCGCACCTCAAAGTCTGGCCACATATCCACGTTGTTCTCGTCTGTTGTTCACCTCCAGGGTATCTGACAACATTCCTGCTGCCGTCGCACCGTTTGTTTGAGCTACGGCGACCTGTGACAATTGCGTCACGATTGTGCGCCCCACATTTACAACCAAATAGATTTGTCCCACACTGGTTTTTAGCGACCCTGGTGCGTGCCATTCACATCAAAATCGACCCTGGTCTGACCCACCTCTCGACCTGGGACGTGATGCAGAGTCAGTCAACGCGGGTTAACCCTTTCATACACACAATCAACCCTGGTTCCCCTGGCTGAATCCTCGGTGTGAAAGGGGTTTAAGTCTAACCATTATTCTGTTGTGACTTACTTTCTTTCTCATGGCAGAGGACAATGGCTACACCAGTAAAGACGCTGTGCTCTTTACCACTCAAGCTGGAAGAGAAAAATAAAGAGGAGAGAAACTGTAAACAAGATCCTGCCCATTTCCTGTTTCTAATGTGATCTCGGAAACAATGGAAATGACGCTCACCTTGACAGCATCCTGTAAGCGTCATTTTTGTCCACTGGCTTCTCCAGAATCATGCCATCTACAGTCTGTGGAAATGAAAAGAAAATTACAACGCATATTGCAGAGAGTAAGCAGACAAAATACTGTAAAGCTTTCGTCCTCTTACCACAATCGTGTCTGCTCCAATTACTATGTCTGGAGTCTTCAGGTGTTTCTAAAGCAAATGAACACACAATAGGTTATCACAAAATCATTCAACAGGATAATATATACCATCTTACTAAAAGGAGCTTAGCTCACAAAGGGCATCCTCCTGGCCACCTCCAGGGCCTTCTGTTTGGCTGTCTCAACAGCATACTCATGAGGTGCTTTGAAAAGTCCCTTGTCAAGAGTTTCTTTAAACCAGGATGGTACCACCTCAAACCGTAAGCCCTGAAATGTAGGAGAGAAAAAAGCAACAACATTATACTCCAATCAGGGTCTGAAATTAACTTTCTTACTTTCTTCACTGCCTGTCACTGTGGCAGACAAGTATTTTTTTTTTGTCTGCCACTCAGAAATTTTATCTGCAACTTTTTAAATCTATGCGCTAAATGAAGGAATAACTTTTTAGATCTGATGTCATTCAATGTTCAATATATTTTACATAAAAAACATTATATACATATACATGTAAATTACAGTGTTCAAATTACACCGTGGAGGGAGGGTAGTTTACACAGTACTGTACTGTACTTTGTTATTGTCATATATAGTGGTTATTTGCATAAAAACACACAATTCAAATGATTATGATTATTAAAATATTTGCTTTGATTAAAAAAATCTTGGCAAGCTGCTTACAGCTAGCGTTAAGAAGTTAAACAGGTCATAATTCTCTCTCTAATACCTATTTTATATTGCTGTGAAAACATTCCTACAAACAACTGGATTTATTCAAGTTTCTCGCCAAAAACGTAATTTTACGAGATTACATTTGAACACATCATGATAACGTTGTAATTTACCTTCACCCAATAGACCTTTTTCCTGAGCAGACTTTGAACGCCTCATAATAATTACTGAATGGCACCTCCGTTAACGTTAGTAGCTCCGCTATTTATCCAATCAGGACTGTGCTGCCCACCTGCTTCTAACAGGTAACGTTACTAACTCTCCTCCTGTTGATTTAAAGGGACTGTTTGTAACTTCTTATACGTATAAATCATACCGGTTCGGTGTCCCATGCGCGCTCGCGTGTGGGTACGCTATTCAGACTCAGACTCCAACACAAACTACACGGAAGCACCAAAACTGCAAAGTTATATATAGTGAAGCCCGTCTTGCAAAACAGTATTGGCTCTTCCTGCTTCCCCCCCCCCGGCCGCAGTCGGAGGACGCAGGGGAGATCTAGCTTTGGTCCCCAGGGCCGGAGTCTCTGATCCCTGACTTTTTAAGACCCCGCGGGAACCCCGTGGTCAGCTAACATTACTGCCAAGCAGGTGAAATATAGAGTGATATTGTGGTTTTAGCTGACGTGTGTCGTCTCGCTGTTTTGACGGACGCTCGCTCACATTCAGGTAGCGCGTGCACACGGGCGAGCACGAGCAACAGGGCGCTGACTTTCGTTGACATTGCGGCCACAAGTGTCGTTTTTTAAAACCAATTTCTGATTCTTACAAACAGTCCCTTTAAACACGGCCTTGTTGATCACAGTGTCACATTATCAGGGAAAAATAGGGTGCGCCCCTCTGGTTTAGTAGGGCCAGGTTGTTGAGCGCTTTTTTTTCTCTGGTCCAAAATAAACTGAAACATGACACAGCATGCATACGCGTCATTGTGCATTCGTAACTGTCGGAAAGCATCAATAAGAGGAATCGATAGTCACAGAGGCATGAGATGCCAAGAAAGCGGACAACTACGGTCACGTAGCGTTTTCCCTGCCTGCCAAAGTGGCAGGTGTCCTGATGATTTCATCCGCCACTGCCAACAATTTACCCGCATTTGGCGGGTGCTAATTACCCTGACTCCAATCCACACTGGATTTTTAAAGCTGATATCAATATTTGAATTATCAATTCACATAAAAAGAACTGTGACTAAGAAATACACTGGGTCGTGGCTAGGAGTTAACCCTCAAGTTGAGAAAACGTGCGAAAACTCTCTCCAGACGTGCTGCCCGATGAGCTATCCTAACGTTAACCATTAGAAGTCAATGACTAACCTTAACTCGCAAGACTCAGGGGTTATCTTCTAGACACAACCTATATACTGAGTGGGACATTTTAAAAAAATCAGTGTTCTCTGGTGGAAAACATATTCAACTGCAACACTGTTTCCAAATTACCCTGAACACATCTTCTGTACAGCAATTGCTGGTTACTTTCGACGGACATATAGCTACTAGGGCTGTGACGATACATCTATCTCCCAATTCGGTATTATCACAATACTTGGGTGATGATTCGATATGTATTGCGATTTTTAAGTATTATGATTCGATATTATGATTTATTGCAATTTTTGTTAACTTTTTTAACACTAGACCATGGGAAAAAGTTGAATGATACACTTCTAGGGACTTTTACTTTGGAAAATATCTAAATTGATACAGTAAAAATGTTTGATTCTCACCATTTATGTAGTCAGAGATGTCATGAAGTCAAATATATCAGTCATTGTCAGGCATTATTTATTCAATTTTTTCCAGCAAACCAAAAATCAAAGAATAAAGCCATTTCCCTCACAAATTAGTGGTATTTTCTTTTTAATTTATAAAGAACATGTATACTTCAACCAATCAATCTTATTTCCATATATGTATTTTGTATGTACAGTTCCTTTTGTTAACACCTTATTTTGAAAACCTGACGTAGTCACACGTGTATAGTTCCGCTAACTTTGCCAAGTCCATCGCTAGCATTTAATATAAATGGCAGTATATGGGTACTCTACAGTTGTAGCGTCGGCCGATTTGACCACCAGAGGTGAGAGTGACGGCTGGCTTGACCGCACGTTACCACAATACGATAACATTAGCTGTCCATGACAGAGTTAGCATGCAGCTTTAGCTGTGATGTGTAGATCTGCTTTTCATGGCAATGTGTGAAACCCAAAGTGTTTGCCTACTTCACTGTATTTGTAGTGTTTATCACTTTGGATTTAAAATGTGAGGGTGCAGGTCCTATCCACGCTGACCCTGCGCCGTTTCCTACGTTTTGGCTCGCTGCGGTTTGTTTTGGTTGACGGATACGGGAGGGATATGACGTCACATTACTCAGACAATAAAAACGCAAACTTCCTTCTACCTCCGCATAGACTCAAATGAAGCAGATATATCGATTCTGGCATTAAAAAATTGATTTCAAAATCGTAAAAATCGCAATACATAGGTAAATCGATTTTTTTCCCACCCCACATTAATACAGGTATATCTGCGATGAGCTAATACTGGTCAATATATCGGTCTGTTTATGGATAAAATACTCATTATCCTTATGTTCATTATCATTGACACCACTATCATCAGATATTACAAGTAAGAGATGTGACAAATCATATGTTTCACTCAACCCAGAGTGTGTTGTGGAAATGTTTATGTTATCACTGAGAAATAAAACACACAAGGCATTTGACGAGTTTGAAGCAGTGATATAATTCAAGAAACATAATGCGCATCACAGTCCAGAGAGAGATGATTTATCCAGTGGCAGAAGTCAGGAAAGATCGACCACTCTCTCTCCTAGTTACAGAAGTCATTCATATGGACCTATGTGTCTGAAATAAAGTCGAATTGATTCACTATTTATGCTTACAACAAAGCTCACACCTCTTAACAAGACTGATTGCTTAGGTCTGAGGTTCTCCCAACCTATAGGATAATGGCACATGTTGGAAACTCACCAGTGTATAACATAATTGTATAAGGTCATTGTGTATCTTAACCTTTGGTAAATCACTGTTTAACCCTTTAACCTGCTACAGGGAATGTCCTATTTTCAACATCATGGAAACAAAGTCCAACACCTGAGCAATAGGCCCTTTTCACAGCAGCCATTGTGACATGTCATTGCAGGGCAAACACAGGTGTCACTGATAACATTAAGTATGGCCGTTCCATATAGGTGGGCCAGGGCCCTGGTATTGTGCATGCTGGCTCGCTGGAATGGCTGTGACACACTAAATAGAACGGGACCATAATTAATTTGATCAATTACACCTGTGTTTACCCTGCTATGACATGTCAAAATGGCTGCTGTGAGAAGGGCCTATAGATATACATATAGGACATATATGGGTCATGGCCTGAAGGTAGGAAATTATAAATGGTTACTCAAAATCCCTTCTTACTTTTACAGGTGTCTCAACCTTATTTTACAGATTTACAAGACAGATACACCTAAATGTGTTTGATTTGTTATTATTTTGTATATAGAAATTTGTATATTTCATTTAAGTAGTGTTTATATTAGGGATGAACCGATACTGATGCTGGATCGGATATCGGGCCGATACTGACTCAAATAGCTGGATCGGATATCGGTGAGAATGAGGCCGATCTATTAAATGAAATCCTATGTTTATATACTATATACATTATATACTGGAATTTTAATTCTTTTTAAGATTTGACCAATTTGTTGCTGCATTAAAAAGGTTTACAGGTGAGTTGTAATTCCTGTTCACTTTGAAGATTTTTTTTACCAAGTTACTGGTGTATGATTTATTAATTTAATAAGAATAATTAACAATTCACTAAATTTATATGTATTTATTTATTTATAACATTTTGTTTTACAAAGTTGGAAAGCCAATGTTTAAGTCAAGCCTGATGTTGCCTTACACATAAAAGAATGATCCCAGTCACTTCCACACAGTGAGGAATACAGCTTATTAATTAAACACTGGTATTGAATCTACTCGGTATCAGCCGATACCCAAAGCCCAGGTATCGCTATCGATATCTGGACTGAAAAAGTCGGATCAGTACATCCCTAATCAATTACACATACATTCACGTGACAGCTCTCTAATTGCTTAAGTCAAGATTTTTCTAAAAGCGGAGTCATGGACCAGAAACTTTGCTCCAGCTCAACTCAACATGTACAGTTTCATGTGTTCACAATCGTGCAGTTTTTGTGATGTATACACAATTCCTATGAGTTTAACCCAGAGGGCAACATACCGCATTGCTGAGGATCTCCAGTCTCCTTGGAGAAGCACTTGCCAGTACAACCAGTTTACCGGCGAGCTTGGAAATGACAGGGTTCAGCACCATGGTGGCCTTCTCTTCTAACCGCCCCTAAGGTGAGGAACACAGTTAAACATTACAGATGTGGCCTAGTTTGTGTAGAAGAAGACTCAGCAATAACCAGTCAGATGACTGCAGCTGTTCAATTATGCACTGTCAGGAGGACAGGTCCATATATGGTGCTGAAACGATTCATTGATTAACTAATCAGTCAATCAATGTAAGTAATTCATCAAGGAAAAATACCAAACATTCACTGTTCCCAGTTTCTCAAATTTGAGGATTCACTGCTTTTCTCTGATTTAAATAATTTAAAATTGCATATTTTGGACAAAACAAGCACATTACTTTGTGTACTATGATATTGTAATGGCAATTTTTTTTTTCTATTTTCGTAAGGTTTATGGACTAAACTATAATAAAAGTAATAGTTAGTTGCAGCCCTAGGCGAATGTTTCTCATACACACATAATAAAATAATGCATTAAAGCTGCTGTCAATACTGTAAAGACAGTTCCACTCACAGTAACGATAATTAGGCTACATAATGCATAAGGTTAGCCATTTAAATAAAGTTTCAGCTTTTCCAAACAATGTGACGTTAAACTAATACCAACGTGTTGTGCCTACATAATCATTATATGGCTTCTCTGAAAGTAGCCAAAGTTATATAATACATATGTTCAAAGCACATAACCTAACAACATTAATAATACTACATACATAACTATCTGGTTCACAACTCTGCTAATGTCATCCTAAATATGTTAACTTGTTGTTAGCAAGCAGCTAATACGTTAACTTACTGTGACGTTTGGTTAAGCGAGTTGTCACCCCAAAAAAACTTACACGGTTGAATGAACAAAGTCTGTAAAATAATACACGTTTGATGGTCAGAGCGTTACATTGCAGTGGATGTACAATATCACTTACCTGCTCCAGTCAGGAAACTGACACAGCTGCAGCTTGCTAGCTTGCTAGCTTGCTACGACCACCAACGTGACGGCGTATGCGTGATGACGTTTCATGACGTGGGCGGATCCACCATTCGCACGTTGTGTCCCCATCCATGTTGTCAACCATAATGCGGTCAACCACCATATTCAACTACTACTTCTACTACAACGACTACCTCTAATAATAATAAAAACAATAATAATAATAATAATAATAATAATAATAATAATAATAATAATAATAATAACAATAATACATTTATTTTTGTAGAGGAAGAAACCAAAGCAAACAAAAAAAACAACAGGAGGAACTTGAAAGAAGTTAAAAAGGTGAAAAGGTCAACCATACCAATTCATAGTTAAACACATACAGACATTTACAGAGACGTGTACAGATATCATGTTAAAAATGTTCAAATGTTCGGTTAGAGAAAGCTTATATAATACAACATTTTATTCACATTGTATTTGCACTTGTGCATGCTACATATTTTGTCAAAAATAATTGTGATGCTTGTGGCAGATATTAAAATACATATACAATACATGTTTTTTCATACTTTAAAATAACACATACCGTGTAGGGTGATGCAAGAATAATGATTGAGTTAGCAAAAAGTCTCAGCTGCTGTCTATGTTTGTTTGTTCTGTGGTGCACAAAAAAAAACTGAAGTAAAAATGATTTTGAAATTGTTTGACGTTGTAAGAGCTTGACACACTCAGGGCAATCCTTAACACACTTGCAACCTTTCTCTCACTTCCTTTGTCACTTACTCTTTCCTCTCTTCCTCTCATTTCGTGTCTCTATGCTATGGTGTGCCGTGTTCTCTCTCCGAACCTTCGAAAGCGCAATGTGGCAAGTACAAACTCTCTTTATGCTCCATCTTCATTGTGTCCACACTACTCAGGCTCTGCCTAACATTAATTATCTGTCTTAACTTTTGTCTGAAATCCTTGGAAGCAAAGTAGTAAATGAACGGATCGAGGCAGCTATTCAAGCAGCTGAAACAGAGAGACAGTTTGTAGGCCATGTAGATAGACTTCTTATAGTAGAGTCTCAGCACAGTGTGAGTCAACAGGAGGATGTTGTTGGGAGCAAAGCAGAAGGTAAAGACCAGGAGGACAATGATGGCCAGACGTATCGCTCTCTTTTTCTGGGCTGTCCTGGAATCTCTGGCCAGTTTGCGTATGACTCTGATATAGCAGAATGTTGTGACACAGAAAGGGAGGAGGAAGAGGAGGAACACCATGCTTAAGAGAAAGCCCGCCCAGGCAGACTTGGTCGGGAGCATGTCTTTTTTCAGCATGTCAAAGCATGTGGTAATCCCGAGTTCAGGAATGTTAAAGGTCAGGTCTGTGGCCATCAGCGGGTGCAGAACGCTCAGGACTAAACCCCACATGAGGAGGCAGCAGAAGACAGCGATGGGCTTTCTAAACCTGGTCTGCCTGATCAGCATGGGCCTGACGATGCCCAGGTAGCGGTCAATTCCAATAGCCATCATGGTCAGGACGGAACAGTACATGTTGGTGTAGAAGACAACGGTCAGGACACTGTGGGAGGATACATAGAAGAAGAGTGTTTTATTTAATTACTGGTTAAAGCAAAATGAAAGATGAGATGATCAATACCACTCTCCTCTTTGTCTGTTCAATATAAAGCAACAGCCAGCAGCTGGGTAGCTTAGCTTAGCATAAAGATTGGAAACGGGGGTAACCTGGATCTGTCCACTCCAAAGGCAAGAAAATACACCCGCCAGCACCTCTAAAACTCACAAATTAATGTGTGTTGTTTAATCTGTACATAAACCGAAGTGTAAAATGACCAGTTGTGGTCATACTTGTCAACCTCGAGAGCTCAAAAATAGGGAGGATTTCAAAACCAAAGCAGGATGTCTGGGGGTCCTCCCCCACGGGAAAAATTTGAGTTTAAAGACTTTGTTTCCTGCATTCTGGTGACTTTTAAAGAATGAAAATAACAAAATAATAAGTACAGTAATTTTTGGTGTGTCCCACACCATCAGCTCTAGTCTGCCTGTGTCTGAGTTTTTTCGGCCGATTCAGCATGTTGAATCGGTGGCGCCGCCCGTCAGTGAGAGAAATCACTCTGATTGGCTGCTCAGCTTTAACAATTCCGTGCACGAGAAGAGAAACGGAAGGATATCAAACAGAGCGTTTCAGACAGAGGGTGAAAAGAGCCGCTATGAGACAAGTAAAGCTCTTTTGAACATTAGAACATATAAACATGTTCTAGTAGAAACCCCAAATACAAGTATGAACCTGAAAATGAACATAATAGGTCCTCTTTAACATTGTCTTGCAATTATAAAGAATACCTGCACATCCTGCGTCCCAGATTCCAGTGGTATCCTTGGAGCTGGTAGGCGATCTGAAAGGGCAGGGCAGCGCCAACGGCCAAGTCGGTGAGGGTGAGATTAATCATGAAGATGATGGAGGGGGTCTTGGGGGAGGTACGGAAGATGAGGATCCACATGGAAATGCCATTTCCTACCAGGTTGATGACAGTGACGATCATGTAGATGACAGAGATGGCAATGCTGGTGTTTACATTCAGAAACAGGGACCGGGTGGCGTTGTCTAGCTTGAAGGTGTTATTCCCCGTCATGGCTGGATGGGAATGGCTTCTCACCACCTGTGAGAGGTCCCCTGTGGTTTAACAAAGGCTTGTGAGGCTTGTGGTGCAGTTTTTCTTTTTCTTACAAAATAGGCCTGCTGGTTGAAATAAAGCAGCATTGTGTACATCTCTATTTCATGTAATTGTTTTGTGATATTTGAATGAAAAAGCATAAAACATCAGGAAACATACAACACAAGAAAAAAAAATACAAGTGATATGTGCTACTGGTTTCCTCCTTCAGGATGTGCCAAACTGATTGATCTAAAAGGTGTGAAACAGCACTGTATCATTCTTATCAGGACTCCATTACTCTGTGTTGTTGTTTGCGTGCGAACAGCACATGTGTCGGGTGGAGTTTTCACACAGGAAAAAGACATGCTTGATTTGTGGTGAAGAGTACCAACTGTCGCTGTGGGTAGCTCACCAACGATCGACACGTGAACATTTTGGGGGAGTAGACTTCACAACTGCCAATGATTATATTATAAAAAGGCAAAACTGAATTTGATCTTTGTGCCGCATGAGGAAGTTAACATTTTAACACTGTAGGAATACAAATACTTTCTATTGACACGCGGTGCACATGTTGCTGGTGGTGGGGAGGGTTACCACAAACTAAATGATGGTGAAATCAGCAGACACAGAACATGCATGGAAGTTATGCAATAGAAAGTACCCAAAACTACAACAAGGATACGGATGACAATAATCAGAATAATCTTTCTGCCTGGATGGCTATTTGTTGTGTCACTGTAATAGAACCAAGGCTTTAACTGGTGTATATTTATACCACAGTAAGCATACTTAGCTTATACAGACAAGTATACAGTAAAGTCTAAGTATACTTGGCTTATACTGACAAGTATACAGTAAAGTCTAAGTATACTTGGTTTAAACTTGTACATAATCTTTTGATTGAGATATACTTAAGAAAAGTATAATTTAGTATTCTTGCCTTATAGGCCTATAGAAAGGTATACTTGGCTTGTACAGTAGTTATGCTTACCTTTTGATAGAGTCACCTATTAAAGTGTGTGAGAGTTTGTTAACGAATGTTTTGATATGAATTTACTTCAATTCATCAAGAATTTTCTACGTTTTTGGATTCTCCATTCAGCGTGGAGGCATATGAGAAAAAATTATTTATTTTTTATCATCACAAAACATGTCAACAAGTCAAATAGCAAAAGGAGCAAGTCTCTTTATGTAATACATAAATCATTGGCTAAGTACTATAAGTAAAAGTGTACTTTTATAAACTAAAAAGTGGGCTGCTAGTATATACATGTATACTTGCAGTACTAAAACTATTAAACTGAGAGTACTTTTAAGTGTACTTTCATAAACTAAAAGTGGGCTACAAGTATATAACTATTAAACTAACAGTATACCTATTCACTTGTAGTATAGTTCATAGTATATTTACAGTACAAAATACAACTTAGATGTAAACTAGTTGTGTACTCAAAGTTTACTGTTCTTAAAGTACACTTAAAAGTATACTTTTATAAACTAGAAGGTGGTTCAATTTAGTCCCAAGAAGTATTGAATTAGTACACTTACAAGTACACAACTAGTACATTGATATTAGTATACTTCGGGGAAATATACTTGAACTTTACTTAAGTATACTTCATAAAATAAACTTTTTTGCGTAAGGGGTATGTCAAATGCTGATGTATGTTCTCTATACTAATGTTGTACCTTAGATCAGTGGTTCCTAAACTTTTTCACGTCAAGGACCCCTAAACTGACGCAAATTAGACCACGGTCCCCCGTTTGATAATATTTTCTCCCAGAGTCCCCCATCTGATAGGATTTTTGCTTTTAGATGTTTTATGACAGAAAGTGTATGAAACCCCTGACCAGAATAGTCATACATAGATGGACACAGATACAATTATAGTGAAAACAAATGATTCCTTTTTTGTTGGGAACCCCCTGGAACCCCTTCAAGGACCCCTGATGGTCCCCGAACCCCTCTTTGAAAGCCACTTCCTGAGATCTAAGTTGGATGTTAAGTTCTTGTGGCCACTGCGTGTAGTTTGTTGATGTGTTAAAAAGCAGAAATAAATAAGTGTCCAAAAATAAAAAAATAAAAACTACTGTGGCAATCTTTCACTTATCTTGTCTTATGATATTAAGTCAATGAGTACATTTAAAAGACAACAAATGTTGACCAAAGGGATTTTGCTGATAAATTTAAAGTATGCGTAGTATAGTAGTAGATATTAAGAAACCGACACGTGGAGCAGTTTAGGCCCATTTCAAGTCAATATTTAAAACATGAAAATATTGATAGCACTTTTCCTGATAAATCTCAGTTAAATCAGTTGAACACTCACCTATGAACACGAAGGCAGATTAGACAAGAGGCAGCTTATCGGCATATGAGTGGCAGTTGCAGATGAAGGTGTTTATATTGTGGCTGCTGAGGAAATGAGACCTGAACGTGTTACAGTGCCTGAGAGAGAGGAAATGGATCATGTGACAATCTTCATCGACTGCAGTAACTGCCACCCCGTTAGATTCAGTCTTGGAAATGACACGTCTGAAATTCACTCACAGCATCGAGAAAACACACATTTACTCGTCATGATTATCTGATAGCCTTATTCCTCACCTTGTGGTTCTCGACTTATCTCTACAGTCTCTAAAACTACACCTGCACACGTGGGAAGACTGAACCCTATTAAGGGCTTACAGGAAACCTGAAAGGAAAAGTGATAGTTACACGTCTGTGCTACTGAAAGTCTTAGGAGTTCATGGCATGTGAAGGGTGTTACTTTCACTTTTCACTTTCAATCATATCACTGCTGTAATTGAAATGGGAAGAAAACCCAGAGAGATGTCACTGTGACATGTATGAAAATGCTGAAGAAAAAAAAATCCACGTGTGGGTTGAGATTGAATTGGATCACAAAGAATAAAGACTTAAATATTTCTTAACTCAACAATACTCCAATATTCAAACTCACACATATACATGTATGTGCTTTATGAACATTTTTGTTTATAAGTGAAGTGAGAACACTAGATTTCAACCCCTTGCTCACGAGATTCAAGGGGTGAGTTGTTATGCTGCCGGCTTCCTGTTGTTCATGATAGTTCTGCTTTATCTGACTGAAAGTGCCACAACAGTCAGTTAGATTGTTCTGATTAATGCAATACAGAACATTGTGTAAAAAAAAACTGTTGTCATCATCCACAACAAGTAAAAAACAAACATTTACAACAAACATTTACAACATACCTCCTGCCTTCAAGTGTGTTCCCAACATTTAGAGAGAAAATAAAGGTTGAGTTTTATGTTAGCTTTGGATAAACTGCCTTCAGTATCACTAATGAAACACCTAGGAATGTCTACACCCACTAATGCTAAGATGCTGCTGTGTATCCATATGTGTTCACACATAGCTTACTACGATTTACTCATCTGCCATTTGTAAATGTGTAATATGAGTAGTGCTGGAAACAAATGCTGCCTCACCCAAACTGTCAGAGAACTACCATAATGACTGAAACACTGATCTCTTTTAACAGTACAAGAGCTTTATTTTCTCACAACTTAAAGAAAAAAAAAACTAAATGACACAAGAGGTATGATAGACAAATGTTGTTCAACAGACACACTTTACCAATATTTGTGGATTTTCAATTTACATTTACTTGACAGAATGAGTAGAAAACAATGCACAGCATAGAAAATTAATTGTTTTCATTCATCGGTGTCATACTTTGCAACTTTACTTTTAGGAAACGCTTTATAGATATGTAGAGAATGTGTTCTTCTTGGCTCATGGGGTGATCATGTACAAAGCTTTGCTCACAAAAAAAAAATCTTGTCTCTGTTGGATGACACCTCAGAATAAGATGTACCAAATGTAATTAAAACTAAGAAAAAACAGTAAAACCTTGTCCTCTTAATCAATAATGACTCCCCTCTCATTCGGTCACCTTTACACACAAAAATACACACAGGATTTCATCTGTGAAATTTTCTACATCCATTGTTTGTAAGTTCTACTTACAATATATTTCATTTCAATAAAATCTATAGGATTATTAAAAACATCCGGGTTCAGCGGAGTCTACAAAGGCTTAGAAACAAGATCTGTTGCGGAGGATGAGGTCATGGTTTCACCAGGAAATTGTTGATGGATAACACAGGTGAGCTGCCTCTTACTGAACAGGGACACACTTCAAAAATATAATGACCAACAGGAATGACACTTGACTGTCTGACACTTATTGTTGTGCTATCATAAAGGTAACTATGATTCATATCTCCGCCAGGAGATTATGTATTCGGTTGTGTGTGTGCATGTGTGAGTGTGCATCTCTGTGTCTGTCTGTCCACGGCTAATTTCGCATACTGCTGGACCCATCAGCCTAATATTTTTTTGTGATCATTTATGACTGTATGCTCAAGGACCTCTCGTGGTTGCAGTGATTCACAGTTTTTGAAAACATATTTTATTGACTGTTTTATACCGTCATTGACTGCTGACTTCCCACCTTTCCTAACTGCCAATATGCAATTACATAGGCTTACCCTGATATTCTTACACTAACCAATCTCACTCCTCATGCCTAAACCTAACCAACCCAACGAAGGCAACGAGTACTAGCCAATCAGAGGCAGAGTAGGGTGGGACATAACTTCGCCATCCTAGGAAAAACCTTTTGGTGGCCAGTAGGGGCCACAAGTGATCATCAACTGCCTCAGTTTGGAATGTAAAATTTCCCCTTTTTTCAACTGCCTCAGTTTTGGAATGTAAAATTTCCCCTTTTTTTTTCGTGACGCTCAGCACGACTTTTAACAACACAGCATGTGTCTATTTCTGCTCCAGTCTTTTCAAAATAAAACTACTCAGTTAGGTTTAGGAATAGATCGACTTGGTTAGGTTTAGGCAACAAAACTACTTAGTTAGGTTTAGGAAAAGATCGTGGTTTGGGTTAAAATAACACCGGAAGTGCTGTAACTTCAGTACGGAAGTTCCGTGAAAATAACTTCTTAGTTAGGTTTACAAAAAGATCGTGGTTTGGGTTAAAATAACTCAGGAAGTGCCGTAACTTAAGTAGGGAAGTAACGTGGCAAATAAATCAACTTTGACTTGTTGTTTCACACGGGACACAAACACCAGTCTCCTGGGCAAAAGTCCTATACTTTTTGACCCACCTGTCCACCCCGACATCCTCCCTAAACAGCGTTTGCCGCTCTTTATACTTCCTGGTTCACAATTACGTGGATTACATACGAATTGATTTCGTGCTGACCATCACAAATTGATTTTGTGTTGACCATCACAAAAAAAATTGAAATTCGTGTCAATATACACGAATCAATACATTACAATTTCGTGACTATTTCACGTACTGCTGTGCGACTGGGCTGGAATGTATGTATGTGTGTATGTATAACTATCGCTCAGTAAATGACAAACTGAACGGAGCACTGACTACAACATAGCACTTCTACTTATGTCGGTAGGAGGAGAGCTAGTTAGCTGTTAGCAGCCGGTGGGAGTCCTACGGTGTGTTTGGCTAAAAGAGCTAACAGCTTAGAACTAAACACACAGTAGGACTGATTCAGTTTCTGTTCAGAGGAAGCGTTAAATGTGAAGTCCCACCCTTCCGGTGAACCACCATGGGATCTTATTTTGGAAAAAATATGAACAGTAGTCAATGGAGAGAGACAAATATTTTTTGATCCCGTTTGAGTCACACGTATGTTTGTCAATTTAAAACATAATTTTTCAAGTTAAGAAAGTGGCAGTTTGTTGTAAAACTGTTGAAGTATCAGACTGTGAAAATACATAATTAGAAAGACTACACAGCCAAAAGTCACGTAAGTGACGTCTCTCTCTCTCTGAAGCTAGGATGCCTGTGTGTTTCGTACATGGATGTACTCACACAGCAACGGGTTTAGCTTGTTGTTTTGCTTCCCGGCTGATAAAAGACTAGGAGTCACTGGATAAAACACATCAGGTAAGATAACGTTTCATTTGTGCGTGGAACATAGCTAAATTATACTAGCTAGCTAGTGTTGGTGACGTATATTGTGCGAAACGAGAGATGTAGTTCACTGAGCAGATTCACAAAAAACTATATGATACTACGAGAAACCTACGACTAACTGAGACTTTCTTGGTTTGAAAAAATATGTTTTAAATTGACAAACATCATATGTGTGATTCATGGCGCAATTCCAACGGGATAAAACAATATTTGTCTCTCTCCGTTGACTGCTGTTCATATTTTTTCTGAAATAAGGTCCCATGGAGCTGCACTCTAGACGGAGGGCAATTGTGGTTTGTAGCATTACAGCAGTGGCTGCTGCAGACACACCTGGCGGAGATGCACTTTTCTAGTTTACCCCTGTTCTTACTATTTTTGACTTGGTATATTCGAAGGATACTAAACAGTGAGACAGTTAAAATATTTAGTGTGCACTAAAAATGTCATGCTCCAGCCAAACAAAAACCTTACACAAGATTCAAAGCTCTGAATTCAGTTACATCTAATACTGAAATGAAAATGACTAAAAGACTGTTTGCTTTTGAAGTGCCTTCCTCCATCAATGGAGTATATATTATTTTTAAAAGCTCAATGATAACCTGTCAAACCTGTCGCCATCAACCTAAGCTGAATAATTTATTAGTATTTTCTATAAACATCCAGACTGCTCACTGTTCATCTTTGCTTTTCTCAAAGCTTTTCTCAAAGCTTTTCTCAAAGCCCTTCTCCAGCCCCGTTGCCAGGGTGACAGCCTCATAGCAATGCTCCACCCCGGGCTCGGGGGAGTGGCCCACAGGGATGCAGTCATAGCCTTTACCTGCTGAGCTCATGCGCTTCCTGTTGCGTGCGCCCGGCTGATAGAGCTGCATGGCCGGACGGTCCTGCAGGGAGACAAGAGAGCAGGGACATGGGAGAGACAAGCAGCACACACTTTGAATATGCATATTAACATATACATACTTATTTATCTTCTTTATCCGTCTATTCTTTTCTTATTCATTTCTTTTAACATGACATTTAAGAAGAGTAAGAAGAAAGCTGAATGTAATACAGTTAAGACAAGTGCTATCTCTACGCTGGCTTTAAGGCCTGAAAGATACTGTATCTATGACGCAAATACACTGAAAGTAAAAGAACATGATTTTTCTGAGCTGATGACGATAAGCAAACACAAATGAACCAACATCTGAACAACAGTTACAAGTCTACATCATGAGAGACAAAGCAATAAGTTGTCACCTTCCCCCCCATCTCATGCTCACCTTCTCGCTCACCTTGTTTCGGAGGCGTTCCTTCCTGTTACCCAGGTCCTCCCTGTCCTCCTTTCCCAGTTTGTCTCCGCTGTCCGCACAGTAAGAGTAGCCATGATGGTGCCCCTCTTTCTTGGCTCGGTCCTGGCAGTAGCCCTTCCCCCATTTGGTCTCGTCCTTGCGGCGCATGAACTTGTCAAACTCATAGTGGTGTCTCTGTCGTTTCCTCTCTTCGTCTTTCCCTCGGTGATCCTTTTCTCTCTGTCTGCGGCTGTGCTGCTCCCTCTGCTCCTTGTCACTCTCAGGCTGACCTCTAGTGGTCAGAGTGGAGATTGCATAGACACCACATGCATAATTATTACACACACATAGTTGTTATTATCAATATTCTTCATACCATTTTACAGCAATGTGTGTGTTTCTTTCTACCATAAAATAAAGATATTCAAAACTCTTTTACCCCTAGGTTGCAAAATAAGGTTTTAATGACATTAAAAACATAACGCTCTCAGATTTCATTGTTGTTTTTAGTGCTAATACTTTTAATAAGATACTTGACAATTATTTAATGAGTGATAGCAGATTCCAGTCCTGCTAGGTTTTGAATTTAGGTGTTGGGGCTGCCCCTTTTTCTTCATTTGAAGCGTTGTGCCTTTAATTAGTGGTTAGGAAATAATATATTAATGTGTTACAGATCAGAAATTATCCATTAGAATAAATAAAATAAATATTTGGACTGACAAGTGGTGAGCACATACTTATGGATCCATTTTGGCTGGCATCTATCCTCTGCAAATACTCAGTTGTTTAAAGTAGCTCTTTATTTAATCAGAACAGACCCCTACTGCCTGACCCCTGACCTGCTGGAATAAAGTCGCTTACTAACACTGAAAACTGCAGGATTGATGCCGCATTGTAACATGGAAATAATACTGTATCTATAAGTGCAGGCTTTATTGATCTCCTCCATGAAGCATTGTGGGGTTTTCCAAATGATATTACACTATTAAGCTGCAATAATAAATGTTAATATTTTCAAATCTTTTGTTGTAGATGCTCCACAGCCTTCTTTCAGAAGGTAAGGAATCCAATATTAAATGGAAAGTTACCAGTGACGTAGTATATATTATTCATATTCATAATACTTTATAACAACAATCATAACACATCATAAAGCAATTATGATGACTCAAAAGGTCACTTATGCCACTCACTGACCTTTTTTTTGAAAGGATCATAGTGTATTATACTTCCCATAGTTGTAGTACATTACACTTTTTTTTTTAATAATGCATTATAATCACTGTTATAATGCATCATAATGTGAAAAGTGAAAGGTGAAAAAAATATGATTAAATCTATGCAAGAATAAAACACAAAACGTAGAGTAAAATATAATCACATTATAATGCATTATAAAAAGATTATAATGTATTACAACTATGGGAATTATAATACTATATAATAATACTATGATCCATGCAAAAAAAAATTGTCAGTGAGTGACCAGCATTATGAAGTATTATGATACTTGACCTTATATGTCATTATTAAATGCTTTATATTGTGTTATGATTACTGTTATAAAGCATATGAATATGTATGAGTGCTTATACTATAACTAACTACTATACTAATTATACAGTGCTATAAGCAGATATAACATATTATGAGTATATTTATAATGCATTATAGACATGGGCATCAATGAAAGTGTTACCCTGATTTTGAATAGTGGCCCTCTCACACAATGCCCGCACAATCCTTACTTGTCTTTGGGGTCCTTTGACTTCGTTTGTCCTCCAGCTTTCTCCCATTTGCATCTGTCTGTCTCCCCAATGTCACTTTTGTCCTTCATTCGGTCTGAATCCACGTCATCGTCCCTGTCGCTCTTCTTCAGGAGCTGGATATGCAGATAAAACAGGAAAACTTAATGGCACTGCTCCATCCAAATCACTAGGACAAACAAAACGATTTTTAGTGATGAAGCGTTACCTTGATTTTGATGTCTTTATCAGACAACTTCTTTTGCTTCTCTGCCTCTTTTCGTTTGCGTCTCTCCTCCTCTCGCCGCTTCCTCTTCTCCTCCTCCCTTTGCCGTTTCTTTTCGAGCTCTCTTCTTCTCCTCTCCTCTCTCTTCTCCTCTCTTATCCTCTGTAAGAAGAGATGTGGCACGTTAGAGAAGATTCTCCACATTTTTCAAAGCAATTTGTGGGTCATTTCTTTTAATTTAATATTTAATTTAATTATTTTATTTCTTACCTGTTTCTCAATTTTCTTATTTTTGATGTACTCCAACAGGGGTGTTGTACGTTTGGCTGAAATCGATCAAAGGAGGGGGAAAAATGGAGACAGAGTAAACAGAAGTTCAGTATTTTTTTGAACTCATATACTGTAGATCTGAATCTTGATAGTTATCGTACTGTACCTATGAGCTCTCTGGTCTTGGCCTCTATCTCTCCCAGTAGAGTCTCAGGGTTGGCCATAGACTTCTCCTCATCACAGGAGTAATTCTCCAAGAACCGCCTATATTCTGGGTCTGAAGGGGTTTAAGATCCAGATGATGAGTATACAATATCCAACGATTCAAAGACTGATTTTCTGTAAATCCCATGCAGGGACATTATAATCCCAAACTGAATGTGATGTCTATTGCATTGTATAGCAGGGTATTTTTTTTAATGATGGCTCAAGATCTGTATATTTCAGTACCTTCTTCAATGCTCCCGGCTTTGGCATCTTTCTTTTTTAGCTTCTTCTTGGAGATTTTCTGGAAGGGGGCAAACTCCACCACGGCAGGGTACTCTTGGCCTGAGCAAATATTGAAATAAAAGGCAGCTCATCATTTAACAGACCCGGAATCAAATAGTAACAATGGCAACAAAAGCTCTAAAGTCGCATCTCGGCCCATTAAATTCAGCCTGCAGCTGTAAAACAAACACATCGTTGTTTGCATTTAATATAAGTTGTACTGTGTGTGTCATGGCCACCAAATTCTAACTGAGCTTAAACAAAGAGAAATACCCTTGTTGTCAATGAAGACGTAGCCATCAAATCGGTCCCTGAAGAGCAGGATATCTTCAGGGTTTTTAAAATTGATATACGCTCTGGAGAACAGGTGGGGATAAAGACTGTGGAAAGAGAGAAAGAGAGAGAAGTCATAAACATGTAAGGGGAAAAAAGCAACAAGATTTGGTATCATAATTATAGCAGAAGTTATTTGTTGATTGGATAAAATGGTTATAATGATTACCTTTGATCGGCTGGAAAGAACTCAAAATAGTCATAGGATGGAAGCGGACTGAGCTGTTCCTCTAACTGGTCCTTTGACAGGTTAGGTGGAAGCCTTCGAATCACCACCTGTAATCAATCATTCATATGTTATTTCTCCAGCTCAGCAGGAAGAACCTTGTTGGTAGTGTAGGTCATTATGTATCGCTGTAAAAAGGATGGTTCACATCTATACTTAAGATCTTGCTGATTCCTGATTTCACAGAAACACATATCAGACAATGACATAACGGAAAAAGCTCTGCTCAACCTTGAGGTTAAAACCCAAAAAGTGGAGCCATTTGATATAGAAATGGCACCATGAGAGATTGCTGAGTCAGATATACTGAATTGTTTGAAACATTTTTCTTGTGCTCATAAATGCTCATAAAACTAGCATACCATGATTTTGTCAGTTTAACAGCTTCACATGCTTTACTTTGTGGAGGTGCAACACTGAACTTTTCGAGTACCCCTTTAACTCCTTAAACCTCACTGACCTGTCAATAGGCCAGTCATTACAAACTCCACACATTGTTCAATCCCTCGATTTTGTTTTATTCTAATGGAGATTAAAGTTTCCAAAGATATAAATATGTCAGGGTGAATTTTTAGGTACAAGACACAGGCTTTGTCCGAAATTGCATACTATACACCACATACTCAATATGTGTACTATCATTCAACATACTTTTGTGTGAATAAACAGTAGTATGTATCTTTTCGGATGCACTGAGCAGTAATTTACGTTGTCAGTTCCTGAGAGCCTCCTGGTTGGAGACGTGTAACCATGGTGACCCGTGCCAACCTCATGTGACCAAAACGACGGTTTGTGAGAATCAAAGTCTGAATTAATTTAAAATCTATACATTACGCCTAGCAAAGTGAAATCTTATACTGACAGTTAAATTGAAGCGGTATTGATGTTACAGAGCTGTCCGTCAACGTACGTTATGAACGTTGTCGTCATTACCGCATTGCATTGTGGGATATTTATGCCGCCGTAGTGTCCAGCATTGCATACTGTAATATTTCACCAGAAATAGTATGCAATTCGCAAACTATTGGTTTCAAACCAAGGTTTCGGACATACTAAAATATCTCACATACTGTTTTAGCGTACTAAATAGCATGTTAGTGTGGAATTTCGGACGCAACCACAGAATATTTATGGAAAGTCTTAGGGTTCACTATTTTTCATTTAAAGGTACAGTGTGTAGGATTTGGCGGCGTCTGGTCGTGTGGTTGCAGATTGCAACCAACTGAGTACCCCTCCGCTCACTCCTCCCTTTCCAAGACTGCGTTAACGTGAGCCGGCGAGTGCAAAACTCGATCAGAGGCCATCTTTACCATAATAACACTACGTTAGGAGCAACCAAAGAAGGACGGCGGCTGGTGGTACCACGGATTTGCATTCTGCAGCTCACGTTACCACATTTTCACTAGCATGTAGGAGTGCCAGTGTTTGGTTTGTCCGTTCTGGGCTACTGTAGAAACATGGCGGGCGCCGTGAAGAGGACCCACTCCCTATGTAGATATGAAGGGCTCATTTTAAGCTCACGAAAACACAACCTGATTATACACTAATGAAAACATAGTTATGAATATTATATTCCATTTCCGCTAATAGGCCGCCCAAAATGCTACACACTGTTGGAAGAAGCTAAGAGTATACAGATATGATACTGTCTGGAACAACATGATTTGGTGTTAACCTTAAAGATATGTAGGGAATTTAAAAAAAAATATTATGTTAAATGTAACACACTCAAAAGTACACAGACAAATTAATCATTTTAAATGCACTACTCTGTCGATATACTTAACATTTTATACACTAAACAATCACTCCAGTAGCTATTTAGTGTAATAAATACTGAAAATGGTTGTTAATTGCAGCATTACTCACATGACACCCTGGCAACTCTTTAGCTACTGTGGAAATGAGGATTTAGGCTCCTAAAACCGGGATTATAGGGTGTAACATGTTGAGTGTTTTAAAACCATAAACGATGCAGGAATGTGGACTGTGTTGGACACAGTATTGTGAAGATATTCTCCAGTCAGTTTTTACATCAAATAAAGTCTGAGGAGGGGAATGTGAAATGTAAAATGGTATGAGATTACAGGTCTAGTTGACAGGTTGTGAATCCTCCTCCTGTCGCTGTCCGCGGTGCTGAAACGATCCCACCTCCCTCCATGCCTCCTCCATGTCTGTTTTCCACGCAGCGTAAACAATGCGACACATCGCAAACGCTCGGTTACCCACCTTAGTAAAAACCTCTTTCTTCTCTTCTTTCTGCTTGAGGTTACCGGGAATATTTTCCTGCTCTCTCGGGATGTCCCGAAACTGGATCTCCACGACGCTTTTCTCCTTGCCCACGGTCATTTGGTCCTTTTCAGACCTCATTTCTCTCCATCTCCCTCTCGCCCGTGTTCGGTCGCCGTGTACTCGCGAGAGTACGGTAATATCGCGAGTGGAGAGAGATTTAGACAGACAGCTTTGGTAGCATGCTACTGTAGTCTGGAGCCATATCGCTCCTGTCCAGGGTGTGAAACAAAATGGGAATGAGTCAGGGGCTGTACAGTTATTATGTCTATGGTTTTAGACAGCTCTTGGGTTGTTTTAAAGTGCCATGTAGATCGTTTTTAGGATGAAATCTTTCACATGGCTGAATTGACTTGTAAGTGTACTACTTCAATACTTTTTGGGACTAAATTGATAGTTTATAAGTGTAAGAATAGTATACTTTGAGTACTCAGCTAGTTTACATCTAAGTTGTATTTTGTACTGCAACTATACTATAAACTATAGTACAGGTGAATAGGTATACTGTTAGTTTACTAGTTGTATACCCACTTTTTAGTTTATAAAAGTAAACTTTAAAGTACTTAATAGTCTTTATATTGCAAGTATACTTGTATATACTTGTAGCCCACTTTTTAGTTTATGAAAGTACATTTTATATACTTTAACTTATAGTACTTAGCCAATGATTTATGTATTACATAAAGAGACTTGACTTCCTTTTGCTATTTGACTTGATGTTTTGTCATGATGAAAAAAATAAAATAAAAATGTTTTTTTCTCGCATGCCTCCATGGTGAACGGAGAATCCAAAAACATCGAAAATTCTTAATGAATTTAAGTACATTTATTACACATCCGTTTACAAACTGTATTTGTATCAAAAAGTAAACACGACTACAAGCAAAGTTGACCTTTCTGTTGGCCTATAAGGCAAGAATACTTAATTATACTTTTCTTAAGTATACCTCTATCAAAAGATTAAGTACAAGTATAAATCAAGTATACTTAGACTTTTCTGCATACTTGTCAGCATAAGCCAAGTATACTTAAGTATACTTTTAAGTACATCTCTGATAAGTATAAACAAGTATAACGTATAAAAGGTAAACTGAATGTATACTCTCTTATTTTAAGTTTAAGAAGAAGTTTAAGAAGTTCAAGAAGTATACTAAGCACACTTGCATAAACTTGTTTTTGGTAAGGGAATAGCAAATTGCTTTTCTGTTGAATTTAGATTTTGTGGCAAAGCCTATTTTGTGTCATCTGTCTTATGTTCTTTGTCTGCAACTCATTGTTATCGCTGCCTATCTTGACCAGGACACTATTGAAAAATATAATTCAATCTCAGTGGCTTTTCTGGTTAAATAACATTTTCAATAAAAACAGTAGGCCTATATTAGAGTAAAATATTTATGTATTCTACATTCTACAACCAGTGGTGGAAGAAGTGCTACTCTGATCTTCTACTTTAGTAAAAGTCATGCATTTAAATTTTACTAAAGTAAAAATACAAACATAGTAGTATCAAAGTATACTCAACGTACCAAAATTCAAAGTACTCATGCAGAACAGTGATTTTAATTACTTTATATACTGGTTTTAAAGTGTTATCTTAAAGCTTCAGTATGCAGAAAGTTTTTGGCATCATTGGGCAAAAATTCCATAAAAACCTTTCAGCATATTGTAATTCAAGTGATCTGAGAGAAAACTAGACTGCTGTACCTCCTCATGGCTCTGTTTTCAGGCATTTAAAAAATCTAGTCCGTGACGGGAGACTTTGGCCAATCACAGGTCATTCCAGAGAGAGCGTTGCTATTGGCTGTGCTCCGGCTGGTGGGCAGTGCTTGTTATTTTCTCAACTGATCTCAACATGGCTGCAAGGTGACAAACTTTCTCATTTTACAGCTAAACAGTACACTAAAAGATGTTTCTGAAAACATTTGAGGTGAGAAATAGGCATTACAGTAACAGAATATTGATTCATATTTGATCAGCGCTGCCTAGTTTGACCGTTTGATCAGAGTGTGCGAGTCATTGACAGCTAGTCAGAGACGGCAGACTCCAGCTGGGCTCTGATTGGTTGTTTTTCTCTGGTCTGTGAAGTCTTGCAGATGCTATTAGGAGCACAGGAGGACACAGAGGCACATGATTTATTTCAGATTACCTGTCTCATGCACTACTGTCCAGATATAGTGTTTTATTAAAATAACTTTTTTTTTTTTAAATCATATTTGCTCCATTTCTACCCACTACTGCTTTAATCTGCAATAATACAACATAATTTATTTGTTGATTACATTTTGTATTATCAATCTGAATCTAGTAAAGTAAATACCAGGCCTTAGCCGGTCAAATAAATGTAGTGGAGTACAATGTTTCCTTCTGAATCGTAGTGGAATATAAGTATAAAGTGGCAGAAAATGGGAATACTAAGTAAAGTACAAGGTACCTAATTGTACTCAAGTAGCCTACAGTACTTGAGTAAATGTACTTCGTTACTTTCCACCATTGTTTACAAAATTCCTAACCTACGCAACTATTTATATTTCAAACAAAACGTGCAACATGTCAAATTCAACCGAAGCACGCGTTAGTAAATGATCGAGCTGGTTTTTAAATAATAAAAACACTTATTTCAGAAACACATTTATTCCTTTCAGATCAAACATCAGCGTATTCTTAAAAAAGCTGTAGGCTGAGAAACAGTTTATGCACCAAACAAGTATCCATGGTGTGAAAATAAACCGAGTCCTACTTGTTGTGCCCATCAATGAATGTCCCAGTGTCATTCATAATATATAACTGCAGGTTGGAGCCAGTTAAGCGGTCCCGCAGCCCTCAGTGCCAGTCCGGTGTCGGGCTGCGGGGTTTCGCGCTGAGCTGCCCCGCACAGTGCGCGCTGCCTGGGGCGGCGCTGTCCGCGGAGCTCCAGCATTCAGGGTAGGAGGACTGGCTCACTGACCGCCCGTGGACGTCTCGGCAGGGAACTGAGGGGAAAACAAAAAAATATCCACAAAAATGTTCAAATGGAAAAATGGGACTTTAATTAAGCAGGCTGTATAACTGCTTTTGTCCTAGCTTGATTAAAATGAACAGTATTTTTTTTCTTGGCACTATAGGCCTATGAGAAAAAGCAATTTCTTAAACTGGATCACTAAACTGCGTAAAAAGCCTGGTGGACAACTTCATCACATGTATCAGAGGCAGGAAAGTGGTTGTATAGACTTACCACTGAGGAAGGTTTGCCTGCCATTGCTGGTCTCCACACTCAGCCGAGGTCTCTCTGGTGTCGACACGGAGCTCTTCAGGCTGGGAACAAAAGTGGAGCAGGTGTCCAGGTCCCGGCACACCTTGTCTTGGCTGTAAATGACGGCCGATTTAGACGGAGTACAGCCCATCTCTGAAGTTACTACAGCCGCTCTCCATTGGGAAAAAAAAGGTCCGGGAGGTAAACGGAAAAACACTGTATCTGGAACTGTGAATGTCAGAGAAGGGATGAGATGGAGAGGAGATGTGAGGCTGGGAGACCTCACTCCTCCCCTAAAACCGGAGCCTGACATTAAGAGGATGGTCTGAGCTCCAGTCTGTTTCACACACGGTTTTCTCTCGAGGGGATTTTACATTGTTACAGCTTCACTGCACAGGGACACAGCACAGGATCTGCAATGGATTCACTGGTTAACAAGTGTTAAAAGTCTTAACAATTCTAATCTTGCTAATTTGCAAGTGGTTTGACTACTAATAACTATATTATATAGGGGCAAA
The DNA here is from genome assembly GCA_916701645.2 of Sebastolobus alascanus. Lineage (NCBI taxonomy): Eukaryota > Metazoa > Chordata > Actinopteri > Perciformes > Sebastidae > Sebastolobus > Sebastolobus alascanus. Next base: position 7,244,202 of record CAKAOJ020000059.1, read on the forward strand.
TATCAGGATAATTATCTCAGCATCTCCATGACAAAATGAACACGAGTATTGAAAATCACACCGTAAAATGATTGTCTTCTTTGTTTAAAGCTGCATTGGGTAGAAATGGAGCAAATATGATTAAAAAAAAATTATTTTTATAAAACGGTCATTATATCCTGACAGTAGCGCATGAGACAGGTAATCTGAAAAAAATCATGTGCCTCTGTGTTCTCTGGTGATCCTAATGGCATCTGCAAGATTTCACAGACCGGAGGAAAACAACCAATCAGAGCCGAGCTGGAGCCTGCCGTCTCTGAGCAAAGGTCAAACTAGGCAGCGCTGATCAAATATGAATCATTATTCTGTTACTGTAATGCCTATTTCTCGCTTCAAATGTTTTCAGAAACATCTTGTAGTGTACTGTTTAGCTGTAAAATGAGAAAGTTTGTGACCCTGCAGCCATGTTGAGAACAGTTGAGGAGATACCAAGCACCGCCGACCAGCCGGAGCACAGCCAATAGTAACGCTCAATAGGATCGCGCTCTCTCTGAAATGACCTGTGATTGGCCGAAGTCTCCTGTCATGGGCTAGATTTTTTTTAAAGCCTGAAAACAGAGCCACGAGGAGGTGTAGAAATCAAGTTTTCTCTCAGAACACTTGAATTACAATATGCTGAAAGGTTATTATGGAATTTTTGCCTAATGATGCCAAAAATATTCTGCCTATTGAAGCTTTAATGAGGATTTTGTCAGTAATTTTGTCAATATGACAGTGGGTAGAAAATAAGGAGTATAGGTAGAAAATTAATGATAATATTAAAAGTTTCACAGCCCTTTTGCCATTACGACATGTGTTCATGGGTTTTACAAATGAACCACTTTATTCTGATTAACACAAAACACAGATATGTTAAAATCTTTTAAGATAAATGCATGGTTTATTGTAGGAATTACCAAGAAATGTTTTGTATTTAGCTGGCTCTTTATTCAACTTGTAAATCCACAGGAGAGTCCTGCCATAGGCAGTAATAAGTGACGTTAGTCTTTTAGATGTGATGCGAGGAGTACGGCTGTGTTTGCTCTGTTCAATCAAGTGTCACAGGTCCACATGTTCCCAGTGTCTTCAGGCTTGCAAGGTCCAACGCTAAACCAAGGCACATGTTAATTCCCCCTTTAAAGTGCATTCTTGCAAAATGAATATGATGTACAGCAGGTGCTGTATACAAATTCACCCACATTTTTACTCACGTTTATAATGTTCACACTGGCATGTTCTATTGTTTTGTCACTTACAGAAACAACCATATCTAACGCACAAGAGGGGGAATCCACAGGAAACCTTTGGTGGAGGACGCGTGCCAAAGTTTTGGTTTGATAGTCGTCCTTGGGCTTGGATGTGTGTACCTATGACAACCTGTTGCTCCCACAGTTCCACCTCCTGACAGGACGAGATCACGTGCTGGTGTCCGACAAGGTGTCCAACATCACGTCACTCTCGTACATATCGCACTCGAGGGTTAAAGAAAGTCGCAGGGGCGTCTCCAGCATCATCTTGTCCTGATTTGACAGTGGCGTCTCCAAGGACGTGATGCTGGTCTCTTCCAATCTCGGGGTGGCCACAAGGTCGCCAGGCTCCGATGTGTTCAGCATCTTCATCAGCGCTGGAGTGTTCAAGCTGCCTCGGACCTTGTCATTGATGTCCGTGCCTTTGTGGAAACAAATGGCGACACATCGTTTTACAGGCTTAAAATTTCAGCTGGTGTCTCAGAACAGATATTTGAATATTTGTACTATTAACTTTTGAGATTTGACTCTAATTTTTTAACTCAGCCTTATAAAAAGCTAAGGGATAAAATGATGAAAAATGAAGCTTTTTCCACAAAAATTTTCAGAGAATAAAAACAATTCCTCTGAAGCTGCAGTGTAACTATATCCTACCTATATAGGCATCTGTGTCACCAATGTACATCTCAATACAGTGGCCAAGCATCGTCACAGAGAATGTGTCGTCCCTTTTCAGTCCAAGTGCCTGCACAGGAAGAAACCAAACCAACTTCAAACATTTCTTTGAAAAAATATCTGTTGACATAAAAAAAAACATCAACCAACAATCACATTTGATGCTTTAATGTCATACTGATTATTGAAAAGAAAAAAAACAATATCACATACCAAAAACCTTTACTATACAATATATTTTTCTATTTAGTCTATACTTTCATTTCAACTTACAGCAGGTGGTGTTTATTTAAAGCTGATCTTATATTTGTTTTTTTTTTTACCTTCAATGACACTCCACTGTCTCCTTTAAAAGTTCTGATCTCCATGGCAACTCCTTGCACTCTTAAAGGAGGCCATCAACCTTTTGTAGAGGTATTTCTTGGTAAATACTTGTTCCTCAAGGTTTTTCAGTGAGAAACAAAACCCTTACAGACTGAAGGAAAGGCACTGTACCGTGTGAAAGTAGTCAATAGCACTCTCGAAGTCGCCCATGAGGCTGTGCACATAACCTATGGCAGCGTAGGTGGAGGCGTGCTGAGGGATTAACACCAGCGCCTGACGGTGGTACTCAAGAGCCTGGTCGTACTTTCTACAGAAAAAACAAACACCGCAACATACAAAGTCCATATCAATGTATTCAACAAAATATCATAACGATGTTTGCAGAAATGAGACAAAATACATTTGAAGGAGCTAAAAGTTCTCCATAACAACAAATACAGCTGATACATCTCGATAAACAAGGCCGTAGGTCTGTGTGCCATCTACAAACAAGGAACGTAATAGCATCAGCAATTTTGAAATGTATGCTTTTTGTAGGTAATGAGTGCTACATGAACAGCTTTTTTTTATTTTGATAGCTGCTGCGTGTTTGAAGATTACCATTTTAAATGTCAAACCTGCAAAATGTAAAGGTTTGCTAAATATCTTCTGCTCAATGTGTGTCACTCTGTGGGACTGTAACAATAACAGGGCTGCAACTAATGATTATATTCACTGTCCATTAATCTGTCAATTATTTTCTCGATTAACCGATTAGTTGTTTGGTCTATAAAATGTCGTAAAATAGTGAAAAATGTCAATCAGTGTTTCCCGAAGCCCAAGATGACGTCCTCAAATGTTGTGTGTTGTCCACAACTCAAAGATATTCAGTTTACTGTCATAGAGAAGTAAAGAAACCAACAAATATTCACATTGAAGAAGCTGGAATCTGAGAATTTTGACATATTTTTTCGTAAAAAATTACTCAAAACGATTAATTGATCATCAAAATGATTGGAGATAAATTTAATAGTTGACAATCAATTAATTGTTATAGCTGCCATTTCTTTGGCGAGGGTTGGTAGGTATGTATAGATCTAGTCTGACAATGACCAAACAGACCTTCCTTGTGGACGCCTGTCTGCTGATAGTAGTGAGAACAAAAATGGATTATGTCCAAAGTATATAAATACTTAAGTTATAATCATTTTGAAAAAAGTGCAGAGAACCGTTATAATCTGTTCAGCTGGTAGGAATGGAAACTTAAAGAGACCAAGGATGTATCGATGACGCACCAACAACCTACGTGAGGCATTCACTTTGTATGGATGAAACACTCTTTCTATATAAAACTATACAAACCTTTTAAAACAACCTCTTATGTGCCCCCTTATATCTATTGAGTGGTGGCTATGCATAATTCATTAAAGGGTCTTTTCATGAATTCTCAATGAGGACTCTACCTATGCTGAATGACTGCAACAGAACAAGTGAGCACATCTCTGAAAATAGTTCGTAGGACGGAGGTGAAAGAAAACACGAAAAGGAGGGCAACGAACAAATTAGAGGAGAGTGCACTGTCCGATCTTCTTTGATCATCCACTCATGATAAATCTAGCCTCCCATATTAGTACTATAGGTATTAACTCAAAGGAGACCATGAAATCCATGATGCCATTTAGAAAAAAGGCAGAACTGCAAGTGCAACCCCCTCTCCTATAGGCGCGATTTTTTTTTTTTTTTTGGGGGGGGGTTTGAAATCGATTTCTTATTTGAATCTATATATTTGCTTCATTAGAGTCTATGCGGATGTAGAAGGAAGTGACCGCTTTTATTGTTGTAGTCTGAGTAATGTGACGTCATATCCATCAGCCAAAACACACCATATGAAACAAAGTGCAGCTGGCCGCAATGAGGAAGTACAAACCAGTGGAGGGGCCGCGTAGTTCCGACTTGAACTCTCACATTTTAAACCCAAAGTGGTTAACACACCACATACAGTAAAGTATGGAAACACTTTGGGTTTCACACCTTGCCAGGAAAAGCAGAGCTAGACATCACAGCTAAAGCTGCATGCTAACTCTGTCATGGAAAGGAAACGTATTGCGGAAACGTGCGGTCAAGCCAGCCGTCACTCTCATCTCTGTGGTTAAATCGGCCGACGCTACATCTGTAGAGCACCCATAGCCCAGCTCTCCAGCTAGCGACGGACCTGGCGAAGTTAGCGGAAGAATACACGTGTGACTAGGTCTATTTTTCAAAATAAGTTGTTAACAAAGGGAACTGTATATGCAAAATACATATATGGAAATAAGATTAATTGGGTTATATTCACCAGAAGTATAAAACATTACATGTCCATTATAAATTAAAAAGAAAATACCACTAATTTGTGAGGGAAATGTCTATTCTTTGATTTTTGGGTTGCTGGAAATTTTTCTATAAATAATTCCTGACAATGACTGATATATTTGCCTTCAGGACATCTCTGACTACATACATGCTGAAAATCAAATATTTTAATGTATTAATTTAGATATTTTTTAAATTAAAAGTCCCTAGAAGTGTATGATTCAACTTTTTCCCATGGTTTAGTGTTAAAAAAGTTAACAAAAATCGCAATAAATCATAATATCGAATCGCAATACATATCAAATCGGCACCCAAGTATCGTGACAGTATCGAATCAGGAGATAGGTGTATCGTCTCAGCCCTACACTCCTATTGGGCCTATTCACGACCATTCATTCAAATAGAAAATAGCACAGCTCCATACTTACTTCAATTTCCGACAGACGTGACCCAAGTTGTTTAACAAAGGCTCCCATTTGTCCACCGTGACCTTAGATTTAAAGAAAAATAGACAAAGACTGTTTTCAAGACGTTCATCATTCACACTTTTTCAATGAAATAAATTAGCAGGTACCTCATTCCCTATGGCTTTGATCTTCTCCATTGCATCAAGAAACAACCTCTCTGCTGTCTTCCAGCTAAAACAGTAGATGTGAAAGATATTCTTACAGCACATATGATTTTTTTATAAAATAAACCAGATATCAGTGTGTAATTTACATCAGGTGCATTATGATCTACTTAAATTTGTGTATTCCTAGCTTTAAAGTGTCAGTACTACTACTAAGCATTTGCATATATATTTGATTTGATTCTTTGATACTTTTGCTGCCACTCAATAAAATATAGGCAAATGGGATTTTGTTTTATCCACATATGTCAAAACTCCAACAAGTCAAACTAAAACTATCTGCATGGCTAGATACCACTGGGGTTTTATGAGAAAATATGTCCTTTTTGTAATCTGAGTGATCCGACCCTGTGAAGGACAGTTCAGATCTTTCTGACAATGTAATGTAAAGCCCAGTCATTTTATGTAAATCTTTCAGCCAGCCATGAGACTTCCAGACAAAAATGAACAGCAACAGCTCCTCAATTTGTCAAGCAAGTTATTGCTTATTTATCCAAAAACCCTTTGTGTTGTCAATAACATTTATGCTACCTTTGTCAAACTAGAGGCCTAAGTGTTATTGTGTGGCTGCATGACTCACTCTCCATTTTGAAAGGCGACCACCGCCACCTCGTGTATGACAAACGGGTCCTCTGGAGCGATACTAAGAGCCTGGCTGAAGAAACGCTCCGCCAGCTTGGAGTTGTTGGTCAGACCGTACTCCAGGCCGATGTAAAGCATGGGTAAGTGACACCTGGATGACAGAGAGCAGGAGACATCAAGTGTCACAGGTGTCATCACAAATGGCAAAAGTGCCAATGCAGGCTGACAATAAAGGCTGACAAAACAGGCATGTCTATGGCTAAAACGACACCCATTTATAAAAGCACAATATGTGGAGTCATTCATGTACCCACCCTTTCATCAGCTGGGCAGCAGTGAAGTAGGCGGCCATGGCTTGGTCGTGCTCACTCTCCACTGCAAATGAATGGCCATAGGCAATCCATGCAGGACCATACGTCCTCTCCAGCGTTGTGGCTTTGCTACAGGAGACATACAGTACCCAATATGTATAACTGCACCTAAATTTAAACAGCCTGTAATGTGACCTCAAACAGGATGTACTTCCCTTTTGAGTGTGCGAATACATACCTTAGGTACCGCCGAGCATGTTCGTTTTTATGGCCAACCATGAGATAGTAGCACCCGACAGCAAACCAGGATACCTGATAAAAAAAAGTTGTTATTTGGTTATGATATACTGGAAATTGTGTAAACAGGGAAATAGGTGGATGGTGATATTGCTGCTACACTTACTGGGTTGTTGGGATACAGGTCTACAAGTTTGTGGGAGAGGTAAAACAACTCTGCAGGAAAAAAAAACATACAAAACAGCTTACTGAGCAAAATGAACCATTACACTGATGGGTAGGCCAAGCAATCAAACAACATTCTTTATGTGTGAATCAGTGGTTGATAAATATTTTACCATTTGCTTTTCCAAGCTCCACCAGAGTTCCTATGTGGACTGGTAAACAGTTGGCATGGAAGGGGTCTTTAACCATCACCCTGAAATACAGAAACAGAGCTGTATTAAAGATGGGGTCTGCGATTTATCCAGTATACACTTTTTGTTATATTGGTTGAAATGGTCTTTACACCCCGACAGCAATCCGTTTCTTATGAGCACTGAAAAAAGACCGGAAAAGATCCGTCATCTGTAGCTGCTGTAATCCTGTAAAAACGTCTACCAGTCAGTAAAAATGGTCCCGGTTGTAAGGAACCAATCAGAAGCCTCCCTGCCTCCCTGCTCGTACTCTAGCCTCAGCGTGCACCAGCGTGAACTCAAAGCGCGTGTCCGCCGCACGTTCACCGGAGAGAGGAAGAGAAAACTCAGCTCTTAAAACACCGGACAACGACAACGAACTCGTACCACTATTACCATATTATCGAAAAATACAACTTTGATTTAGTTGTTTATGTTCTGTTAGTTTACTTTATAAAATACTGCAGATTTAAACTATTTATTCTAACAGCTCAAAGTGAAGTCAGACAAACAGGATCATCAACGAGGGGAGACGGCGGATAGAAAACATTGCCGAACAAAATTTACGTTACTCAAACTGCTTTTTCAGTTACAGAAACAAACGAGTGGACTGATCTCCCTCCAGATATTAGAGTAATGTTAAAAAGGGTCGTGTTGTCTCAGCAGGTATCTCTCTCTTTCCCTCCCCTCTCTGCTGCTCTGTGGCCGGCTCTCCAGCGAGCTGCCGCCCCCCCCCCTCCCCTCTCCGTCAACAAGGAAATAAAGCCCCTCGTCTACGAGACCGGTCTCTTGAGAGAGCTCCAGCTCATAGCGGGGTCTGTGTGAGTGAATGCCCGGGTGGAGAGGTGGCGATCCCGGCAGGAGCTAGCTAGCTGTGCCGGCAGTTTGTGGAGCTTCTAAACTCCGACAACAGTTGAGAAAATGTTTGATTCGCCATCTAACATCGTAAAACTGTCAATATTCTAAATCTACACCGTTGATTTCTCGCCTCAACATTTTTCAGAAGTGAATTTAGTGATGAAATAGCTACGAAAAATGTGAAGTAGTTAAGATGCGGCGGTGCTCGTGCATGTGTGTGGGGGGCGTTGCCTTATAAGGAGTTTCGAGGGGAGGGGGGGGGTTAGACGGAGCTCCTGAGGCGATGCGACTTTCAAATTATGCTAGTTTTCCAAGATCGCAGACCCCAGCTTTAAGTGGTCATGCATGTTTTTACTGATGTTCTACTGCAGTAACTTTTTAACATTTTCATAGAGCTTTGTGATCTCCCAGACAGTCAATATTCAAAATTCTAAATTCACCATTTGTGAGTATGAACTATGATTCATCAATCAAAATTCATACACATTAGGGGTGTAAGAAAATATCGATACACGAGTATCGCGATATTATGTTGTGTGATACTGTATCGATTCTCCAAAACATTGTATCGATTTTTTATTAACCTATTAACCTACCGATTTTATTGAATCCAACAGCCTGCCGTTGGCCCCACCACTATTTGATCTTTTGGAGGTTGTAGCGGGCTCAGTTTTAAAGCTCGAGAGAAGATACTGACATCATATGAAACTAGAAAAACCTAAGTAATCCATTAATACCAACCATTTCATACTAGCTTGTCAGGAAGGAACGCTCCAAATTTATGCAAAATTTTGGCGAGGAAAAACTGGCATGGCGATTTTTTAAGGGGTCCCTTGACCTCTGACCTCAAGGTATGTGAATGAAAATGGGTTCTTTAAGTACCCACGAGTCTCCCCTTTACAGATATGCCCACTTAATAATAATCACATGCAGTATATATCTGTGTTTTTACCGTTTTCCTAAAATTTAATTAAAAAAAAGAATTTAAAAATAAATAAACAATCGCAGTTTATCGCCTTGCTTACAGTATCGCAATATATTGAATCGTTACCCCAATATCATGATACGTATCGTATTTCCAGATTCTAGCCAATACACAGCCCTAATGCACAGTACAGTACTTGGGGGGGAAAAGCAACATCTGCTAGAGTTTGTTTATGATTGATTTTGAATTCATAAATACAAGTGACTTGGATGTGGGTGTTTCAGTGGTGTAAACCACACAAAAGCTTTCTAGCTATATTAATGACATCCTGTTCTTCCAATATGCTTTGGACATTGGCTGCTGCAGGATAAAAGAAGGAAGCATGTGAACAAGGTGATAACGAATGAAATGATCCATTATGACTGAGATCACATCCTAAATTTTCAATCACTGCTATCTAAAAACCTGAGTAAATGCAGTGAGTGGTATTGTGCTCAAAGGGCATTATTTATTAGCTTTTACTGGTTTGACTGTTACACTACAATGACTCCACAGATGTGTATTAGACTAAATGGCTTTCTCTTGAGGTAAGGTGCAGTATGAATTTGAGTCAAAGCTGCTCAGTAAAGCTGAGAATTATCCTTGTCGTGTGATTTTACAGCACATGATGTTGATATGATGGATGTAGGCCTCACATTTCCAGATAGCTCCTTATAAATCTCTACATTATTTGCAGACCAATTCAACACACAAAGATCAACAACAAACTTGAGAGGAAACCTGAAGACACCTACATTGACGTGAGTTTGTAGCACATCTTGAAATCACAGTTATAATAATGCCTCTCAGCAAGAGACACCACTACATCCAAGTTGTCCTGAAGACCGTTGACCATCTCTGGCACCACCAAATCACTGGGCTTGTTATACTGCAGTGGGAAGGAGAAGGAGAGCGCGTGTGTGTGCAGGGTTTAAATGTGAGTAGGTGGGAAAAGAGATAAAGCAAGGTCATGAAAAAGGCAGAGAAAAGAGACGGATGAAGAGGGGTTAGGACAAAAGAATATCCATAATATGTATTTGCATTTCGATGAATACTAACCGAACACAAATGACCCTGAAGCTCGGCAACAATAGTGAGCATCATTTGGTCGTTAGCTCTCTATAAGCACACATTTAAGGATAAGGCAGGACGCTGTATTTGAAATCGACTCAAAACAAACTGCAGTGCACATGCTCATTGTAATGAGAGAACATGTCATCCTGTGCAAAAATTTGGCCCAAATATGTGCTTTTAATATTTTTTGACAACAATGGAACAACAATGTGCCTAATATGGCACAGAGGAATAAGTTATATCAGGCTTTAACTACAAAGACAACACTTGTTAATCGGATTAATTGATTGTTGGCTTTGGTCTTTTCACAGGATTAGTTCACAAAAAAAAAAATATAGAATATCATCAGCCTTATCCTTCAATTAATCAATGACCACACGCAATATAAAATCATTTTCAGAACCCCTACCTTCTTTAACTTATTCTCAAATAGGAAGTGTAGCAGCTCCTCCTCTTCCTCAGTGCACTGTTGACCCAGAGGAAGTGAGTCAAGGAAGTCTTTCTCTATTGAAAAAAGAACGACACGTTTCACATGTACTGCCATTTTTACAAGTTCTTGAAATGATAATAAATGGCACATATCGGTAGAAAATGAATAGGTCAGTGCACATCGTCGCCACAGATCCGCCTCACCTTCCTGCGCAGTCAACATGTGGTGGGACGTTAAAAGGTCAAAGGCTTCAAAGCAGTACACGTCCAGTTTCAAGGCCTCTTTGTAGCTGGAGGTGGCCAGCGGTCTGTTGTCCATGGCGTCATAGATCTTACCCCGCAGGAGGCAGATGGAGCTGTTGATCTGAAATATTTCAGAGAGGGAAAAGGGAGAACAGAAAGAGTCTCTGGTAAATGTCTATATTACTCATGACAACTTTATATAGTGTTAAAGCTCCATCCACAGCATTAACAAGACCTAGGCAGAAATCTTAAATCTGAAACAACTCTCATAGCCGGACATGGAGGGTATTTTATGACAACATTATATGTCACATAACTTGCCCGCACAAAATGATATCTGCTGCACTCAACTGTTATTATAATGGTTAGATATGGCCACGTCTTGAGCAAGAATTAATCGTTATCAAACACTGAATATGATACTATCCTAACCAGTAGAGCAGAGGCAATTATGAGCAGGTGAACTCCATAACATAAAAGTCAGTGCAGATTTCCATATCTGTTGTGTAGTATCTTAACATTATAAATAAATCTGATGTTGACTTTTTGGTGTGTTGAAGTTTTCGTCTGTGAAAAATATGAAATGTGATTGTTTTCATACGAGGTTATCTACTGTGCAGACAGTTTTTTTAAACTACAGAAAACATTGCTACTGATGGTTTCTAAACTTATGAAAATAAAGGATTTATAGGGACTGCATATGTGGCAATGCATTTGAGGATTCTGGGAACCTTATATATCCCCTACAATACTAAATAAGGGGTAAAAAATTGTGAATGTATATAATTTCTACCAACAAGGTAAATAAAACTTTACATGCTGGTGGGAGTGTTTGTGGGAAGTGGTGGCTGAAAAGTGAAGACACTAAAAGAAAAATCATTGACACAGTGCAGCTAAATATTTGCAGTAACAGCATTAAATAAAGATGATTATTAAAAAAAGATGAGTGGTGATGAACAGAACAATGCTGAGAAATAGGATTAGATCATGTGACACTGACAAACAAGACAGTCCAAAATGTGTAACCTAGTTGGAGCGCCCAAATCTGACTCTATTCAGTATATTCCAGTATTTCGTTGGCAGTCCACACTTACAGAGGCAGGGGACATGTCCCAATCCTTGGTTGACTCTGGTGTTGTGGCATTGTCCTCTCTCCCACTCCTGTCCAACAGCTTCTTGCTAGCTGGCTCCTCTGCGTCCAGGATATCCAAGGCCTGCTGGAACTCTTTGGCAGCATACTAGACCAAACAGTCAGAAACAGATGAATCTAAAGCATGGGCAATATCTGGTAGGTTGACAGTATTATATTCTGCATACATGGAGAAGAGGGTTTAGAACTGATACAGTGTGTATTTTCCAGCTACTTACATGGCACCTAGCAGCAAGATACTGACAAGCTCCGTACAACTGTGAGAGAAAACACAAGTGTTGTTTCAGACTAGGAACTGACTTAAGGGACATAAAGCTACCAATATCGTTGTGATTGGTTTAATTTTAAATATACTTAGGGATGCACTGATCCAACTTTTTCAGTCCCGATACCGATCGCAATACCTGGGCTTTGGGTATCGGTCGATACCGAGAACCAATCCAATACCAGTGAAGTGAATGGGATCATTCTTTTTTGTGTAAGGCAACAACTGGCTTGACTTAAACATTGCTTTCCTAACTTTGTAAAACAAAATGTGACCAATAAATACATAGATATAAATCTATTTAATTGTTCACTATTATTAAAATAATAAATCGTACACCAGCAACTTGTTAAAAAATCTTCAAAATTAACAGTAATTACAATTCAAGTGTAAACCTTTTTAATACAGCAACAAAATGGTCAAAACTTTAACAGAAAATTACAGTATATAATGTATATAGTATATTATAATAAAATTGAATTGAATAGATCGGCCCCATTGTCACCGATATCCGATCCAGCTATTTGAGTCAGTATCAGCCCGATATCCGATTCAGTATCGGTGCATACCTAAAATACACACGCATGTCCTTAACACATTGATTTGTGTCTTAAACATAAACCTTATCACTCACTCCCCAGCACATAGCTTTGCAGGTGTCGACAACTCACACATACTGTATTCTGCAATTACCTTGTCAAGTTTTCGTGAACGGAGGGCATGGGAGGCTCTGTGGTACTGTGAGGTCAAGTAAAGGCACTGAGCTAGCCAGTAGATATCCTGGGGATCCTCTGCATGCCAAACAAAGAGATAGTATAGTGTCATAAATTTCTGACGTTACAGTCATCACTGACAGGCTACACAACAACACAGCAACTATTGGCAAGCTACTGAAAATTCTACCATCAAAATAAGATAGATAGATAGATAAATAGATAGATAGATAGATAGATAGATAGATAGATAGATACTTTATTGATCCCGAAGGAAATTTAGGCATCCAGTAGCTTAAACAACAAGTCCAACACCAATACACCTTAAAAAGAGACACAATCGAATATAAAGTGAAATAAAATAAAAATAAGATAACATAAGAACAGCAGTGAAGTGTCATTGTGCCAATTGTAGTGCCAATTGTAGTGCAAATAGTACAAATAGTGCAAATAGTGCAAGAGTACTGAGTACTCTTGCGCAGTACTGAATATAGCAGTGTATACTATGGTGTATGGTACAGTAGTGCAATGTAATGGTATAATAATTTAAAAGCAGTCAAGTACTCAGGTGGGTATGTAAACAATGTCAACTACACAATAATAAGGTTTCTTTTCAGCTGTGATTGTACGTAACAATGATAAACTAAACACGAATTCTCTACCTATATAAAAATAACAGCCCTACTAACATTAGCTTTGTAACTTTAGATGACAGGTTGCTGGGTAACGTTAGTCGGCTTAAACAGCACTCACCGTGAGACAGGGACGCTATCTTATCGGCCCAAAACAGAGCACTTTGATACTGTTGCTGCAAACAAACACACAAAGACAGGACAAGAGTCACTCAAACGTATCGTTGTGGCTGGCTGGCTGATAGCTTTAAGTTAGCCAGGCAGTCAAGATATGAAGGTTTGTTACCATTGACGCCAGTGTCGCTAGCATTAGCTAGCGACACAGAAAGTCACAATACTTCTTACCTGATCGATGTACTGCCGGACTCGCTTTCGAAGTCTGTCGAGATTCATGTTGGTTTTTCTTTTTTAAGAATTATCGCTCTGACTATCAAAAATGTGTCATTCTTGGAGACAGTAAAAAAACAGTGTATCAAACTATGCACAAAACAGTACGTGCTAGCTTGCTAGCTGCGTAAAATCAAATCCGCGGCTTCTTTCTGTAAGGAGTGTCTTGCAAAATTGGGCCGTGCGGAAACTCATACAGGATAGGCAGTTCCACATGAACTCTAGTCTTTTTCACTTTCGCTATGTCTAGCTGTGAAATAATTGTATATATATATATATATAGATAAACAATATACAAACGTTTTTTTGATTCCTTTATTTATTTATTATTGTATAAAAGAAACAAATTACAAAAGGGTATCATTCTATCTGTGAAAATTAAATCAATAGGGATGCCTGATCGTATATCGGGCAGATACAATGGGGCAGATCTATTCAATTCAGTTCTATGTTTATATACTATATACATTATATACTGGAATTTGAATTCCTGTTTAAGTTTTGACCAATTTGTTGCTGAATTGTAATTGCTGTGAAATAATTGTATATAAATATATATATATATATATATATATATATATATATATATATATATATATAAACAATATACAAACATTTATTTGATTCCTTTATTTATTTATTATTGAATAAAAGAAACAAATTACAAAAGGGTATCATTCTGTCTGTGAAAATTAAATCAATAGGGATGCCTCATCGTATATCGGGCAGATACAATGAGGCAGATCTATTAAACTCAGTTCTATGTTTATATACTATATACATTATATACTGGAATTTTAATTCCTGTTTAAGTTTTGACCAATTTGTTGCTGAATTGTAATTGCTGTTAATTTTGGAGATTTTTTTTTTTGCCAAGTTGCTGGTGTACAATTTATTATTTTAATAATAAATAGCAATTCAGTAAATCTATACCTATGTATTTATTTGTTCCATTTTGTTTTATAAAGTTAGGGAAGCGATGTTGAAGTCAAGCGTGATGTTGCCTTACACATATGATCCCTGTCACTTCCACACAGTGAGGCATACAGCTTATTAATTAAAGACTGGTATCGGATCGGTACTCGGTTTCGGCCAATACCCAAAGCCCAGGTATGGTTATCGGGACTGAAAAAATTGGATCAGTGCATCCCTATACATCAACCACAGAAATATTGTACTTGAGTTCATCTGATAGGGCTGTGGGTGTACGTCTTTAAAAAAAAAAAGGTTGGGAACCACTGCCATACAGTATCTAGGTCCAGTTTCTCTGTAGATATCACTGTACTATTCAAAACTGGTTATAGTGGGACTACTGTCACAGAGTCTCTTAAATGTGCAGAAAAACAAGAGTTTGTCAAAAGAACAAAACATGTTAACCCTCTTCGGGACTTGAAGTCTCATGCTCCAGTGTTTTAGGTATGTAAGGAGTGCTGGACATTTCAGATCCATCAGGAGAGGAGAATGTTTCAGCAGTGTGAGAGGGTTTATCTGCTGTAATTTGAAGATTCCCAGGTGTATACGATGAGATTTCAGGTGCATTTGGTTCAGGGTATGTCCTGCTGTATCTCTGTTCCTGGGCCTCCTTTCTTGCTGGTTTCTTTCCTCTTTTCATTTTCCTCAGACTCTGCTTTGCCATTGGCCTTGTTGCTTGCATGGCAGTGGTTGCACCAGCGCTGATCTTCTGTTCTTAATTACAATCACTGTGGGTTTTTCCTTGTGGGTTTTTCTTGTCCCTGGTATTGGCACATAAAATAAAATCTTTATTATGCTATACATAAAGATCATATGATAGAGTTTAGGAGGTGCAGAAGTGACAGATTGTGTTGTTACTTGATCTAAAAAAAGAAGAAAAAATGTTAACCTTTTGCTGATTTGCCCTTCCTCGTGGGTAATGTGCAATGCTGCCATCACCTTGAGAGTTTTGAGCCAGTCCTCATGCCAGCTCCTCAGATTATAGTGAGACCTGCACTGGCTCAGACAGAGCAGGATCATTTGATTCTCCTTGGTAATACGGAGCAACTCCAGCTGTCGTTTCTCCTTGCCAAGGCTACAATGAAGAGTAAACACATGGCTTTCCAACTGGGTCTTTAGTTTCAAGGGCCACCTTATTTCTTGGAAATACAACTTGTTGCCTCACTTGAATACATGTATGTTTACACTGATAGTTCTTCTTCAAGCTGAGTGCAATAACACGTGGCTGGACATAGAAACAGGTTCAACAATTCAGGTTTAACAATACAATTTTATATTTTGAATTGAGGTTTAAAAAACATTCCTATATTTACTGGGCTATTCATTTCTCATAGTTTGAGACTTCACTAAATGGTTTCAGCACTGAAATATCTGCTGCCACCCTGTGGACACAATGTGAGTTGAGTTGAAAACATGAGAGATAAAACAGCAACCTTTTGCCAGCTGACTATAGGTCTTTGGTGGAGTCGTGTTTATTGTTGGTTTTGCTGACTTCACCTTAGGAGAATAAAACAGCTTTGTATAAAGCGATGAATGACACTGAATAATTCCAACAAATATAACTGGTTGGAAAAATAAGTTACTTTGGTTGGTTTGTGACCTCAATACAAGCTTTAGATGTAGGCCAAACATTCAAAATATGGGATAAATAGTAGGGGTAACCCCTTAAAACTCCGACGGCCCGCCACTATTCTGTCCTTCGGAGTCTGTAGCGGGCTCAGTTTTCAAGGTTTTGGGGACATACTTATATCACATGAAACTAGAAAACTTAAGGAATCCATTGGTACCAACCATGTCATGGTCAAACTAGAGACCTAGTGCATTCAGAGGATGTATGGCTTTCCTATAGATTGACAATAAGGGGGTTTCTTAGCAGTTTCCAGAACTGAAGTGCTCGACATCCAATCGCTGAAAAAATCAATTCTTGCAGAAATCTCCAAATGTCAAACATTTTTGATACCAGATCACATGGCTTTTTCTATGGTGTTCCTCAAGGTCTGGGTGTCTTAATGTGGTATTTTGTAGGGATTTTTGATCATTTTGATCAATTCTCGAGTGGTAAAAAAAAAGGTTAAATTTATGACCAAATCTGTGTAACAAATGGTATCAACCAAAAAATTGCTGCAAAAATGTATGAGACATAATAGAGCATGGGGATTGACCATTACAAACTCATATCATCATGTTCTTAGCCCTGATACACTTTCACAACTTATGTCAATTAATTAATTAATTTATTAATTTTTATTTCTTATTAATGACTAGCACAACTTGACACACAGTGCTGAGCTGCACCTCAAATTAATCTTCAAGTTCCCAGCTTTCATGTGATGTACACCACTTCTATGTGACATCTACTGTTGACTTTTTCATCTACCCCTTAACATCCTCTGTCCCCTACCCCTACCCCTCTAAAAAAGAGGTCAGAATGGGAAGGGGTTAAGTTGCTTCCCAAACCAAAGTACATGTTTGTCCTTACCTTTCCCCTGTGTAAATCATATGCTTTGTGACAGCATCACAAACCTGCAGATCTCGAAACACAGAGTTCCCTGTTTTGTTAAAATGTCTAATTCTTTCCAGTGGATAAAGATCGTTTGAACATTAAGTGACCATCGAGCCATTAGAATTAAGGCTTATGTTGCCAAGTTTGGGAATTAATTTGTGCTTTATGCAGACGATTGGGTAGGATAGTCCCTTAATGCATAGAAGCATATGACACCATCCCTTAATTCCTTGCAGATAGACCTCTTGGATTTTTTTGAGGCGGCGGGTAAAGCAGCCAAACAGCTGATGGGAATGTGGGAATATCTCTGGCCAGGATAAATAGCTCTTATTCTTTGTGACACTGAAAGTGTATCTGGACTACTCTTCATTTTGGATCCCTCTCTTTAAGTATTTTCCTAGAAGGGTAATAAGGGTGGTCATGTTATTCATGGCTATTTTCTTGTCAGTCTGGGCTCAGGCTCTTTGTGACATCTAACTGATTTCCATTACTCAGATTTTGTTCTTTCGATGAGGAGAGACAGGGAGGGAGGGTGGACTGAAGTTCAAATATGACAGTGTAAATCACACATACGGTTTGTTTTATTATTAACACACGCTGAATGCATCAAAACACCATATACTGCAATACGTTCCTGCCGCACTGATTGTGAAAGTCTGTATTGGTTCAATAAATCCACTGCTTCATACACATTGCATTACTGATAGGTTCTTTTTAAAGGCACCGAATCGTTGTGTAGCAGCAGGAGAACGTCAGGCTCGTGAAACACAGATGGGCGTCACAAATCAAACAGCCGAGCCTGTGTTCCCTTAAAACATGATGAAGCATTTCCAAGAAGGGGATCTGCATATCCGTTCACTTGCAGTGTCCCATCTGCACCCGCTCACCCTCGAATGCCTCGACTTTTTGTGTACGAGAATCAACAGCAAAGCCTTTGCCGAGGCCTTTCTAATGAAAACCATTCAAGTCAATCAAGTTTACCAGAGACCAAAGGCCAGTGTAATTTGGGAAAATTGCTGAAACTCCAAAGTAATCTTCTGTAATGTGATCTTGCCCATTGAACACTGGCTGTACTGTACGTGTCGGATAAGAGCTCAGTCATTTTCTTCAAATGCAGTCTTGACAAGCAGCATGGATATCCACCTGCAAGTAATCATCATTCTAGTGTTAAGTGCTTTGATATTAAAATGACTGATTTAAGAGCATTCGCTGCTAGTAGATAGCGATTTGAAAACACTTCCATATGTTGATAGCGAGGATAAGCTGGGTTTGTTGTGTTTACTGTTGCAGAACAGCCAGTGAAAACACAGTCATGACTTCAGAGAAAGCAGACTATACATTCAACAAGAATGATGTAATCAAAGCCTGTTAAATAATAATGAGTGCAAAATTTCATAAGATTTAGTATGTGGATTGCTTTGTGTTGTAACTTCATTGAAGTTTCATGCTACTTCTAGTCTAGCCACTTGGGGGCAACGTTGGCTAAAAAAAACAAAACCTCCACCAGAGGCTGATTTCATCAAGTTACATTGTTTGTTGACACTCTTATCAAAGTGACAGGAAATGACAAATTTCACTGCTGAGATATTTGAAATTTTGCAAATATGCATGTCAAACCTTAGTTGAAAAATAAATAGTATTTATACCGGAAGCTTCCCTGTGAGTGACTTTGGGAAGTATACGCAGAATCCAAATGGTTGCACGCAGAATAACAAACACTCTCTAATCAGTCAGTTTTCCTGAATTGCCTCTCTGAAAAACTGAACTCATGCGTCTGCACCTGTTTCAAAGAGCAGGCTTGTTTATCAAAGTCCTCCTCTGTCAACAAACAGAATAAGCGTGGTGATGGCTGGCTCCTCAGCCCACATCTGATTTCAGCAAATGTGCAATTGTTCAAAGTGAGTTGTGCTTCATTGATTTGTTTCAAGGCAGAGGAAAAATAACCTCAGGGCTTCTACCAGTTAGAAATAACAATGGAGTCCTTCTCTGCTGTTTGTAGTTTTTTGGCCTGACTTCAGTAGCAGAACATGGAGGGATTTTCATTGCAGATTTAACTGCTGGTTGGGACTGTGTAAAATAGTACTTTTGATTTGAGATGTTGGTGTAACGGATCAGTTAATTACAGTCATCAAGCTCTAATATTACAGTGATAGATTATAGCATAGATTATAAATTGATTTATGTCTGCTTTTCTTTGTGGTGCCTCATAATTTAAACATTTTTTGATTTGTTTGACTTTAGATGGTTTAAAGCAGCCTAATAGTTCCACATTTTGGGAAACATGCTTATTTGCTTTTTTCTTCCTGAGAGTTAGAAAAGAAGTGAAAAGAAGTCTGTGTGCTAAGCAGGAGTGAGGAGGTGATTAGCTTAGCTTAGCATAAAGCCTGGAAGCAAGGGGACACAGCTAGCATGGCTCTGTTCGTTCAAATATACGCCTACTAGCACCTCTAAAGCTCACTAATTTTTTTATTTGTTTAACCTGTACACAAACAGAAATATAAAAACTAGATCTGTCAAGCGCAAATTTGACACTAATTTCTTTAACACATTAATGCAATCGATCTTCCGGAGGTTGTTCCGGACTCAGTTTTAAAGCTATAGTGAAGATACTGGTATCATATGAAACTAGAAAACCTAAGGAATCCATTAGTACTAACCATGTCATACTAGTTTGTTGCAAAGGAGGTTAAATAACACTCAAAACTTGCGCTAAATTTTGGCGAGGAAAAACTGTCATGGCCATTTTCAAAGGGGTCCCTTGACCTCTGACCTCAAGATATGTGAATGAAAATGGGTTCTATGGGTACCCACGAGTCTCCTCTTTACAGACATGCCCACTTTATAATAATCACATGCAGTTTGGGGCAAGTCATAGTCAAGTCAGCACACTGACACACTGACAGGTGTTGTTGTCTGTTGGGCTTCAGTTTGCCATGTTATGATTTGAGCATGTGTTTTATGCTAAATGCAGTACCTGTGAGGGTTTCTGGACAATATTTGTCATTGTTTTGTGTAGTTAATTGATTTCCAATCATAAATATATACACATTTGCATAAAGCAAGCATATTTGCCCACTCCCATGTTGATAAGAGATTAAATACTTGACAAATCTCCCTTTAAGGTGCATTCTGAACAGATTAAAAAAATTTGATTAATTTGCGATTAATTGCGAGTAATCATGGACAATCATGCGATTAATCACGATTAAATATTTTAATCGATTGACCGTTCTAGTACAGATTAAACTTATAACATGCAATTTAATTAGCTTTAGAGGTGTTGGAAGGTGTAATCTAGCACTTTGGATAGAGCTAGGCTAGCTGTTTCCCCCTGTTTCCAGTCTTAATGCTAAGCTAAGCTAACGGCCTCATGGCTTTAGCTGCATACTTAGGGCACAAACTTTATAAGGGTGGTACCAATCTTCTTAACTAACATTTTGCAAGAAAGCAAATAAGCGTATTTCCCCAAAATAAAGAAAGAAAAAAAAAAAAAAACATATTACTACCATGTGTTATCGATCTGATCGCTCATAACTCCCAACTTTTACTCAGGAATATGTGAACATCAGCGGCGTAATAGTGAACACACCACCACTCAGCTCACAATCAGAACCCATTTGGCCCCCGCTAAAAGCCAACAACAATCTCATTAACATATGGAAATATTTGTTGCGGTCAAATACGAGAGACTGTCTCCCCTTCCTGTCTCCATGTGATGTGTGAGGTGTCACTCAGAGATACAGTAGGGGAGGAGACTCTCTGTGCTGAAATGGTTGGTGACAGGGCTTTCATCCGACCCACTGAGGGCTCTTTGTTGTTATTTTGGGAGCTCTCATGGGTGCAATCTGAGAGAGCAGCAGACAGACGGGTCTCATCTCTGCACGAGCACACACACACACACACACACACACACACACACACACACACACACACACACATTAGGCAGAAATGCACATGCACACACTAACAGGCACCTGCATATACAAAAATAATTTAATGACATGCGCACTGTCATGTCAATCAAATAGGCTGCTTTCCGGGAGGTATGTGTGCATATGGAAAATCCATTAATTCTCAGTAATGAAGACATAATTAGAATATTTCAAAACAGAAGAAGTATTTGTTCCAAATGCTGTACTATAATTTGTGTACTAATGTTTGTGAAGATAAAAATTAAAATAATCACAGTAAGCCAAAACTATGAGAAAAAAAGTCACTAAGAATTAGTAAGTCAAAATTGATTTGACTTTTCTCATAAGTTTGACTTACTTCCTGATAATTTTGATTTATCATAAGTATTTTTATTTTTCTCATGTCTAACTTTTGATTTTTTTTTCTTTTCAGTCTCAGTCGTGGAAATTTCCATTTCAAGACTTAAAGGTGCAGTGTGTAGGATCTGGTGGCATCTAGTGGTGAGGTTGCAGATTGCAACCAACTGAAACCACTCAGTTTTCTCAAGCGTTTGGGAGAACTACGGTGGCCGACGCAAAAAATGCAAATGGCCCTCTCTAGAGCCAGTATTTGGTTTATCCGTTCTGGGCTACTGTAGAAACATGGCGGCCGGCTCCGTGAAGAGGATATATATAGATATAAATGGCTCATAAGGTAACAAAAACACAACGATTCTTATATTCAGGTGATAATGCACTAAAGAAAACATACTTATTAATATTATATTCCATTTCTGCCAGTTGATCCTCCTAAATGCTACACACTGTTCCTATTAGTACTAAGTACTAAGGCTTGCTCTTATGTTGCTTAGATGTGAGTGATTTTATTTTGTGTTATAAAACTGCCCTCGGGAAGAAGCTATACTACAGCAATCAAGAACATTTACAAAAAAGTCTTTCATACCAAATGCAATAACTTTACTAAATTGATAAACACCGTTCACACTGGGACCACGTCTGTTATTGTTATCTGTACTGTGCATGTTGTGCTATTTATTGTATTTACTGTGATTTACTGCATGTTGTGCTATTTATTGTATGTATTGTGATTTACTATGATGTGTTTAACCAACCTTTGAAGCCGAAGGCAAATTTCCACATTTGTGGACAATAAAGATTATCATTATTAAGCTAAACTCCTTCTGTGGTACCAATGTGACTGAGATCTCAGCTCACTTATCCTTAGCGGTAGTCTACAGCCACTTTTAGTGTTTTTATTCAATCTGCCAAGGCTCTGAGATATCTTGATAATCATGGTCCCCGATCGGACTCGAGCCGATGACGTTGTTTATAGTTACATTCTCAATCCCTAAGGTACGGGTCGCAACGTAGCAAGTCGTAGCCGTAGTTATGTCTCATGTAAGATTTTAATATTTTGATTATAAAAACAAAATTTCATTCACCTCCATTGTTTTGGGATGGTGGCAAAAGTTTCAAAGATGGATAATTCAAAACCTTGGTGCATAAAACCAAAATTATCTGCATGGCTAGATACCGCTAGGGCTGAGTGAGAAATTATGTTTTTTTGTAATTTAGGTAAACTTACCCTTTAAAGAATTAAAAACTGAACAAAAGAAACCTAGCATATTCCTTGCCACAATTGTGCTTTTGAAAATTACACTGCATGAATGGAAATGAAAGTCTCCAGTTAACAGCTTAAGTCTATTTGATTTCACATTCAAACACTAACAATGATCATAACCTCTGACAGTGTAAGATGCAAAACAAATGTTTAGCCTATCAATGGCTTGTGCCGATAAGATATTTATGGGGTTGACAAAGTTGTCTTTGCGTCTGTCTTGTTGTCTGTTATCACGAGTTGAAGGTGCTTCCGCGGTGGCCTCTGACACGGATCAAAGGCGGCTGCTGTTTAAAACAAGTGAGGAGATGGATTTCTCTCACTGTGCGATGATGACCCTTGCTCTCAACCCCCTCCAGCAGCAGTTCATCCTCCAAACAATAACAATCAATCCCCTCCACATCTGACAGAGCCGGAGAACAACTTATAAATGATATGCATCTCCTGCTGGTCCCATGGCAACCGCCTTGACTTTATTGTTGCGTTTCTTTGATCCCCGCCAAGCTTTGATTCATTTCTCTTTCACCCTTTTAGCTAAACATATCATGTGAATTTGAAGCTTTGTTCCTGACAGTCCCCGTCTTACCTCGCTCTCTCCACAGGCTCCTGACGCCTCCCAGAGGAGCCGCGGAGGAGGAGAGGAATTCCACTGGATTCAAAGACTTCATCGGGTTGCTTTTGACTCTTCCGCCTGCGTTGACTCCCCTCCCCCCCCCCCCTCCCCACACTCCTCATGTTGACCTGTTCCTCATGACTCCCTGCCAAACCATCTTCCTAACCCTGGGGGACCAAGGCTGTACAGTATGTGCACAAGCATGCACATTACATGAGGGCAAGGGTTTTATCCCAGTTCCAATAGTAGGTTCCTCTGCATGTCCTGGCATTTGATTCAGTGAATGAGGAGAATGAACTTTGGTCTGATTCATTGGGTGTTTCTCATCAACTTTGTTGACAGAGCCGCAGATAAGTTGCCAGGTTTCTTACAAACTGAGTGTATTCTTATAGATCCCATTGAGAAACGCATCGCAGGGACTTTGACATGGTTTTGAGAGAAGAGTGGGGCATTATATCTGAAGGACTTTCACCCAAATGAGAGCGTAATGAAAAATGAAAAGTGTGTGTTTTCTCAGTGCCATCTGGTTTCAATCGTGGCAATATCCTAAACATGACCAGTTTCTTGAATCGGCTACCCTCAGCTTGCCTCCCAGATGTTAGGCACTCATTATTCCAGTCAGGCCTCTCCGACAGCTACACAACATCTGACTTTTTTCACCAGTAAAGACCAAATAGAAGTCACTCGTTCACTTCATAATCACTTTACAATAGCTGTTTTCACTGTTATAATGTGGTTCATAATAGAGCACTATTTCTATCATAGGCCATGTGATTTAACCTAGTCACTAATAAGACTCTAAGGGAAGTCTTTATATAGGTGTTGATCAACACTGTCAGTGAAAGATTTTAAATATTAGCCTACTGTTTTTACAATTTTACTGCCACATAAAAAAGTGGACACAATTCAGCCTTTATGCACTGATTAGAACTTCATAATGACTAGCATTTAGAGGTATATTTGAGTCGGTGAATAACAAGGGGGTGATCTGACTTTTAATTACACTCAATGCTTGTAATCCAAAAGGAAATCTAAGGCGCCATTGTAACAAAATCAGAAAGAGTTAGAGATGGGCGGATCGATACTGTGGTATAGATACTTTGATACTCACAAGCTACTCATTTGGTATCAATTACTTTTAAAAAATATTGATAATAAAATTATATAAATACAAACGTGGATGGCTGCATCACTTCCAAACGTTTTCACTACTTTTGTATAATGTTTGTGCCAAAACAGCCCTGACATATTCAGCTGGCCCTTAAGGGAAACGTAGCACGGAGTGGTGCTACTTGTCACCTGCAGATGAAAATACAGCAAGATGCACTATTTGTGACAATAAAGTGCCACACACAGCAACATGAGTCCCTCTTCAAACATTTAATAACAACATGAGGCTTATTATATAATCATAGTATCTCCGTAAAATACTGGACTATTTTTTTTACACGTAGTGGCACAAACATTTTTATTTAACTGTACTTATATTTGCTTTTGTAATAAATTTGTTATTAATGGCCGGTATGTGTCATGTGACTTGCCTTTCAGTGTGATACATTTAAGAAATGATCGGTATCGGTAAAATTGTAACAAAAAGTATCGGTATCTTATCAAATTTAAAAAGTTTGGTATCGCCCATCCCTAGAAAGAGTATCTCTGAAGGAAAACTCAGATTTCTACGACATGATGAGTCTCGTTTTTATAATTTTGGGCGTCATTTTGTAGGCTACAGGTTGTGTCTGTCACAAAGGAATGATACAAAAGTAACTACAAAACTAAGATGTGTAAATTAATGTAGCATATCAACTCCACCAGCCTTCAATATTACTCTATTATTGCGTCTGTATTGGTGAGTTGGCAGAACATATAAAGAACAAATACCTATAAATGTGCCAGAGTGAGAATATTGAGAAATATTGAAGCTTGGACAGCCATAATGTAGATAGTGGAGGTGTCAGTGCTGCATATTTCAAGTGAAGCATTTGTTTGTTGGAGCAAAGCTTCATAGGGTTGAGCTAATTTGCGTACTTGTCCATGTGCATTCATATTTCATTCATATTTTTAGTTTTGAGAAGGTAGAAGACGTGTCAGTTAAAGGCGGTAAACAAAATATGACATGAACTCCAGGCTCCATCCTCTTTAAAGAACTAATGTATATCTTTTTAAACATCAATATATCATTTTAAAATGAATTGTTTGTCATAATAACTGTTAACCAATTAAACTACAATATGGTCTATATGACCACCTGCCTCTGTCTCAAGCCATATGCACTATGAAATCAGCACAAATCAGCACCACATTTCCCATAAACTTCACTACTAACTGCTGCAAAGAGGGCGTTCCTGCTTGACAGAAGCCCTAAGGGATAATTCTAGCAATTAGAACCCAGGCATTACATACAGCCTTACTATATATAGCTCTAGTTAAAAGCTATTAAAACACATCCTATCATAAACTCACACATACCTCCAGTGGCAATCAATGAAAAGTCTCACTAGATGCATATGTTACAGTGGCAAATGCATTTTCAGCCCTTTTGCTTAACTGTGGCTCTCTGGTTTCACAAGTGCATTTTGTATGAATATGGGAGGCTGTCCATACATGTTTTCTTCAGAGGTATTTATTTATTTACATACTTTATGAAAGGCCCTGCACATCTGTGCAGGAGTTTTCACTTATGCTCGCTAATTAGACCTCTGTTGCCCAGGTTGGAGCTGGGCGGAGCTGTGCCGGGAATGATGTAAAATCACATGCACCGATCAGAATGATAAAGGTGTGAATTGTGCAGCCCCAAACAGGTGCATCAAAGCTAACAGGAGCACAGTCTGTACATATGGTACATCCCCACACGTGAAATTATACATCTAATTGACAAATAAACTATATGATAAAGATTTCACCATCTATTGTACGTTTTTTGTTTTCTTAAAGGGGACATGAAAAACTCATATGAATCAACAAGCCATTCAGATTTGCCTTCCCTTCCTATGTTACATGCAGGCTCATTAGAATATAGAGTGTAGCAGGATTGAGTCCTAAAACCCAGAAAAGAGTTAGCATTTTAGTACTTCTGGTTCCCTCGTCTGGAAGTCAATGGGTTTTTTGAATGGGTTTTTAGTTAGATGCCTGAATTAAGGTCTGTGGTTAACACAAGCTTAAGAGATTTTAATGTTTTATTCTACGATACAAAATATGTCCCTGTTAATATCCTAAGTGAATTTTGAAGCCTTTATGTGTCTTAAAAAATGTGTTTGCTAACAAGTGGCTAAATGAGACTACTAAACGTCATCAAGCCGATTCGTCTGCAATTACAGCCTCGCAGTTTATACTTGCGTACTTCCGACAATTGCATTCACTCTTCAAAAATCATAAAAGTGGTGTTCATTTGTGAAGATTATCTTGCTGAACAAAATGTGTAAGTATCATAAACATGTGTTTGCCACAGAGCTTATTTTCTGCAATAATCCAAAACCCAATGGAAAAATCCCATTGGCTTTTTGTCGAGGGAACCAGGGCGATGATAACTTCCTGGTTGGCCTACAAAAATACGTCATCCCTGGAGCACTCTATATTGCCCATGCACAGCTTGAGAACTACCTTTGCAAAGGTGCTACATATTTTTCTCACGAGCCAATCAGAGCAGACCGGGCTTTTTCGTAAGGGGGGCTTAAAGAGACAGGCGCTAAAATGGAGCATTTCAGTCAGAGGACGAATACAGGTATATTCAGATAGACGGTATGAGAAAAATAATGGGTTTTTTTTAACATTAAAACATGTAAACATGTTGTAGTAGAAACCCAAAATACAAGTATGAACCTGGAAATGAGCATGATATGTCCCCTTTAATTTAATATAATAAATTATTAGACGATTCAACAAGGAAGCAATGTCTTAAATCAGCCTTGATGCAAATATTTTCATGGATACACCATCAAAAATAACAGAATTGTTATCGGTGCATCAATTTTTCCTTTGAATCATGAATTATTATCTGACAAACCACAAAGCACTTAGGCAGATAGTTAGAAGAGCCTGACCTGGAACATATCGCTTATTAAAACTCCCTAAACCCAACGACAACCATGTGTGTAATGCAATAAGTTACAACAGTCATTTCTTTTCCACACATTGTGAGATAGAAGAGAAGGGCGAACAGTGCTTGAATTAATTGAAACCGATGTTTCAGCGATGACTACGTTCAGCATTCATGTGTAGTGTAATATTGCCTATAATGGGTTACACAAAACCACAGCCATGCTGTTTTATTAACAGAAATTCATCAATATTGGCAAACAGAATGAAACTGAGTTTTGATAAGATAACCCACATCTAATGTTAACTTATTTACAGTGGAGTTGTCATTACTTTAGACTGTGAGATTGGATGAAAAAGGAAAAGGGAAAACAGTGTAAATGATATGAAGAGAGCAGAATACCTGCTACAGTCTGGCAAACATGAGTTATACTTTAAGTACTGTGGGGAACAAGGTGTCGGAAGTTGAACCTTGTGATGATTGGCAGATCGTGAGAAAATGCTGTGCGTCATTACGCCAAAGTCTTTAACCGTCATCAATAATTTGATCACACCTGACTAACAACCCCGAACTGCTATTAGTCAAATTGGAATGTCAATACTGACTTTACCCTCAGCACAGTTGTTGTAATTTGAGTTTGAACCAATGGAGGGCAGTATGACTATGACGACAAGCATCATCACAAAGGCTAAAGCCCAAATAAGCTGTGTTCAACACCCTGAAATGCTGGTGTGTGGGTATGTAGTGCATGATATATAAACTACATGGTGAATTCTGTGTCTTCTGCCATTCACATGTGACACAAGTTTAGATCCCTGTGATTATAACGATAGAGGGAAAATGTTAGATTGTTGAGTCAAAAAGATTGTCATATAGTGTGTTGCAGTCATGTTTTGTAATAAACTTGCCCTTTTCTACTATGCATACTCTGGGCACTTAACTTGTGTCCATTAGCTCAGAAGTTGTTTCCCTTTTTACAGCATCATTCTCTGATCTGAAAAATATGGGAATAACAGATTTTCACCAATATAAGGGTTATTTTCAATTTATAATGTTGATGGTTCAATAAGGTTCAAGAACAGACTTACACATTTGTCCACTAATATGTGGCTTGTTTAGATATTTTTCTCCTGTTTGCTGAATTCTTTTTACCTTTTACAAATACTCTGCATCTGGAAATAATCTAAACATCTACCAATGTTTTTTTGCTAATCAATGTTTAATCATTTCTTTATTTTCATTCAACCTCTTTTTTTGTTTGTTATGTTTCAAGCAGTGTTTGAAGAGCAGCGGTGGAGCCTGGGGATGGTTGGGGGCGAGCTAAGCCTGGATGGCAGACAGCACCTGAGAGCGAACCTCAGACCTGGGGGTAAGACCCACAACATGACCTCTGCAGTCAGAGCAAAAACACAAAGAAGCAAAGACTTTTTTTTGCCAAGATTACTACGACACCACCACCATTGTGGTGGAGTAATTTTTGAAAATTTCCTTTCATATAGTTTATAATGGGTTCTGATTGTGTTAATTCTTGTTGTCACCTCCATTTCTCTTCATTGCACATTTTTCAGGCCCCAAACAATCCTCAATTGTCTTACTATTAATTTAGCATAAAACAATATATTTCCACTGAGTTGTTACTGTACCTCTTCTTCTGCATTTCTCCGAAGAGCTACAGCAAACAGCTGCCTGATTAATAAGTTAGGTCCTCTAAATATGGCTCAGAGTCATGTATCTTTAAAAACTACTTAATAATGGTAATCAAGATTATCAACAACGTACCAATTATATCTTTACACTTTCCTCTCTTAATTATGTATAGTTCTCCTTCGCTGTGGATAAAAGGGGCTGCTTCCTCGGTCTCAGGTGGATTGTTCATCTTAAGTGTTTATGATGGTGTATTTGTATCACAGCTACGCTCCCTTAAAGTGGCAGTGAGCTAAAAGGGGGCTCTTCTTCCGTGTGTGAATCAACCACAATGGAGGAGTTCCTATGTTTTATTTATTGATATGTTTTAGTGGGGGAAGACCTAGCGTTCATTATCATAAAGGCCTCTAGACATCAAGTCACACACAAAAGACCCAGCCATCTCACAGTCTCTCAACGCATCCACGAGACGAGCAGGCCGCTTTGCTGCAGCGACTCCTCGCCAGCAACCATTGGTAGCTTCAGTGACAGAAGCTGACAATGTCAAAGTATCTTTGTCTCTCGCACATAAACTGTCCCTGAAGCTGTCGTTGTGAGAGAGATGTAAAACACAGGCGTTTTTTTTCTTCATGGGGGGAAGTTGTTTTCATTCCCCCCTTCTAGTTTTTTTTTTAAATATGTCATATCTTTCCTGTCAGGGCCCTGGGGCGCCTGGTGGTTGCTCGTGTTAGAGGAGGAGTGTAAGCATCTGCAAACCCAGCGGAGTCTGACCATATTGTACCTGCGCTCGTCTTCATCTCGCTTTATTTTGTCAAAAGCTCAAAGCCGTGAATTTCAGACAGCCGTGTTGTCATCTGATCTGTGTGAGTGTGAATCTTTGTGTGTGCACGAGAAACAGGAAGACAGCCAGTAGGAACAGATGTGGGGAAAGTCAGTAAAAAACTCAATATGAACCCTGCAGAGGCCTTCCTCTCTCTCTGTTCAATTATTTAGAGTCAAAGAAAAGAGGCAAGAGTAACATATTTCCACAGAAGCCACTGTGTTTCGGCAGGAAGGAATAACATATTTATCTAGTCTCATCTTTGCCAAATAGCCGGAAATGGAAACAAATACCTTCAATTGGATTCTTGGCTCTGGTGTTTTCCTTGAGCTGCTGCTATGTGTACTCACGCAGTCATATTGAAAAATTCCTCAGGACTAAAAATTATGGAAGTGCTGACAAGCAGGATTTTTCATGGTATCTAGATCTAATACACTTGGCAGTTTCAGGCAAAGCTTATCCTCTCTCTCGTCTCATGTGATGGGAGGGAGAGAGAGAGAGAGCAGGAAAAAGTGCTCAACTATTTAATTTGATCAGAGATTAGAAGAGGAAAAGAGTCACATTTCCTCCCTGGCACGTCTCTACTTGGCGCACCCTGAACCTGATTTTATAAAGAGATGTCACAGCCAAGCACCACGGTAATGCCTGTAATTACTCTGAACTCAAATAAATAAATAAATTTGCTTTTCTTTGTGAAAGTCTGACAGGTTTTCCAACATCCTTCAGTGGGGAAAAAAACCTGCAGTGTGTGCACAGGCGTGTACTTTTTAGTGGCTGTGTATTTGCGTGTGTGTCTTTTGTGTGGGTGTGTTTACATATAGTGAGGCACATGTAAAGGAGAGATTCAGACAGGATGAAATTTTGACAGCTACAGTATAGCTTGTTTTCCCCTCTCTTCTTTTTTTGACTGTGATAATCTCTGCTCAGCCGCGTGCGCTGAAGGCAAGCCTCCGTTTGAGACTGATAAGGTTCGAGGTGCAGCTTTGTAAATAATAAGGTTAGAGTTTCTACACAGTTGCTAGTGATCTCGCTCCTATTAGTGACAATTGGCTGCAACCTCACCTGCTCACCCATGCTGTCATCACCGAGGGTGTATCTACAGCAGCAGTAGCAGGCGATTAGATCATCCACTCTGGTCATAGAAGGAGACATCCAGACAAATGTTGCTCCGCTGAACCAAAGGAGGTCTGATGCATGTTGTCATGAAGGTTGGCTCCTTGACTTTTGATTTTGTTCAACAGCAAAAATGGTTTCATATTTAACGTTTTAGGGGGGAGAAAACTCTGCATCTCAAAAGCTCACAAAGCAACCAGCCTATTTGCACGTACAGTCATACTACCACTTGGAGTGGCAGATGTTTCAATTTGAACAGTGTAGGCCAGGGGTAGGCAACCTTAGGCACGCGGTAGCTTAACAAATGACACACTAGCAATAAGTGCGCAAGAGAGTTTTTTGAAATGTTGAAGTGCCCTCTCAACCGCATGCCAAATTACCTCTGTAATGGCAGTTGGCAGTTGTGCGGCCAATTAATTACGGTAGTTAGATTTTTTTCCTACTGGCATTCCACGAAGACCCGCCCTATTCTGCCTCTGATTGGCTAGTAGCCTACTCGTTGCCTTCTTCGCAGAATTTTTCTGCTGTTTGTTTACTTTCAACTGTTTTAACATTATCTATTACATTTACCTACGTTACTTTTAGCTATTTCAGCCATTTATCAATTACTTTTAGCTAACTATTTAAACTGTTTATCCACTATTTTTAGCTGAGTAGCCTGTTTCAAACATGTATCCATTACTTTCAGCTATTTATTTTTATCCATTACTAACTCTTTGAAATGTTTGTTCATAATACTTTTACCTAACGCTTGCTAATAATGCTAAGGTTAGTCTTCACCCGTTCTCCATTGCAACTGTGATGTTCAGGTGTTCCACTCAATATACTGTATATATATATTTCAATCAAATTTTAATTCCTATTTTTCCAAATCAATTGAGCAACTCCACAATCCTCACATGTACCCCCTGGTTCTGCAGAAGTAGCCTACCCCCTGTGGTACAAGTATCCCTAGCTGGGAACTGCAGGTGTACCTAATAAGGTTTTCGTTTTTTTGCCTTAATTAATCCTGAAAATGTAACCCTTATGATGTCATCAGGGTTATCCACCACATTCTTATCCCAACTCGTCACATTCTGACGCTCTGTCAGACCCCTCGGCGTCACTTTTCGCTCACATTAAACACATGCTTAATGTTGTGAATTTAACGAAAACACTTGCTTATGATTAGGCAACAAAACCACTCAGTTGGGTTTAGGAAAAAAAATGGTTGGGCTTAAAATTACTACACTTTTAAAGTGCAAATGTGACTTGACTTTGTGAACACAGGACACGAACAAACAGCTTATTGTAACGTGAAAGT
Source organism: Sebastolobus alascanus (assembly GCA_916701645.2). NCBI lineage: Eukaryota > Metazoa > Chordata > Actinopteri > Perciformes > Sebastidae > Sebastolobus > Sebastolobus alascanus. Next base: position 7,276,201 of record CAKAOJ020000059.1, read on the forward strand.
GAAACTTAACGCACGGGACACGAACAGCGGTCTCCTGGATGAAATCCCTGCCCCTCCTGCCCCTCCTGTGTGTTAATCTCTTTAAACTACGTCATCACAGCACTTTCCCTGTGCATTTACTGTTGTCGCGGATAGGTTTACATTTTAGTTAATGGAAAGCCTGGTGCGTCTCCTACTGCCGCGAAAGGGTGCCTTGTGCGGCGTTATCAAACGCCGACAGCCATGGCAAAGCATCTGTATTTGACGCCCTGGGAATGAGAACAGGCTGTGTTAGCTCAGCCTGGGCTTGGAGAGAAATTTATAACAGAAAGCCTGCGTTAAAACATGGGCATTTATCAGGCAGGGAGGGTCACACAAAATGATGATAGTGGTTAATGTAGGATTAAGTGTTTTTGGAGCTTGACCTCCAAGTTAGGTTATCTATCTTAAATCTGTCTCTTGAGTGAGTCCCCCAATTTTATGGAAGTGCATTGCTAAATTGCTGTCGTACCCCTTTACCCAGTTTAGCAAAGAAAACTTCCATGATACCCATATTCATCAGTGTGATCATTTTTTAAAAAGATATCATTAATTACTAATCAATAGCTGTCCTGCAATTTAAAGTTGATAAAAATGCATTTGCCTGATAAAGAGACGCAAAATGAAAAAATGACTTGGCTTTCCTGTGCTGCCTGTTGTTAGATAGCTAATCCTATGGGATTATACACCATGAGAGAAAGTGGGATATTGAAAGCATCAGTTCTATTAAAGGGGACATATCATGAAAAAGAACTACCTTTGCAAAGGTGCACCATATTTTTCTAACAAGCCAATCACAGCAGACTGGGATTTTTCTGCACGACCAAAATAACGTCACACAATCAGACACGCCCCTTCACGGGGATGCTGTGCGGCACAACATTTTCTAACTACGCATATGTAGATGAGCGGAAACCATGCTGTAAACGTGAGTTTTCGATACACTGCCCCCTACAGTTTGGGAGAACATTGGTTTGCCGTGAGGAGACACCGGCACGGAGTATAAAAGATCCAAACGTTTCCTCGTCAGCTCATGTCCGTGCGACCGGCCTTGCGGAAAGCATAACTGGGGCTTTATCACCATCCTTCTAGACAACACATCTGCTTTCTCCTTCACCTTCCCATCACTGCCTTTCTTCTCCGAATGAAGCGAACCTCTCTCCGTCCATCACCTCGTATCTCTGGTCAGTGAGTGTCAATCAGCAGCTCCTCACACAATTAACAACAAATATCTTCATGCTCACAATGCCTCTATTATCCCATGAGTACATCTGTGCCACAGCGGTGTCAAGCAGTTGCACCTCTTCGGCAAAGCAGATGTTCAGGATGCTCTTTCCCGTCATGATCAGGGATTCACATGTGTGAACTGAAGCTATAGCTCCTTTTTCCCAGATGAAACCCTATACCATATAAATTATAGATGGTGAAACAATCTTTAAACATGTTCATTAAAGACAGCACTTTCTTTAAAAAAAAAATCAGCTCATAAGTATTTCTTTCAAGCAAATCTCCCCCACCCCTCCCGTTTCTGCTCTATCCTCGTATTCCCAGTCAACTGGTACGTGTGAGGGGAAAGAGGGAGACAGTACCTCAGCAACCTTGACTGGAGACAAGCAGGAGACACATGCGTGACTGGATCGACTTCGCCTGTGATGGCTGTTAGCTAGCTTTCCTCCAGAAGCTGCCTGCCTGCCTGCCTGCCTGCTGATGTGCTATTACTCGCTCTGGAAGAGATGCTTGTGTGGAGGATGACACATTATTATCCTTTAATCTCGGTCTCAGCTTGTTGAGCATCAAATTGAAATATCCTGAACAGATGTAAAAACACATGTGAGCCTGGGCGCGCAAGCTGTGCTACGCTTTGTTTCATCTATCCGTGATGTGAGCCTTAAGGAGAAGCTTTTTAAAATTTCATCACTATTCAAAAGGATAATTAATACGTACCCCCAGGCTTTGATTATGCGATACCCAGTGTGTAGTGCTGGTGTTGCCATAATGAGCCACTCATCAGTGCTCTGCCTGTGCCTCCAACAAACATACAGTTTGCATAAGGTACTTAAGATTCTGCTAAGGCGGCACCGTGCTTGTGTGTGTGTGTGTGCTTATATGTGTATGCACCTGCGTATATTTATATGTAGCTGCCTGCATGTGAAGTGCGAGTCCCCTTCTAATTTGCAGCACAATGCTATAGGTTAGATCACGCTGGTTGTTGCAGTTTGTTTACAAGAGGACCCCTGTCAGATTGTCAGCAGATAGCTGGGCCCTTTCTATAAAGCCTGCCACTGCCTACACCCACACACCCCTCCCTCACGTACAGAAACACACACACACTCTCCAGCTCGTTCCCAGCCTAAAAGCCGGTGAGGAGATGGTGGTTGTCAGCGAGTGGGTGCTGAGGCGATGCAGCAGCGAGATGGACAGGCAGGTGGAGACTGACAGGCCACGGAATACGAAGGGGAATATTGGGAGTTCACACATAATGAGACCTGTCAATTTGAATGCCTCAAGGCGAAGCAGTGAGCAGGCTGCGGCTGACGACTGAGGCAGCCATTTCTTCTCAGGGAAAAATATTTCAGGGTAATCTCTCACCCTTGACCCTGACCAGTCTGTAAACAACACTGTTACCGCAGCAATTACGCTGGATGTAACCACTGTTTTCTGAATGGTGAAACACACCAAAGTGATGTCACTGAGAATACTGTTTTTAAGTATGACCTGATTGTTTTAAAGCTTCAGTAGGCAGAAAGTTTTTGGCATCATTGGGCAAAAATCCCATAATAACCTTTCAGCATATTGGAATTCAAGTGTTCTGAGAGATTACTTCTGCACCTCCTCATGGCTCTGTTTTCAGCCTTTAAAAAATCTAGCGGGAGATGTGACCAATCACATGTCATTTCAGAGATTGTTCCTATTGAGCGTTCCTATTGGCTGTGCTCCTGCTGGTGGGCGGTGCTTGGTATTTCCTCAACTGATATCAACATGGCTGCCGGGTCACAAACTTTCTCATTTTACAACTAAACTCTACACTACAAGATGTGTCTGAAAGTATTTGAGGCGAGAAATAGGTATTACAGTAACACAATATTGATTCATATTTGACCAGCGCTGCCTAGTTTGACCGTTTGATCGGAGTTCGCGAGTGATGGACAGCTGCTCAGACACGCAGGCTCCAGCTCTGCTCTGATTAGTTGTTTTCCTCCGTTCTGTGAAATCTTGCAGATGCCATTAGGAGCACTGGAGGACACAGAGGCACATGATTTTTTTTCAGATTACCTGTTTCATGCACTACTGTCAGGATATAGTGACCGTTTTATAAAAATAACTTTTTTAAATCATATTTGCTCCATTTTTACCCACTGCAGCTTTAAGGGATCGTATCAACAATCAGTTCAAAATGTCTCTTCCGGTGTATCACTGAGGGTGTAACTGTAGTCGAACCCTACCCAGGTGCACTTTTCTTGTGTGTCGCCCTGACAGATAATAGGACATCACTGTCACAGGGGGCAGCATCTCCGCGGACTTCCTATTCCCTATACAATGTGCTGCTTCTGCTTAAAGACACTCAGGGATCCTGGTCCAAAGTAGTGGGGTATATGGGGAATAGAGAATGTCATCAGAGATTTGCCTGTGGTCTCAGATAGCCTGTGATGGCGCTTTACCCCGTTAGGAATTTAGCATGTTCACCCAGCCCCGAAGTGACACGCGAGAGGGGCACTGGGACCTGCTGACAGCAGACGGACCTGCGCAACTCCTCTGTCCTTAAATCCAATTCCATGCTTGACACCAGGCAGAATTAGCTTTGGACAGGTGAGTGATAAGTTCCCCGGGTGCTTTCTCCCCAAATAGATCCAAGCCATCTTACAGAGTAGTGGAGCAGATAGTAAGTTGTTCTGACAAAAGCAAATTGAGCTATAGAGCATATGGTAATCACAATCAGTGTTAAGGATCTCTTTGATAAAGCAAGACAGGCATCTGTGTCTATTTAAAGAGATGATCTTATCAATTACTAATCAATAGTTCTCCTGCAGCTTAAAGTGGATGAAATATACATTTTCCCCTGTAGAGTGTGGTGCTGAGAAAATCATTAGGTTTGGCCGTTCTGCTTGTTTTCGGGGTTAAGGCTTTATTGACTTGTGTAAATGATCATTCACAAGGGAGGAGGTTGGATTTTCAAAGGATAAATAATGAAAGAGGAAACAATCAGAAAGGAAACAGGATAATTAAATAACACATTGGAATCATGGTCCTTTTTTCCACCTCTTCTTCCTCTCTCCTCTGCCTTTTCTCCTCACCTCCCATCACCCCCTCTCTCCTCCACTTCTAATCTTTGAGTGACAATCCTGGTGATACTCAAGGCCTTCCAAACCCCCTCTCCCCCTCTCCCTGCATCCCCTGGTCTCTCTGGTCAATGGGTGTCAATCAGAGCTTGGCCCTCACGCAGATTGGCAACAAGTATCCTCGTGCTCAGGAAACAATTATGACTGGGCTGCGGTGAAAATGGATTCCCGCGTTGACTCTCCACACTGCGCTGCTCTTCTCCCGGTCGACGGGGTCCTGCCATGGGAAGCAATTATCGCTAGATGCCAGCTGACAGCCCGGTTCTATTGCCAGTGCTCGTCCTCAGGCTTTCTCTAGGCAAATAGCATCCTCAACACTCAAATCAAACCTCTTACCAACCATTGGCTCCTATCAGAGAAATGGATGGTTCCCTTTGTTCCCCTGGACAATGCAGTGGGAATAAGGCGTATACAGAGGCAGACAATAAAGAGGTGTTTTGATTTTGCAAGCACTCGTCTCAAACTGTTCCATCTCCCCCGGTGTCCAACCCTCAGAGAGGCCTTTGCAAGGGTGGTGTGGGGGAGGTGGGGGGGGGTTAGCACAGCCCTGTGTCCCAGACTTAAGAAGCAATACGAGAAAGGAGTTTAATGAGTGCCCGTCATACTGATGGGCACATAGAGTCATGTATATAAAGGCTCCTACTGCCCTTAATGGACCTGCTGTTATTTTTATGCCTTATGCTTTAGGCATTAGGATTTTGGGCTGTCGGTTCGTCCGTCCGTCCATCCGTCTGGTCTAGACGGACCATTCTCGTGAACGGGAAGCGAATTTCTTCACATTTGGCACAACCGTCCACTTGGACTCAAGGATGAATTGATTAGATTTTGGTGGTAAAAGGTCAAAGGTCACTGTGACCTCACCTCCATCCCATTCTCGTGAATGCAATACCTCAGAAACGCCTTGAGGGAATTTCTTCAAATTTGGCACAAACTTCCTCTTGGAGTCAAGGATGAACGGATTAGATTTTGGTGGTCAAAGATCAAAGGTCACTGTGACCTCACATCTGTCCCATTCTTGTGATATCTTGGGAACACCTTGAGGGAATGTCTTCAAATTTGGCACGAGGGTCCACCTGGACACAAGGATGAACCGATTTCAATATGGTGGTAAAAGGTCAAAGGTCAAGGTCACTGTGACCTCACATCCGTCCCATTCTCGTGAACGTGATATCTCGTGAACGTGATATCTCAGGAACGCCTTGAGGGAATTTCTTCACATTTGGCACAAACATCCACTTGTACCCAAAGATGTGCAGTTAAGATTTTGGTAGTCAAAGGTCAAGGTCACTTTGACCTCACAAAACACAAGAATTCATATGCTAATGAGAATTTCACATAAATCTCTAATAGAATAAATGATGGAGTGATGACATTCTGGACAGACGTGGATGCAAACTGCAACTTGACTGGTTGGCAGAGGCATACAACCATGAGGCAGTAATTCTAGTTTCTCTATGTATTATTTATTTTAATAATTTGGCAACAGCGTCATTTCCAGTAGAGAAAGATTGTCTGGACATTAAAAAGGCAAATATTGCAAAAGCTTTAAAAGAGTACAAAATGACAAGTTATTCCTGTCAAACTCTGTGATAACTGTAAAAATCGAACTGGAACCGTGAACTCACAAACTAATTAATTGGTAAATTAGTGTAAAAACTGGTGTTTAAGAATAATAAGTGAGTTAACTTGTAATTCACACAGATTTTTAGTCAGAGTTTGTTTTGGAATTGAAGATGGGGAATTCACTGGGAAATGGGTAAAGATTGATGTGATGGCTTAAGAGGATGAGTGTAAGATGAATGAGCCTAAATTAACAAAAACGGTACAATTAATCGTTATAAAAGTCAAACAGTCATCTGCCACTTTGCTTATTAATTGAATAAACACATCAAGGCAAAGTTCAGTCAATCCTTTAATCACTTTAATTAATGCACATTGTTCTATTTTCCTCTCCCTCTCTTGCTCTAGCTCACTCTTTCCCTCTCCCTGTGTACCTATATTTGTGAAATAATAAATTAATTAGAATACACACTGCCACCAACTAATTATCATGCAAATAAAGCAGCAACAAAGCATAGTGGGACTGTTAATCTGTGCCAGATCGTGGGTGAAATTCCCCAACGTGCTCAGAGATGTCCACCGTGCAATTAGAGAGAGGAGTGACTTGGGATGGGGTAGGAGAGGAGAAGAAAGCGCAGCGCTAAAGGACGGGAACGGCTGTCACTTATTCACTGTCAAATTAATTCTGTCTTCCCTCCCTTGTGCCTTTGTCTATGGAAAAGTGGCTGCAGTGTCTCCCTGTTATTTCATCTTTGTCTCCCTCTGTGTCTCACACCATGTCTGAGGAAATGCTGTGCAAACACTAAACGCTTCACTTGTGCCCCATAAAGGCTACCGCGTTCATTGCAATCCTCAATTCAGAAGCATTGGGTGGAACAAACAAAAACGTGACCATTTTGCTATTTTTAGGGTTTAACAAATATTAGAGCAAAAATATTTCAATTTTGTCCTGAGGTTTGTGTAAGAGGAAAAGTCATATAGCCATTACAATCAAATACAAACAAGTTTTTACCCGTGGTAGCGGGAATGAGCTAGCAGCAGTATCCAGGAATTACTCAACAAATCTACCAAATTTAATGACAAAATACATTGTTCACAACTGCCCTTTACAGTGACACATAGAGGCATTTTCTGATCTGATGAGCACATCAGCAGGACAATGTCATTTGTCTCTGCCTATCTAAAACCAAACAGGTTAAAATTTCTAGCTCTGTCAGCACTGTTGCTTTGTGGAGGCACTAGATATTATGTGTGGGAAATAAATGTATTCACCCATGTATTACGATTTTTTTTTTTTTACGATTTTGAAATCAAATTTTTAATGCCAGAATCGATATATTTGTTACATTTGAGTCTATGCGGAGATAGAAGGAAGTTACCGCTTTTATTGTTGTTGTCTGGGTAACGTGACGTCATATCCGCTCCGTATCCGTCAACCAAAACAAACTGCAGAAAGTAGAAAACGGCGGAGGGTCCGCGTGTATACGACCCTCGCATTTTAAATCCAAAGTGATAAACACTACACATACAGTAAAGTATGGACTTTGGGTTTCACACAGCAGAGCTAGACATCATGGCTAAAGCTGCATGCTAACTCTGGACAGCTAACTCAGGACAGCTAACGTTATCGTATTGCGGTATTTATGTTAAATGCATTCAAACGGCCCTGATGGAGCTAACCAACAAAAATCGAAGTAAATCGTAATATCGAATCGCAATACTTGTAGAATCGCAATACTTAAACTTCACTTGGCACCCAAGTATCGTGATAGTATCAAATCGGGAGATAGGTGTACCGTCCCAGCCCTACTAGATATGCTCTGGATCTCGTATTGAGTGCCTTTACGGTTAGGGGAACATCGTGGGTTGGGTTAAAATTACATCTTCATTAGAGGAACTTCGCTGTCGTAGTTACAATAATAACCACGCGGTTAAGAGGATCGTGGTTACAAAAAAACAGCATTGGTTGTTGGTAGGACACACAAAGCAAACAGCTGTCTCACATATCGAGGGCTTTGTCACTTGAACATAAACAAATGTTGTTTTTGGCCATTTGGGAGGACCTTCTTGAATTACGCCCAAACTGCACAATTCCGCACATCGCAATTGAGAGTGGTCTTAATGTATCAAACCAGAAAGAAAGGGCATGTAGGTCAGGATGCAGGATGGGTGTGTAGCTTACCTGATTCTCATGTAGGCGACTGCAGGTTGTATCCTGTCACAGACGTGGAATTAATTTGCCTTTTTATCAACCATAAAAGCTGTGGCTCAGAGGTTAGAGCAGGTCGTCCATCAATCAGAAGGTCGGTGGTTCGATCCCCGGCTGCTCCGGTTCACATATCGATGTGTCCTTGAGCAAGACACTTAACCCCAAATTGCTCCCGAAGGCATAGCCATCGGTGTGTGAATGAGTATTTAGATAACATCCTGATGGGCAAAGTTGGCACCTTAGCAGCCTCAGCCATCAGTGTGTGAATGGGTGAATGCTGACATGTAGTGTAAAGCGCTTTGAGTGGTCGGAAGACTAGAAAAGCGCTATATAAATGCAAGTCCATTTACCATTTAACCATAAACATGATCCCTGACTTTGCCAATAATGTTAAATGACCTGATCCTAAATGACCAAATAGCAATGAGTTAGCATGCACAGATACTTCCTACTCATTCTAAACTGCATGAATATTACCAGCTCTGAAGAAAAGAGAGGATGTGTTTCAATCGTCATCCATTTTCTAAAGTTTGTTTGATCAGTTTCACCAGTAAGAGTTTAGAGCAGGTCTACCGTTGAACTCTGAACACTGTGACGTCACCCATTGGTTTGAGGACTACGGTTTTGAAGCCTCGAGTTTGGCTTTTTGGATGCCGCCATCTTGTTTTTTTGCAAACGCTGAATAAGACATTTTAGGCAACCAAAAAGGTTATAATTAACTTTCATGAACTAAAAACACACTGTGAAAGGGTTAAAGTTGTAAGACGAAAACACAATCAACACCCAGACCGGACAACGACGTGGTAGTCAATCACAAGGTAGCCACGCCCTTAAGCATACCCTGCTTTATGGTGTATTTGACTCTAAATGGGACCATAATTTACTAAATGAACATCATGCTGGATTGAAGAAGACTTGAAACTATAATAATATAATATAATATAATAAATCAAGTGAGAAGTAGGCTCATTTTCTCATAGACTTCTATACAATCAGACTTCTTTTTTGCAACCAGAGGAGTCGCCCCCTGCTGGCTGTTAGAAAGAATGCAAGTTTAAAGCACTTTCGTATCGGCTTCACTTTTCAGACCCGGAGGTTGCGGCCTGGTTGCGCTACGGTTACCTGTGAGTATTCACAACAGTGGTTGACCAGTACTATCTTGACAGTGTCCTGTTTGCCACCTTATCAGATATCTGCCAGCCAGTCAGAAACAAATACTTTCCTCTGTCATTTAAAAAAAAAAACTGGCATTGGATGTAAAAAAAGTAATAATATTTATTGATCATTAATTGTAGACCTGGGTTTTGCAGAATTGCCCAATTTTCTAGGGTTGCTGCTACAGTCAAATGACATGCTCCTCTTGCTGCAAAATACATCCAACACACCCTTTGCAACAAGCTGGTCTATTTAAGACATCAATATTTTTCCCACTCTTTTCTGTGCTGTGCTGCTGCTGTACTGCTCATTTGCAAACCGATGGTTCTGCTGATGCTGACGGTCATATAGCATTTAACCTTCTCCAGCATCCATGTGGGCTTGGTTTATGCTTGGTTTATGCTTGCGGGGATCGGCGAGGTCAGAACCTAGACGGCAAATATCAACTCTGCATACTTTTGACTCACATAATAAATCCATTCCACATGAGTCGGCTGACTGAACTTACGTTTAAATGCATCCACTATAATCCCATTACCAAACATTTTAAACTTCACAAAGAGATCCAAAGAGGGATTTGTAGTTGATAGCTACCACTGCAGCGCACTACTCTTTGTTCTTTGTTTATGAAGCACTTCATAGATTAAACACGCACAGGCACACACACACCAAATGCATCACCTGCTGTGTCAAACCGGTTGCACTTTCAGTGCATCTTCAACTTCAACTTTCAGGCATTAACCTACTTTAAAAGTTCTCACAGGTAATTACTTCCATAGACAACCCCCACACGCAGACAGTGGTAATCCTATAAAATAAGATGCAAAGAGGACCTTGTTTAAAAATTCAGGCCCCATCTTGACTCGTCCCTGGTGAATTCAAAGGGTGCTCTATAGTCAGAGAATTAAAATCAAAGAAAAGAACCAATCAGATGCACACTTTTTTCACCCTCAGTGGCGATGTAGGGTAAATATACCACAAAATACAAAAACAAACAAGAGCAAAAGTGCCTTATTATCAGCATCCCCATTATCATAACGCCCTAATTTGCCTAAATCATGTCCTTATTAGGCCCAAAAGTCTCTCTGTCCCCCGTGGGTAATGAGAGACCAGGCTGGGATTCTTCTCCCAGCTCTGACATGTCTTTTATTACTCTTACACTAAACGGAGGCAATGATGAACAGTTCGGTCGTGTGATTACTCGCTGTGTACCCTTGATGTCAGAGGGGAAAAGTGGTGTGCCCTCTTTTAATATTTGATTGTTTTTTTCTGTGTAATTTGGTCCAATTCATCATTTGAGCCTTTCATTTGCTCGCTCTGTGACATTTGTCTAATGCGGATGTCCTGATTACTGGACTCTGATATTGTGTTAGCCTTTGATATCCAATTTCTTCTCGTCCCAATTTTGGCCACAGCGAGTGCAGAAAACTTTCCCCTCACTCCGTTCCAACTTTTGCAAATTACGCAGTGAGCGCATTTGCTGTGCCCTGCAAATGACATGGCTAAATTATTCACAATTTATTTATAAAATTATGATAAGGGCATAGCTGGATAATCTAAATATTTGTTTTTAGCATGTTTTGATTAGTGCATGTTTTAGAAACAGCTGGAATTCTTGGAATGTATTCTTGAAAAACATATGAGCCATGTGAGCTTTGCTGGGCAGTCGAGGCTCCCGGTGGCATCAGAAAGGACAGCAAAGCCCGATGAACATGTATCACGACAATTAATGTTATCCCGAGGATCGAGCCCAGGATGTGAACTGTCCATGAAATAATAAGCTGCTTGTCAAGCACCCCACATTTAACATATCGGCGGCTATTTCGAAGAGCAAAACATCAGTCTTGTTATAAACGCTGAAAACAGAACAAATTAGTATGTAAACAGCTACAAAATGCTTAGGAAATCATTTTTGCCACATCGAAAGGGAAAAGGGATCAAAATCTTCAAATTATTCACTCCCCGTGTCCGTCTCGATCTGTTTTATTATTTCCAAAAGAAAAACAAAAAAAAGCCCCGTCAATTATAAGTTAAAAATGTGAGGGAATCACATTCATTATTTTCATTACACACACCAACCAAATTGCATCAAGCTTATGAAATATTTCTTCCTCCTGTTCAAAGGCTTGTTAGAGCTTGTATTCAATTACAGCTGTGGCTGTAACATGCTGTCAGGTCTCTTTAGCCAATCATTAGTCAGGGACCATTCCTCGCTGCACAGTCGGCCTGGCAGAGTCAAGCCAAGCGAGCGAACGACAGGCCTAATTGTTGTTCGGTGGCTAAAGGTCGGCTAATGAACCAGGGGGCTGACGGAGGCTGTTGGTGCGAGGGTGGCAGGGTGGGGGGTGCTGGCTGAGGGCTGCTCTCAACACACAGAATTTGCAAAACTTTCCTCAGATCAAAGTGGGGAAGAAGCGGGGCATTTTAGGAATTTTTCAGCTCCAGATTAGGTCTGTCTGAGATGTACGAGATTTTAAAAAAGACGGGAAACAGAGCAAAAAAAGTGTGTGAATGTGTGTGTGGAGGGACGGGCAAGAGAAAATCTCTTTCCTGTATATTGCAGTCATAAAAGAGACTATTATTATGACTGCATATTCTGAAAACCATTATTCTGATTAACATCAATCACTTTCTCTTTACTGAGGATCAACCACTGATGTCTGACCTCCAGCTAAGATAGACTGACTGGTTGGTGTTTGGAGGGTCAACTGCAACTTTTATTAAAGACCAAAGACAAAAATATAATAATTTCCTTTTTTCTTCCTGGGTAAATTACTATATGACTTAAAATACTCCATGTTGGTGCAGCTCTCTCTCTCTCTCTCTCTCTCTGTCATTCTCTCTCTCTTTCTCATACCTTTCTACAACACTGCAGCTCTGACCCAAGTACTTTATTCTGTATGACAGGGCAATGACGTGAGAATGGACCGGAGTAACATGCGACTACTCTCTGAGCCCTATTTTGGCAAGGAAACAAAGGGAAGCTTAGGTGAGCCGAGACAGTCACATTGCTGTTGATTCCCCTCAGGCCTCAGAGGACGGGTAGCATGTTGTGAGAACCTGCCGTAGCTTTTTAAAGCTGATGGGGCAGAACTACTGCACAGTACCCACAGCATCAACCCACACTTCAGGAAATCTAGAGAATGTCGAGGTTTTGCCAATAATGTTAAATAACCTGAGCCTAAATGACCAAATAGCATTGGGTTAGCATAAACAGATACTTCCTACTCAATCTAAACTGCATGAATATTACCAGCTCTGAAAAAAAAAGAGAGAGGATGTGTTTATATCATCAGCCATTTACTAAAGTTTGTTTGGTCAGGTTAACCAGTAAGAGTTTAGAGCAGAACTACCGTTGAACTGTAAGTGGACGTAGTCACCGTGACATCACCCAGTGGTTTGAGAACTACGATTTTGATGCCTCGAGTTCGCCATTTTGGCCGTCGCCACCTTGGTTTTTTGCAACCAGAAGTGACACAAGAGAGTGGAGCTAAGTATAACCCAACGCTGAATAACATATTTTGGCTACCAAAAATGTTATAATTAACTTTCATGAACTAAAAATACATTGTGAAAGGGTTAAAGTTGTAAGACGAAAACATGGACAACGCCGTGGTAGCAACCTGTCAATCACTAGCCACTCCCTAAAGCATTCCCTGATTTATCATATTTGACTCTAAATGGGCATAATTTACTAAATAAACATCATGCTGTATTGAAGAAGACTTGAAACTAGCGATTAAGACCATAAACTCATGTTTACAATGTTTACTGAGGAAATAAATCAAGTGAGAAATATGGTCATTTTCTCATAGACTTCTATACAATCAGACTTCTTTTTTCAACCAGCGGGATCTCGTCTGTTAGGGTTGGTTAAACCAGATAACGAGAAGATACCCTGGGTATGTTGAACTCGCTTCGTAGTACAGGCCTCTGATGTTGCGTGACTGCTGTTCCCCCTGGTTAAGGAAAACAATATTGGCCAATCAGGACTTAGTAGACGGGATTAAGAATGGAGATGTCATCTTCTCATATAGCTACTATAGCTACCTTGCTACAGTACATTAATCAAAAATAGCAACAGAAATAGGGCGAAGTTGTTCTCAACCTAAAGAAATAACAATTCTATAAATTGAGATGTTTCTTTGGTCAATGTGAAAAACCATATATGATGTCATGCTGAGTGAATGAAGTGAAATGAAATGGCGATTCAGTCTGATTATCGGGATAAGAAAGAAAATTTATTTTCTAATGATTTTCTTCATAATCCTCATCACAAGGAATATATCAAAGATGAAGGGTCATTACATCATCGTGACACCATTCTAATTTTGCAAGTACCAGTATAAAGGTCCAGATTTATAGAGGCATATAATGACAATAATAGGAAACATTAGCGAGACAGCTGGCTATCGTTAGCCCACCTGAATATTATTAAATATCATTAACAGTTTGATGGTTGGTTAGTTATTGAAAACAACGATGCTCTATTACAATCAAATACATGTAGATACTAGTGACTTGGCACCAATGTGAGTTCAATGACATAATGACCCTTCCTTCTTTATAGGTTCCTTTGTTTACCACTGGGCAGACTGGGGCTGTTGGTTATTTAAAACAGTTACTAACTGGTTACTAGGAGCCACAACCACACTAACTTTGCCATGGCGATATGAAACGGCTCCTGTAGGTTTTCAGTCAAATGCTCACAGTGCTTCTACACAAATATGTATCAAAATGTGTGTCTTCCTGAGGTGTTTAGTTCTTCCCTGTTCACTCAGAGAGCAGCCCAAATAGCAGGCCTCCTTGTGAGTTCGACTATGTCACTGCATTTCATCAGAATACCCCAGACTCACCATCAGTCTGAACCAGTTCAAATAGCTCAACTCAATCTCTCAGCAGCCGGCGCAGAGGCACGAGGCCTAATAAGCACATGCTAAATGTGATAAGCTGCTTTGTAGCTGCGTTTTGCCTGTTATTATTTTTTTTCTCCACCATTCTTTTCTTCCACCCTGGTGATTTACTCACTCCAGGCGATGTGCGCTTTCTGTTCAGCACAGCATTCACACTTATACACACACAACAGAGCCGTGCAAATAGATTTCTGTCTCAATTGGTCCCTCGGTGTCACAGTGGAAAGATACTTGGACAGAAGACAGGGTGAAAAGGGATTTTTTTATGTTAGAAATATTCAAGTGCTAAATCACAGTGTGTACTCTGAGGAGGTTGAGTTTAGTGTTTTTAAGAGGCCCCTGTTGGAAACTGTGACTGGAGGCTGAATCCAAAGCGCGGCGCAGCTCAGCACCACTCATGAAAATTCATTCACAAGTACCTGTGCAGAGGTCAAACCAAAGTTTGGGGAAATGTTGCCAAAACACATGAAACCCATTTTTGTCATGGGCAAGACAGATAGGTACCATTTGGTTTCAGTTACAGGCTTAAGAGTTGACATAAACGGAAAAATGTATCTCCAAGTTAAACTTACATTATGTGTGTGTATTTTTTACATATGCAAGTGCTCACATCTCACTTGTGCATTTCTGAGTGTATAAAGACAATGAGCCACTTATGAGTGCAGCACTCTGGTGTCTCCGTCCCTCTTACCAAGGGGCACTCTGACCAGCTGGCGGGTTGCACAGCCAAAGAGATGAAAAGCGACTATCCGCGACTCGCCGGAGTGGTACTGATGGAACCTTTTAAGAGCAGAATTGCTCCAGTGAGTGAAAACACGGCCAACACTCGGGCTGATGTCATATCCCAGCTGTTACCTCAATCAGAACAGGTCCCACCACGACTAAGCAAGTCTCAGTGCGACGCATTCCACGTGACACGGCAGTTGCTCGATAAAGCACAGAGAGCTTTTTGAAGCTCCGTGTCTCGCGCTGGTACTCTTGTGACCCTCGCTGCCAACTACCAGGTCTCCAAAGGCCTGCTGGTTAAAAAGAGCCGGGCTCAATCAGCACATGCTTAGACTGGTGATGACTCCCTCCCCCTTGTTGCTGTTAGTCTATCAGTGTTCCCTTGTATTGCCCTCCATTTTCCGTCCCCCGTAACAGACGGCACTCCCATGCAGCTGTTGAGAGGTTCTCCCTGATGTCATCTTAATAGTGCCCTGCCCCCTCTGTTTAGCATCCATCTTTCAGCGTGTGTACCTAAGCATTTTTGTTTGATGACATCTTCTTTGTGGTTTTCACAGTCCAGGCCGTTGATTGACCCCCTTCTTTTTTTTGCTCGCACTACTATGTGGAATGTTGATTGTGCGGTGTGTTGTGCTATAATGGCATGAGGGACCGGGAGTCCGAGTCGGAGCAGTGAGTTCGCTGTCTTCTCATGTCAACAGCCATTTTAGCCTCCTTCTCAGCGAGAAGGGCACCACATGGCCAGCGCACACATGGAAAAGACAAGCAGTTATTTGGTTTTGACAACCGGTGCCAGCGAGACCTCAGCCTGACTGTCAGCGTGCGTGTGTGTGTGTTTGTAAGTGTGTGTGTTTATGAGAGTCTATGAATGTTATTGTCTGAGGTTTCCAGAGAGAGTACCGGAGCAGAATGGCCAAACACCAGGTATACTGTCTTTCTTTCTCGCCCAGGGCAAGGTAAGACACGTTAGCATTCATAGACATAAAACACTAGAGGCCAACTAGCTGAAAACAGGAAGGAGGAGTGGACAAATGACATGCACAGCACAGTGAACCTCATTCGGGGTCAGGGCAGGGGGATAAGGAGGTGGAAGACAGTAAAGCAGAAGAACATTTGTTTGTGAATAGTGTGCATTGCCGGGCCCGGAGCTTGTTGTTTCACTGTTAAATGAGTGGCATTGTTGTTTTTCGGTGTCATCAAGTATTCAGCACTAACACTCGATGGAGTGTCACGTCAGAGATACAGGTAAGAGAAAAAAAAGAAGAAGAAAACAGAGAGAAAGACGGAGCGAGAGAACTCCTGTCAGCGCTGACTTGATTAGGTATCACAATCCGACAAAGCAAGAGTTTACTTATTTACACTAACACTCCTCGACAGTTCCTGCAAATTCCTCCAACGTTGCCAAATGCAACTGTGAAAAAATATCCCGAACCCCCCAAACAAGAGGAGACTCTATTATTATTTTAATTATGCTCTTTTTTGTTTCATTTCCCCCAGCTGAAAGTCAGTAGAGGAGCGAGAGAGAGAAAAAGAACAAGCGTGTGTGTGTCTAGTGTTAGGAAGCACCCCAGTGATTTTTCAGCAGGTACAAAAGCTGGCGTGTAGGAAATAGCTCTTATTAAAGTCAATACATATACATATTCCTGATGCATAATTTATGGCTACTTCTGTAGCATTAGAGCAAGCACTGGAGAATAGCTTCACACGTTACCACAGTTTGGGATTTTTCAAAGCGTTTAGAAAAGGTGCACAAAATATGCCAAAATCAGGGCGAGGATAAAAATTTAGTATGTTTTAGAAAAGCATTAATGCTGTTCAACTGAGGTCACTGTCACTGTTTAAGTTATGAGGTTTATGTATTTACCGTACATGGAATATGTTATGGTAAACTACAAAGTTTTTTTCCCTTTCCGTTAGTGTGTTATATAGTTTTTCGTGCATGTAAAAGGTCTGCAAAGTTACAAAGCAAAGACTTACAGAAACACAACTGCCTGAAACACCTCACTTGAAGTCCTGCTTTTTCTTCCGTAACGTGGTGATGTCACCAAGTAACACATTTGCATAATACCTGCCTAGCGGCTAGTTTGGCACGCTCTCAAACAAAGCTAGTTAGAGCGAAGCTGGAGCGGAGTCCGAAGAGTTTGGTTCGGTTGACCAATCACAACACAGTGGGACAGCTGACCAATCAGAGCAGACTGGGCTTTTCGGAAGGGGGTTCAAACAGAACGTTTCAGACTTTGGGTGAAAAGAGGTGCTGCAGCACAGTCAGCATGAGACAAATAAACAGTTTTTTTAACATTAAAGCATGTAAACATGTTCAAGTAGAAACCCAAAATACAAGTATGCACCTGAAAATAACCATAATAGGTCCTCTTTAATATGACATAAATAACTAGATCTTTGACTGCATTACAATGACCGCATAACAAGACTGTTTTCATTTTGGTATAAGGTAAAAACATTCTCATTCCCATCTCACGTGTTCACTGTGTCAGACAACAGGTTAATGGGGCAAAACAACTCAATTAAATAAGTCAACAGTTTGTGGTTCCCATCATTAGCGGTGTAGCCAAGCAGGCCAGAATATTGCACATTCCAGACTAAAGCAGGCCATCTGGTCCCCGAGTGCACAAAACATCTCTTTCACATTAAGTGTTTATTGTTTTTCTTAGATTGATGCCGTTAATATCGGCCTTTCAGAATGACAGATTAGCATCACCTCCTAATCAGCGCTATTAGGAGATAAATATCAGTAATTTAATCACCACAGCAATTTCTTTTACAATAATAAGATTTACAAATGCGAGCGATTAAGTAATTAGCTTACATCTCTGAAGATTACAATCCCCTGGACTTTGGTGCATCTGGTTATCTGAAGATTACACCGTTTCACTTCATGTTTTTGTGAATGAGGTTTGTGCTTGACCAAAGCGTAAAGCAGTTTGCAAATGACCCCCAAATCCCTTCAAGTGATTTTTTTTTTGTTAAGTGCACCATTTTCTGAGTGGACATGCAGCACAAGCACTGCACACAAGGGAGATGAATGAATCACATTTATTTCAATTGAAAAATTATATACACTTGATAAAATAAAGCCAGGCTGTGGGATGACATATCTAAACAGTTATCAAGGATTTCTTTGTTGCCGGGAGAACACTGGCCCTTGGGCTACTCCTGGTTCCAACATTCTAAAGCTCTACCTTTTTTATTTACTAAGTAATTTGTCGGTTAGTGTTAATTTCCTAAACGCAACATAAAAGGAACGCCGTGCGGTGAGAAAAAAAATTAAAGGGGAAAATCATAAAAACAGCAGAGAATCAGGCAAATTGCTTCCATGTGTCTGTGGCTGCCAGAGCTAAAGGAAGCGGAGCGCTGCCTAAATGCCCCTGACCCGCCGAGACTGGGCCAATTCAGTTTGAAAGGCCCGGCTCTCTAATGAAGGCCTAATTTTTATTGCCACTCCATTGACTTCAAAGCAGTTCAGGTTGCCAAACATAATTTCACTGGAGGTATTTTCAGGTGCACTGCAAATAGTTCATAAATAATTTCCCCATTAGTCCAGGCGATGCAGTTTTTGGGTGAATGTTTCGTCTGTTAGGTCCCTACCATGCACCACTCCTCCCTCCTCCCGGCCTCGACGCCGCCACTACCAACAGCGCACCAAGCAACAGCCCTGCATCCTTCGTCTATCCCTGCACCCCCGTCAGCCCCTAACCTTAGTCCTCTAGGAGCTTAAGGAGTCAAATACCGCTTAGTGGCTCTGTGAGTTTTCTGTTGAGGCAATGAGACAGGCTGGCCATGGCTGGGCGCTGTCAAGCCTTTAGCAAGGAGCCCCACAGCCGGGGAGACACGGCTCCACCATTACAGGATTAGTGAATTAAAACAAATCCAACCCGAAGAGGCCCAATCACCATTGGCTTATTGGTTGTGACCATGCTGTCACTTTAAATGGCTACCTGCTATTGTGCATAGGGGCTGGCGTATGAGATGCAATGTTGCCACAGTTTGCCAGGCTGATTGGGGAGCGTCTAACACTGGAGGCTTTGTTTTCAGAAAATCCATCTGAAGGAGCTCTAGTCATGATTTGTATCAATTTTAATGAATTACAGGATTTACCTGAGTTTTGCCCTGCGACCCTGACCAGAATAAACGATGCAGAAAATTAATGGAAGGATGGTAATGTATTGTTAGCTGATGTAGTAGGTCAGTTTTGGGTTGCAAGGGGTCTTAAAAGAAACTGCCTGTGTTCAAGCTAATCTTTAGTGTGTATCTACACCAGAAATGGGCACTTGAGGTAGTAACTTGTACCTAACTGCAGGTACTTAGGTAAGGTACTAAAAACAAAAGTTTCTAAAGTTTCTCTTATCTTTACGACCCATCCTTATCATTGAACCACACAGCCAGTCACATTTTGATAAGTACTTTGTAAGTATTTGCTGTGAGACACTTGATGAGACAGTGGCTGTGGTTCAGCAGGTCAGGCTGTTCTTATTCACTGTTCGTACTCATACCTACGAAAAGTAATGCACTGTAATTCGTATTTAACCCATGTTATTGTGAGCCAGGATGTGCAGGGCTGCCTCTAAGGAGATCAGGAGATGTAGTAAAACAGCCCGATCTCATGGGAATATTTCCGCATGTCATGATAATGCATTTTATGCTTTTCGCGTGTGATTTACACTCCACAGAGTTACCGTGAAATGGTCACAGTTAGATTTAGGCAACAAAACTACGGAAACAGACGCAGTTAGGTTTAGGCAACAAAAGCACTTAGTTAGGTTTAGGAAAAAAAAATCATGGTTGGGCTTAAAATAAGTACATAAACTTAATAAAATATGTACATAAACAACATAACATAAGTACGGAAAACACGTCACAAACGTCACTAACGTAACTTCAAAATAACTCAACACTTTGAGACACAAACTTTGGTCTCTTAATTGAAAGTCCTGTGTTTGTTGTTTTTTATGTAACTTATGTAATTAACTAACGTCACCTACGTAAGTTGCGCAATAAACTTAGTTATTTTACGTAACAAATATACATATTTTAACCCAAACTATGATCTTTTTCTAAACCTAACCAGGTAGTTTTGTTGCCTAAACAAGAGGTGCTGCACTGCAGGGGCTTGAGCGGGCGCACTGATCGCTTGTGTTGCTGGAAATTCGTAGGAGAATGCACAAAAATTGAGAAATAACTTTTCATAAGATGTACGAACTGTTGTATGAGGATACGTTGAGCAGGTATGTGTCGTCCACTAATCGCTGGATTTGGGTAAACATGTGATATAAATGCGGGCCATTTGCAGTCCAGGATAGCTTTAGGTGATACTACAGTTCAGTTCTTGCCAAATTATTTCAGTTTCTGTCTGATCACTCTGCTGCATGGGGACCCCTGACCTCCCTGTTAAACGTCTGGGGAAAAGGAGAATTTCCCACTAAGCATCAATATAGTATCACATTACTTCAGTATGATAATTAACCTTAACAATAGCTAGCCTTTTAAGGTGTGCAGAGGCACCTATCCAAGATGTGGTGTATTCTGTCATATCAACATTTTAATGGATAGTGAAAGCCTCCCAGAATCCTGCAATCACAAGCCTAATTCAAAACAAACTAATAATAAAAAGAATCGATGCCATCAAAGCACACATGTTTCCCATTTCCAGACGTTCTCAGAGAGGCAGTGGAATCTTGTGGGGCCGTGCTTCGACTTAGCAAGCCGTTAAACTAGTTTTTCCCTTTGTCCAAGGCTCTGTAAAGAACTCCATAAAAAACTATGAACCTTTTGATAGGCAATAACACACAGGAAGCGGCACGGGCCAAGACGAGTTGGACAACTCTGGAATCGACTGGGCACCAAATGTAAATCTCACAGACAGGAATACCAAGCTGATTAACCACCCCTCCCCCCACAGCAACCCTACATTTCTCCTCCTTTTTTACATTTAGATGTTATTATTGTTCTATAATTGCGTTTTCTTCCCTGCAGCGGACCAGATTCTTTGAAGAGCAAAAAATGGAACACTTCTTTATTTTTAAGCAGGCAGGTATTTTTCAATAAGCCGGGGTGCTGTCTCTGTACACATAACATGTTTAACGTGAAAACAGGCCATAAATCACAGCAGTGATAACTGATTACTCTCAACTCCTCTTTCTCTCTCTCCCTCCCCGTCCATATGTTTGCTCTCCGTTGCTCAGTTTATCCATCCAATACCCTCCGCCCCCCATCCACCAATTCTGAATCAGTATACTTTGTTGTTGTGGTGTGTAAATGTGACAGTGCAGGCATGTGTTTGTCCCAACTGAAAGTGTGACATGTGGCAATTAGATGCATCTTATATCAAAGGTAATGCTATATTACGATGGATTTTTCCTTTAGGATCTACCAGTGATTTGCATGATTTAGCAGATGGTTTTAGCCCAATAACTTTGTGTATACTTAACATTACTGCTGTCATTTCAATTATGTTATGTATGTTATGTTATGTAAAAAATCAGAATGGTTTTTATCAAATTAAATCCGAACACGTATACTTTTAAAGGTGCCATGTGGAGTTTTTCTTGTAAATAGGGCTGTCAATCGATTAAAATATTTAATCATGATTAATTGCATCATTGGTTAATCATGATTAATTGCAAATTAATCACACATTTTTTACCTGTTCAAAATGTACCTTAAAGGGAGATTTGTCAAGTATTTAATACTCTTATCAACATGGGAGTGGGCAAATACTGTATGCTTGCTTTATGCAAATATATGTATATATTTATTATTATAGGTATTATAGGTACTGCATTTAGCATAAAAAATATGCTCAAATCATAACATGGCAAACTCAAGCCCAACAGGCAACAACAGCTGTCAGTGTGTCAGTGTGCTGACTTGACTATGACTTGCCCCAAACTGTATGTGATTATCATAAAGTGGCCATGTCTGTAAATGGGAGACTTGTGGGTACCCACATTTTCATTCACATATCTTGAGGTCATAGGTCAACGGACCCCTTTGAAAATGGCCATGACAGTTTTCCCCTCCAGAATTTAGTGCACATTTGTAGCATTATTTAGCCTCCTTCACGAGCTAGTATGACATGGTTGGTACCAATAAGTTTTCTAGTTTCATATGATGCCTGTATCATCACTTTAAAACTGAGCCTGCAACAACCTCCGATTGCATTAATGCGTTAAAGAAATTAGTGGCGTTAAACCAAATTTGCGTTAACGCGTTATTATCGCGTTAACTTTGACAGCCCTACTTGTAAACAAACTACAGGTATGTTTACATGCTAACAACTACTAACTGTCTAACAAACGTGTTGAATACATTTCCCTCATAAAATATTTGCAATGCAGATCTATTTTTTATGTATTTTTAATCCAGCTTGTAGTCTTCTTCTTGCCTGCCTTTGTTGGCATATTGCTGTGTTTTTCGGCGCATTACCACCACCTGTGGGGAATCGTGTGAAACCATTGGCAGGAATGTGTATCGCGAATGTGTACAGCTGTTTTAGGTAAATATTAAAGTTGCAGTGTGTAGGATTTGGCGTCCTCTAGCGGTGAGGTTGCAGATTACAACCAACTGAAACTTCTCAAGTGTGCCAAGCGTGTAGGAGAACTACGGTGGCTGAAGCAAAAATGTGAAAGTCCCTATCTAGAGCCATTGTTTAGTTTGTCCGTTTTGGGCTACTGTAGAAACATGGCAGCTGGCTCCGTGAAGAGGACCCGCTCCGTATATAGATATAAACGGCTCTAAGGTAATGAAAACACAACAATTCTTATTTTCAGGTGATTATACACTAAAGAAAACATACTTATTAATATTATATCCCATTTCTGCCAATAGATCCCCCCTAAATGATACACACTGGCCCTTTATGTTTTTTTTTGTTTGTTTTTTTAAATGAAGGTGTATATTTGTGACCCACTTTTAAAGATTTACGTCTTCAGTAGGAACAAATGGACTTGGGACTGAGAGCCACAGACAGGGTAGTGAAGTCGGAAAGTATTCAATGACGGACTAACGCATTGTTGGTTTTGGGCTTTTCGTGGAATTTTTTAACCATAAAAGAAATAGAATATCACCAGCCTTTTAAATACTCATGGTGTGTTTTGAAAAATGTCGGCTTGGCAGTAATGTAATGTATGCTTTTTGGGGTAAATGGCTTTAAACATGTAAAGTAATACCATCACATAAGCATCAATGAGCAACTTCAAAATGCATTATGTAGCTGTTCAGGATAATCTGGTTATCGGGGAGAAAGTCAAGCATAATAGCCATTCAATAGTCATTCGTGAAAGAATCCAGATGAATGGAAATATATAAACAGCTGTTGTTTTTCTTGCTTCTCACTTTTTTGCTGTGTTTATCTCTGTCAGTCTAGTGTTTGGGATCTGATCAATAACGCAAGACTGATGTGTCTCGTGATTCATGACTACAGCCGCTCTAATTCCCTTACACACACAAACCTTCATTAATGAGTTGTTATTGGAAGAAAGAGAGCCCTTGGTATCTGTTAAACACACATGGGTCCTCTTAATGAGCTCTCTCCCAACACACACAGTCGTCTCTCTGTCAGCTCTCGGGCACAGTCCTGCCCCAAGGTTCACACTAACCCACACTCCCGAAACACGGTGGAGGAGTGCCATTGTTCCGCTGTTTGGGGTGAAAACGTTCTTACAGCTGAAACCATTACCCTTGTCTCAACTGCATGTTCCTTGAAGAAAAATAAAAAGCACCTGTTTTGGCTGCAGGGACATTATTCCTCTCTGTTGCTGGGATTGAATGGGTCCTTGAGTCAGTTTGATTTTTGATTGATGGAGATGTGTCCAGACCGGCCCTCTGTGCTCTAGCAGGCCCTAATCCGGACCCCAAGAGGCCCCTAGCCGTGTCCTTCATCCAATTCCGCCGACTCCCAACAGGAAATGAGGGCTTCAGGGGGCACTGGTAAGGAGACGGGAGACCGAGTCACATAGAGGGGCACAGACACACCGCACAACCAGAGCAGATGTTAAAAAGAAAGAATCCAACAATAATATTTAATGGATCACTGACGGAAAACAAGGCATTTGCCAAGAAACCCATTTACTTTGTCTTTCTTACAATTTCTTTCATTCTTTGACATAAATCAGTTTGTCTGAACCCAACATGCAGCTCAGAATTTACACCCAGGAATTACTCAGTTCTCCAAAAAAAGAAAACATTTCAGTTCAAAGAACGCTTAAAAAGTTCGGGGGCTTTTGTCTTTGATAGAGGCAACCCCTCCCAAGCAGAGGCAGCCATTAGACGTTCCGGACATAATTAATCAGGGAGAGCAGTGAGACACTGATCTGCATCAAACACTCCCCATTTCCACATATCTCCTCCAGATTTTCCACTAACACTTTCTAATCGTAAATAATCACACACAAAAAGACACTCAATTAGATTAGTCTCCAAAGCCCTGGCAATATGGGGGGAAAAAAAGACATTCCTCTGGTCCTTTGCTAACTATCAAGCTAAAGCGTAATTGCTCTCTGGTGACTTCATACCAGTTGCAAGCTCGGGGTTTAACTTGCCTTATTAGGGGCTTTTCAGAGCAGCGTGGTTTGAATGTATTGAATTTAGACGGACTAGTATGAAAGAGAAGATTGGAATCGTCCATAGACAGCGTATGAAGATTAGATTGGCCCTTGTTTTGATTATTGTGTTGTGAAGTTATCGTCTGCAACATAATGATGTCTGGAGTTTGTGCCCGCAGTTTTCCATTAATTGTGAGGTTTTCAGCGGAAAAAGCTCCAGTGTATAACAACGAGTCTTCAGATGCCTGCTGAGTGACTTTATGATGTTGTAGCTGCATTTGATATCTTATTCATCTTCAACCCATATGACTGACTAGTATACTGTATACAGTGGTTGCCTTTTGCTACTTCTTAGCATGACCACCAGTGCCATCACTGCATGCCAGCATAACAAGACCCATTAAGCCAAAGTTGTACTTCCCACATCTGTGAGTACGCGAGGGTCCATAAATGTTGTCATCAGAAAGTTTATGCGTAGGCTCTGTGCGGCAACCCTGTCTCCCACAAAATTATGTTCCCATACAACTAAACTGCATTATCAATTATGTTTTGAGGGAAATGTATTTTCTCTGGGATTGCAGTTGCAGTTTTAAACAGTTTTAATGGTTAACGTTGTAAATTTAAACAAAACAAAAACACAACCAAACTACTTTCATTAGATTTAGGCAACAAAACTACGGGTTAGGTTTTTGTAAAAAAAAAAAAAAAAAAAAAACATCAGGGTTTGGCTTAAAATGACTACGACACTGAAACAAAACACAACAAAAACGCAACAAAAATACGTGGTTAGGTTAATTAAAAACATCATGGTTTGGCTTAAAATAACTCAGTTGTTACGTTATTAAACTACGGACATATACGTTTGTCTCATTTTGTTTGTTTCGTAGGATTTGCCCTGTTACGTTAATCCTGTCATGTTACCCGATGTATTTTATTTTGTCTTGTCAAGTATCACCTGTCTGCGTGGCCACTACGCTACAAGTGGTAGCTCAGCGATCTACTTATGTGTGGAACGCGCCCTCCAACTGGACAGTATAAACAGAATTACTACGCGTCCGTGTAGGTTTGGGAGTATAACTAAGACTTTACTCCCACTCCCATTCAACACCTCAAAAAAAGCAAACTCATAACATCTATCACAAGGTCCCCTAACGAAGTAATCATTTTGACCCAAATGTTTACCATACCTTAACAAACTTCTACGATCTTTCCTTAATCTAACCAAGTTATTTTTGTGCCTAAACCTAACCAAACTTCACCTTAGCATTGTCACATCATAAAACTTATTTATTTTAAAGCAGTGATTTGTAAGAGTTTTGGAGAGCACAGACAAATGATGATGTTCTCTGATAGGGGTGTAAAATCAGAAAACAACGTGTCGTTCTAGAGGGCATGGGCAAACAACATATTTATTGGTTTAATTTGGAGGAAGAGAGAGGAGTTTTACATTTAACATTCTTGCGTAATCTTAAAATATGTAACTTATTATTCAAAATAACCTACACCAACATATTTTAATAATTGGAAATGACAGTAAATCCAGTGTCTGTAACATTTAGACTCTTCCTATCCCCAAATCATCTACAAAAACTGTAATTTTATATTTTAGTGAATTTTGCTACATCAAAGTCTAATTTTCCACTGTTTTTCTGTATTACATGATGACTAGTATGGCGTATCTTTTTCTAATGTATTATCAGTATGCCAGTTGAAAGGCTACTCCCAGGGAGAGCTTGAACACGTCACCAGATCCAATCAGAGATAATAGGAGTGATTGGAGTGGGTTTGGAAGGGGTGTGGGATTGTTATTGGCTGGTAAAGGAATCAAGGAATCACTGCGCCGAAAGGAATTCCTAAACCCAAACCCCAGATTTTTGTTTCTTCCTCTGCCAACTGAGATTACTGCATAAGGGTTTTTCTCCCTGCCTCGTCCCCCCAGTCAAAGCAATTGCATTGACCTCTTCTATCTATTGCTTCCATATGCGGGCAGTTATCTCTCTTGCAAATGGAAATGAGACCCAAAATTGCAACAAATGGGGCCATGCCACTGAATGCAGATGTTCTCTGCTCCTCGCCCAGAGTACACATGCCCGATCAAATTAACTTTAACCCCTCCGCCGACAGAACAGACATCTCTTTTACAAACCCTCCGCTCTAGCAATTTGTTTTGAGTCGAGGCCTGAGGAACAACTGTATGTCCACACGTGGTAAATAAGAAGTGATAGTATCAAACACCTGGTCCGGTCTAGAGTTCAGTGTTACCTCCCGCTGGAGGGGCTCCCAGCACCAGGCCTCTAAGTCTTCCCCTTCCCAGTCTGGCCCCCTGGTCAGTCCCCTTCCATGTGGGTTTCTCCCTTTCTGCTGGCTGTTTGACGGAGAACACCTGCTTGTGGGGTGATTCTAGGGGGTCGAGGCTGAGAAACTACAGTGATGGAGGGATGAAAGAGTGGCGAGAGAGGGGTAGAGGGGGGGAAGACTGTGAGAGGCTAACAGGTGCTTCCTCTCCAGGACTCTGGGAAAAGCAAAGCTCTGATAATGTATGGAAATGGGAGCAGGCTCTTCATGCCCATATCCCTTCATCAAGTCTCTCTATCTCCCTTTCTCTCTCTCTCTCTCTCTCTCTCTCTCTACACTCCCCCTCCTTCTGAATAATAAGAAAGCCCTATAAAAGTGGCCTCACAGATAATTTACCAAATTGGTTAAATGTTGCTGAGAGCCTGGAGTGTTAATATGCTTCCATTCAGAGCAGGCAGAGGTCAGAGGAGTCACTGGTTAGCAGGAACCAGACAGAAACAACAGCGCTCTGATGATCCCATCCCACACAATGCCCTTTAGGGTTGTTCTGTAATGACCAGCATGTCTGAGCACATTTAGCACTTCATATATCCACAGTGGATATGAACTGTGTTTTGTTTACCCACACACACACACACACACACACACACACACACACAAATACTTCTGAATGGCCTTGATACTATTGTTGGAGACTTTATTCTTCATATTTGGGTCATTTTGTGTGTTTTTTTTTTGCATTCATCCCTACATTATATCTATAGTGAAGCAATTCTTATTTTCTTTCCTGCCTGCCACCATCTGCTCTCCTTTAGGGACCCTGATTATGGCTAATGAGTGTTTCCAAAGCCCAGTCCCTCATCTATCTCCTCAGACCCAAAAACACAGATCATGTCCCTGCTATTTCTCCAGCCGTGGCTTCCACACATCCACCTCTCTTCATCTCTCTCACAACACACAGCAGCAGCAGCAGCAGCAGCGACTAACTCCATCCCGTCATTTATAAGGCTGTCAGCTTAATGCACACAAATATTACATACATGTAGAAGGCATGCGGAATTGGAACATACAGGTGCTAACTTATTTGGCCGGGTCTGTTCTCGGTCCGGGCTAATGAGGAGCAGGTGAGTGGCTGTTGCTTTAATCAAGTGGAGAGTGGGCCGGGCACAGATTTGCAGCTTGTTGAAAGGCCAGTCGCACACATGGGCTTCATTATGGGGTTAGGGGGAAAATCAGTCAGGAACAATTGTTTTCCCACTCGCGCTGCTAAACTGAAAAAACTCTCTCTCTCTTTTGTGTCTCACACACACCAACTCACACAAATGCATAAAAGATGATCGGTTCAAATTTGTCTGCTTGGGAGACAAAAAAAATCCTGAAGCTTTCTGTCTCTTGTCTGAATACTAAACACAAGCTTGAATCAGTGTGACATTAGTGAGGAGGACAGAATATTATTAACTTTGCCAGATAACAAAGTGAAGTTAAGCAGAATATGTTGCCAAATAATTATTCTCTTGAATTTTAGACTTGCTAAATCTGTAAATGTAATTCTCTAAAGTCCTCCAGCTGTTGTTACACTTATATCAACAGCACAATCATTTAATGTATTATATGATGCATTACAGTTTTACAATCTAATGTTTTGCTATATACTTAAATAATCCTTTTTTAAAATTATACCATTAAAACTATAAGAAAGTGAACATTTTTTTTTCATTCTCATTACCAGATAATAATAATGAATGCCCCCATGTGTGGCATTTTCACCTCAATATATAATTTGCAAATAAATATGCATTGCATTATGGTAGACTATAAGGGCATAATACCAATTTAATTTCCTGCAAACTATGCAGACTGATATATTTCACAAGGAAGGAGCTTTAACCAAACCTAGAAGAGGACTAACTATAGATGGAAATTCAATTAACGCAGACATCTGCAAGTGCTGCACAGTGTTATAGCCAGGTGATTGTAGAACTAAATTGTAGTTGAAAGTGGCAGTCTGTAAGATTTCAGTCTTGGTTGATTTAGAATTTCCATTTGAGTGAAAACAATGAAATTGGGCTCAGAGTTTAGCAGTCTGGATTATTTTTGTTGATACATGAGCTTAGAAATAGTATAGAAAAATCTATTTCTATGTACATGAGCTTCAAGTTTTCAAAAATTGTGTGCATAGTTCCAGTTTTTGTGTATACAACAGTATTTTTTTACGGGAATGTCACCACAGACACCCAGTTCATAATACTGTAAATATATAAATATTGCAATACTTTCATCAGTGGGCCATAGGCTCAATCACCTTAGCAGACATTTATTTAAATGAAAATCTTTGAGATTGACACTTTGAAGCTGCTATAATTCCACAGCAATCGGCATAAACAATCTAAAAAAAAAACAAATTTCCAGAGGAGCATCTCATAAGCCGTAGGTAGCCTGCCAAAATGATTAGTGATTTTATCCAGCTTGTTAAATAAAACAAGCTATTGCAAAACTGCTGAGTCAGTTCTTCTCTATGTGCTTTGTCTGCATGTTAGCAAAATGCTAGTGGAACCCGATGCAATCACAACTAGCATAAGAAATTGGGATATAGGTAGTTTTCCTGCATTATTTTGACTGCGCAATGTGTCAACATGGTGTAGGTATAGGCATATACATTTTATAGTAAATCAATATTTTTCAGAAAAGAAAAAAATCAAAGCTAGCACACATTTGTCTCCTTCCTCTGTGCTGGGCTAGCGAGCATGTATGGTCATACTGTAAATTATTTCTTGCTCGCCCATCAGCAGCCATTCACACAAATCCAGAACATGAGTTGAATTCATTTTCTGGATAAATATTGCTGCAGAGCACAGTTTCTCTCAGAACGACAACAGCATATAAAGCATATATGTTTCCTTTTTATTTGTGTTCTCCTCGCAAGTCTGCACGAGTGGATGAGGGTTAGACCTGTCTGTGGGACAGCTGATGTGAAATACTATCACGGGACTCAAGTCGCCACCAAAGTCATCAAATTTCAAATGCTTTTGACTAATCAGTTTAAAAGGGAATTTACTGCACAAAATATATTCAAACTGACTACATGACAAATTCCGCGAGCAAGATTTGTCTCACTATGAATCAAGCTTTGAGTGACTAAAGTGGAATAAACAAAAGGAAACAAAGTATGTTGGTGGGCCACAAAGAGCTGTTTGTGATTTATGGACCACTAGGGAGGTATAAAAGCACATTCACACAAATGATTCTAACAATTCAGACAAATGAGCTAATAACTTCATGTTAGTCCTGACGGGGATATATGACTATTTCGGAGAGTTCCAGCGTGGAGCCCGTCTCATTTCCAGTTTAAATGGAGTGATTCTTAAGAATTATGACGTTAAGGGAATACCATGAAACTGAGGAGGCCTGTGTTTAAAAAGTTAACATCTGCATTTGATGAATAGCTGCAAATATGCTCTAAATATGTCACGTAAATAGTTACTTTAGTATTTGACAAATCAAATTTGTTTGTAGATTTATTAGATGTGGTGGTTCCTGCTTATGTTGCCACTGAAATACACACACATAAATACAATATTTCAGTGAAATCTAAGATTTACTAAAAAGTTGCTGTGTCAAATCATCATATTTCCAAGACACGCCTCATTTGTTATGTTGCCTTGACAGAGGTAGAAGCTGAATATGTAATACTTTAGTTTTGTTTATTTTTTTAAAGTAAATATATACAAAATCCGCAGAGACATAAGCCATCCTCTTTCTTCTCTCCTTGTGTTGGTTTCCTCGAACATTTTTCATCATCCCAACTCCCACAGCCTCAGCAAGGCCACAGAGCTTTTACGCAAAGCTTTTACTCATGCAAACCAAATCGCCTTTTTCTGTTTACCTTAACAAACTCACTTCGCATGCAGTGTTTTTAAGTATTTGTATTCACAAGGGGGATGTGTAAAGCAGTGCCGGCTTTCTGACTCCAAACTGTGATGACTGCTCAGTACTTAAAAATCATATGCTTTACCCTGTAGTTGAACTTTCTCAGGTGAAATTTAGAGGAAGTGTGAGAGAGAGAGACTGTGTGTTTGTAACTTTGCATGCATACATGCATGCTTGTGTGTGTAAAACTCGACAATCTCTGAATCCAAAAAGTTGAAAAATTAAACTTGACCCAGCTCTGCTATCTGCGGGACTTCTAGTGAACTTCGGAAGGTCATCTCCGAGTAAACGCATGCAATGGTTCTGCATAAAACTCGACGGCTGATCTATGACAAAGCTGCTTAATGTGTCACCCCACTGACAGGCTCCCATCAGTCCTCATTAAGTCCAGCCATGTCAGGGGTGTCAGCCGGAGTCTCTCACCATACACCAACACCCCTGCCATATGAAAGCAGGTGACAGGAGGAGTTACTGTCAACTCCCACCAACCCCTCTGTCAGCCGTTACGACTGGAAAAATACTGTGCAAAGATGCAATAACAAGGAGTGTTTTTGGCTGGTCATTGGCACAAAGCAGGGAACAATTAGGAGTGTGTTTTTTCTTTCCTCGGAGGCAGAAAGGCCGTTAAGTTGTTTCAGAGACACCCTGCACCTGTAGCGCCGCTCTGTGAAGCGAGGGCAGGCGTGGGAGTGTGAAAAGAACTTCTCTTTAACCTTTGAACCCTGACCTTCACACCGTTTCAACGTGTAAAATGGGTGGCAGAGGAAGACGCGGCTTTTATGTTTGATGAAGAAAGCGCAGGAGAGCGGGGAAAAAATGAAGGCAAAGCAGCAGTTAAGTTGACGCTTGTTAGCTGCGCCGGGAGAAACGTGATAGCTGTGTGACACTTCCAGCTTTCCGTGTCAAAAGGTGCGATTTTATTTGGATTTTTTATGGTTGTTTTAATACGCACGGGGGAGAGTTACTTGCGGAATGAAACGGTAGACATGTTTTCCATAGCACCGTAGCTTTTACACTTAGGGCTTCGCTGCATGGTCGTCTTGGGTCGAATATCATTCAGTAGGTGAATAGCAGAGATGTGGAGCTGCACTCTCTGTTGCCAGTAGGTGCAGCTGTAGTTCAAGCCAGCAAATGAGTGAAGGAGACGGGGGTGGTGATGTATGGTCTGAGTTAAGTTAGAGTTAATTGAGGGATGATATTAACAGACCATGAACATTTTTGGAGAGCTAGACCTTCTGTACCATAAGGAGCTGGACCACTTGGCAACAGACATGTTAAGGGGGACACTGGGAAACATTTTCCCTGCATGGTCTCCCATTGAGCCTGATCAGCTTTCCAAGCACTGAGAGAGAAAACAGACGCTGTTGTTTGATTAGTCAGAGTGAGCATCGGTGAGTTTTTTTGCTTACGAGGGAGCAGAGGAATCCTGAGTCTAGGACAGTTGTTTGTCATCGCTACTGTACAGTATCTGACGTGAGGTCTGAGCATTATCTTAAAGCTTCAGTAGGCAAATTTTTGGCATCATTGGAGCCAAAGTTCCATAATAACCTTTCAGCATATTGTAAGTCAAGTGTTCTGAGAGAAAACTAGACTTCTGCACCTCTTCATGGCTCTGTTTTCAGGCTTTAAAAAATCTAGCCTGTGACGGGAGACTTTGACCAATCACAGGTCATTTCAGAAAGAGCGTTCCTATTGGCTGTGCTCCAGCTGGTGGGCGGTGCTTGGTATTTCCTCAACTAATCTCAACATGGCTGCCGGATCACAAACTTTCTCATTTTACAGGTAAACAGTACACTACAAGATGTTTCTGAAAACCTTTTATGCGAGAAATAGGCATTACAGTAACAGAATATTGATTCATATTTGATCAGCGCTGCCTAGTTTGACCGTTTGATTGGAGTTTGCGAGTGATTGACAGCTGCTCAGAGAGGAGGACACGGAGGCACATGATTTTTTCAGATTATCTGTCTCATGTGCTACTGTCAGGATATAGTGACCATTTTATAAAAATAACTTTTTTTAATCATATTCGCTCCAATTTTATCCACTGCTTTCTCTGACTTTACTAAGTCAGATTCATTGCATTCATACTGTATAGTTTTGGTGCATGCAAGTGTCAGGTGAATTTCTTTGAGACCTTTAACCTCCCCAAAGTAGGAAGTTCCACAAGCAGGGTCTGCTAGTCGTCTGAGCATGTCCACTTCCTGTGGGTACAACCACATTTCCTGTTTGGCTGGTGGCCCTCTTGGTACAGTCCTATTATATGATGTATATAACGGACTGAGCAGCAGAGTGTCTGTATAGACTCCCACATGTGTGTGTGTGCCTGCCATGCAGACCATAAAGCTGTCTTAACTTAAGCAGTGATTAATACACCCATCACTTTCTAAATGCTGCCTGCCTGTTCTCCAGCCTCTGCCTCCACAGAGCAGACCAATGTTTGCCTTTCCCAAAGCACCCTCCCTTTACGACAGCGCCGGGGTCAGAGGGAGAAAAGAAGCATTCTTTAATTTGATGATTAGCCTGTGGACTCTTTGGGGTGAAAGAAAAGGATTGGCCTCATTAGCTGTAATTGTCTAATTGCCTTTCATCTAAATAGCGCGTAATTTTCACTTCATGGATTATACAAATACCATAAATGCACCTCTGTGTTATTTGTGTGTCTTGCAGCTCACCTCGGAGCAAAAAAGCAAATGCTGCTGTCAGGGCCTGCTGGAGTGAGAGACGAGAGTGTTTAAATAGTGAGATGAGTGGAAGGATTGGAAAATGGACTGAAGAGGGTACAGTGACAAATAAGACTGATAATAAACTAATGATATTCTCCATGTCAACACAGAGAAATATGACTAGATGACAATCCTGTAGGTTTATGTTATGGCCCCTAGTTTTAATTATTTCAACTTTGTTTCAATCATGTTTTTTTCCATCAATTTGGCATGGTAGATTGCTCTAAATACAACAATACCCATTGTACACAGTTGCTATTAAGAAGGAGCCAATCAGAGGCATGAATTGTAGTGACTTCTGAACACTTCGTCATTTTGAAACAAAGCAGAACCATAGTTGATGATTCCTCCAAAACTGACAGAGAAACCAAAAGTGATTTGATTTAGGCTTTTTTTTTTTTTTTTAAATCAAAGAACCAAATATTTTCGCAGTTGCTTATCTTTCATAAAACTTCTTTATATATGGTTTCATGCCAGTCCAAGCCATAGAAGTCATATAACACTGTGATACATACTGTATATTGTGATGTCATACAACACTGTGGGAAAAATTAATGGAATTTTTCAGCTCTGGAACCAAGGGTGCCCAAAATAGCTCCACCCACTTCACAACTCTATTAGTTGACTGTTTGCTAAACCCCTCCCCCAACAAAGGATCATCCAATCACAGCTTAGCAACCATAACTAGGCACGGCAGGTCTATCCAGCTTTGTGCATTCGGAACATGGATGTATAATAAGACCTGGATGCGGCGCCGCAGCTCAGCTTTGCTTCCAATTTTTTCCAGTGGCCACTCACGGCATTGCAACGAAAAAAGCCCATGCAGCCCAAAAAGCTTTTGCCCATAGACCACCCTTCTAAAAGAGACGTCTTTAAAACTGTTGACAGGACACCTTAATCCGCAAACAAGGTCAATTATGACTCTTTCTATTAGGATTTTTTGATCCATGGAGGCTTTATACTGTATTTGTAAAAATTTCCTCGAGCCAAGAAAAGCGCTTTACAATGTAAAGTCTATCGGCCGAGATCAGGCGGGGCCAGCGGGAGAAACACTACTGTGCATATTCAGTGATCCGCACACCGCGCAAGCAAACCCGGATAGAAAACTTTTTTGACATATGCACCAGGCGAGCAATTCTCAATAGACTGAATAGGCGCCATCTTGGGGTCCGGTATCCAGTTCTTAGAATACATCCATGATTCGGAAGCAGTGATGGAGCATAAGAGACGCTATAGAGTTTGGAGGGTCGAGTCTTCTTTTAAATCAACTTTACAAAAATAGAAACAAGCAAAACCGTAAGGAAAGGATTAAACATGTGTCTGTCTGCTCTAAAGCAAGCTGCAAATGCTAGCATGACTTGCTAATTAGCCACTACCTACAAGAGTTGTCAAGCATTTTGCAGCCTCTATAGCCAAGACTTAGCATATCAACAGCTAACTATATATAAATATATATATATAGCCGTATATTTAAGTGCCTTTTAATGTTTTGATTTTCATATGAGTCAGCTCGGAAACACCCAAAAGCCAACTGGAGTTAATTTTGTTTATATCACAGAGTTAATGTTAACCCCCAGGATTAAAATCAATGGTCGCTACTTACTGAAGGACCCATTGTTTCAAAAATAACCCTTACTTTGGTGGTAGATTTTCCACTGTTAACATTGCAAACTGCTTACAGTGAGATTCAAAAGCTTGACAGGTATAGCAACAGTAACTAAGGGGGACGGAGCTTAGCGAAGAATCAATTATTCTACTGTTATGATGAGTCTTTTTTAAGCTTTATTTCTAACTGACCTCCTCAAAAAGGCAAGAGTAAGAGAGGAAAGAGTGGCCCCTGACTGTGTGAAGGTGTGTGTGCAGAGGGCTGGGGTTGGGAGGGGGGTTGCTTATGCATTAACACAGACATAAACAGATCAGCTTGTCTACCGTATACCGCCTCACTCTGAGTCCCACCTCCTTATATGTCACGACCACATCATCCCTCGGAGGAGGAACAGGCGCTGTAAGTGAGCAGTCTTTCCTTCGTTCACACCCCCGCCTCCTCCCCCCAAAAAACAGAAAACACACTTATCTATGCCGGGGCCACCTGCCAGTGCAGGCCTGTCCTTTGTGTGGATGTCTGTATAAGCCTGGGATTCTGTTACCCTGCTCCCCAGGGAGGGCAGACGCTGCTGTAGGCAGCCAAGCTCCTGATAGACTGGATGCTTGAACAGGATGACATGCAGGCTAGTCAGTGACAGGAAGAAGTGCGTCACTTATTATCTGTACAGATATAGACAGCAGTGTTAAGTCCCTCAACACTTCCAGCTGAGCTTTTGTTCCACTAGCTTTTGTTGCTTAATGTAATTTCTCATAGAAAGCTTGTTCAGAGGTTCTTTCTGGAAAATGGAAACATGATACTGGTGTTTTCTGTCTACATTCTATGGTTATCTACTGGATGGTGTAATGTTTGAACACTGTTCACATTTTGGGGGATCTATGAGCATAAATGAAATATAATATTCATAACTATGTTTTTATTAGTGTGTAATCACCTGAAACTGAGAATCGTGTTTTCGTTAGCCCACAACGGACAAAGTAAACACTGGCTCTAGAGAGAGCCTTTCATGTTACCTGAAGGCCACCGTAGTTCTCCGACACACTTGTGAAACTGCGGTAACGTGAGCAGCAAAGTGTAAAACCGTGGTACCGCCAACCGCTGTCTGACTTTCGCTCCTAAAGTAGTGTTATTATGGTAAGGATGGCCTCTGAGCGAGGCGAACGACGTTACCACGGTTTTGCACTCGGCGGCTCAAATTACCACAGTCTTGGAAAGGGAGGAGTGAGCGGAGGGTTACTCAGTTGGTTTCAATCTGCAACCACACCACTAGATGCCGCCAAATCCTACACACTGTTCCTTTAAGAGAGGGGTCTGTTTCTGTTACGTAGCCTACCCCCATAGGCGCAGTTTGAAGTTTAAGGTTGGGGGTTCACAAAAGAAAAAGGGAATGTAATGTGCAGCTACAATGCAGAGAGGTCTAATTTATTGGGATGCGTGTAGCCTATATATTACACTCTCCAAACAGAAAGCAACAAAAGCGAGCGTCAGTGACAAAATCAGTTTGATAACATTGTTTTCTATTGGAATGTCCTCACTGGCTGCGAGCGACAAAGCGTTGTGCAGCGTGTCGTTTTGAGTTGAACTTTTGTCGGACGCCCTGTTTCTATTAAATCCTGTCGCTCGCGTTGAAAGCACCGAAATGGACGAGAAATGAGGAGTTATCTATGATATCTCCTCATTTCACTATAAACACAACAACAAAATAAGGAGGCAGCTGGCTGGAGGGAGATCACCAGGAGATAACCTGAAATTTTACTTAGGCTACTGTAGGCTGTATTGTATGTCATTTTCAGTAAATATCGCAGTATAAAACCTGTGTTTTCTGTTCAAAACACACAAACATCGGAAGATAGCAAGTAGCCTACTACTCACCCATCTTTTTGGGGTGGATGTGGCTCAGAGAGGTAGAGGTAGAGCAGGTCGTCCACCAATCGGAAGGTCGGTGGTTCGATCCCCAGCTCCTCCTCCTCCGGTCATATGTCGAAGTGTCCTTGAGCAAGACACTTAACCCCAAATTGCTCCCAAAGGCTTAGCCATCGGTGTGTGAATGAGTATTTAGATTAAATCCTGATGGGCAAAGTTTGCAGCTTGCATGGCAGCCTCTGCCATCAGTGTATGAATGTGTGAATGATGACATGTAGTGTAAAGCGCTTTGAGTGGTCGGAAGACTAGAAAAGCGCTATATAAATGCAAGTCCATTTACCATTTTAAGTCGTTATCTCTCCAGTCTGATCTGGAGCGCACAGCTGATAGGTACGTGGTTTGTTTACATTGCGTAAAAGATGTGCATATTTAACGGATTCAGAATGTCCGATGTTATTATAAGTAAATAAAAAGACCACAAATCTATCTTCTTATCTTGTTGGTTTTTTATTCTGTCAAATAGAACACACAACAAGGTCGATATTATTCATCATTACAATAAATTATTAGTACTGCGTTATTATAAAAAAAATAGGCTATAAGATGCATTTCTAGGGGGTTCAGTGAGCCCCCTGAACCAACACAAACTGCACCTGTGCTTACCCCCATTGATATAAATGGGTTGGACAAAATAATAGAAATACATTTCAAAAACTGAACATTATACCATGAAAGTATTGTTACGACTGGTGAACCCACAGAGAAAAAGGCAGGACTCAAATACACAATTCAAAACAAGGCAGGTACAATCAAACAGTCTTTACTTACAACAACATGTTCGGTGCACAGGTGAGCAGTCAGATATAGGCAACCAGAGCCGACAAGGGTAAGGCAAAAACGTGGTCAGGAAAAAACAGGCTGAGATCAGTAAAAAAACAGGAATACTTTGTCGAGGGACAAAGACGAACTGTCACAGAGACAGGGAAACACACAGACTAAATACATTGGGGAGGTGTCTAATTTGGCGCAGGTGAAACCAATAGGGGCGGGGTAAGTAATCAAACACACAAGGGCAGGAAGTGAAGTTTCTGAAAGGAGAGATAAGTAATACAAAATAAAACAGGAAACTGAATATAGTATAAACAATAAAACACTTAACCTAAAGGAGCAGGACAAGAAATGACAGGTATTTGTCTAAATGACAGCTGCCTCTTGGTATCTGTCAGTTGCAGACCATTTTTTAAACAGTGCCTGCCGAGAAAAAGTGTCAGTGGAATATGATGTTTATAAGTGGCAAACGTTAGCAGAGCAGCAGACCAATTTTTAATCAATACTGAAAATAAAGTTGCATCCCTAATGCAGTCTCCTGTGTCTCTGAAACACTGCCGAAGGGGTACGGATAAGAATACGAAAACTCTCGGCTATAGCAATGTCACTGGCATGTAGTCAGTGTCAGTGAATGCGGAGGAGAACTTCCCAAGTTTGAGCTGGTATACCTTCAGTGGGTCTGACTTTGTTCACCGTGGTAACACATACCTATATTTGAAGAGACACTGGAGAAAAGTTGTTGACTGAATGAATAGAACAGAGTTGGAAACAAAAGCAACTTGACAGAAAGCAGAGAAATTGCATTTTCTCTGCCAATATTATGTGTATTTGGAAAAAAAAACAGTTTCCCTGTGTGGATAGACTTTCAAGACGGTCAGAAAAATCAACTCACCTTGAAGGATTGATGTATTGCTCCACTTTTGAGACACCTTGAGATAGCTGGCCTAAAACTCAGCCAGCCGCTAAGTGTGCTTTCGAAACGTCATGTAAAAAAAGCTCATAGTCATAAACAATAATGAATTATATGGCACATGTCAGGACCTCATTAGTGGTTTGCGTTACTGATGTTGTGGTTAATTCTGTTTGCACAGTTGTTAGAGTGCAGATTGATAACGGACGTTGATGTCTCTTTCAGAAGGCTGTAAGTCGACATGCACATACTGTAGCTCCAAAGATGGAGACAAACATAATCGTAGGCTTCACCTTCTAGGCCAACTGTCAAATGTGATTGTAGGAAAGTATTTGGGGGCTATTTTCCTTAAATTAAATAGAATTATGTAATCATTGTGGATATCCAGCAGGAGTATATACATACGAAGTGTAATGACTTTTGCATGTCTATATTAAGGAGCTCTCAATCCCAGAGGTCTGAATGGGAAATTCAGCCCATCTGCTGAACAAGGCAGCAGGGATAGAGATGATTGCATCACAGGATCATCCATTAGCGCTGTCATCTGGAATTCACCGTGGGACCACAGTGCAGTCAGCAAGCCGCTCAGCTCGGACCAGTTCATTTAGCAGCACACGGCGCTTACAGCAGTAACAGTCTATCAGCAGGTCAGATGTGCAGGGGGTTGGCAGTCCTCTCTGAGCTGCACAGCCGTCACATTTTTATTGAAGTATCGGTTACTATATGATTAGAGAAGCACTGGTCCCCTTTCCCCCCCAATACTGAGGCTGATACCTGAAGTGATGCAGAGTACCAGTCTTATACTAGTATAGTGCAGTATAGTTCTAGTATAGTAGCACTAGTATAGGAGGTCGTGTTGCTCTGGCTCTAACTGTTTGGCGTGGAGAGGAGGTTGTGTTGCTCTGGCTCTATCTGTTTGGTGACTCCGGGAAGCTGCTTGACATCCTCCTGGTTCCACCTTCTTACATATGTTCACATTATATGTATTAGTTTTTGTCATATGGATTGTCGATGTTGTATTTTCATTATGTTGTTACTCTGTGCACGACATCTATTGCACATCTGTCCATCCTGGAAGGGGGATCCCTCCTCTCTTGCTCTTCCCGAGGTTACTTCCATTTTTTCTTTTTTCCCTGTTAAAAGTTTTTTTTGGGGGGTATTTTTTCCTTATCCGATGAGAAGGTTGCACTGTAAAGGACAGAGGGTGTCGCTTCATGTACAGATTGTAAAGCCCCAATAAATGATTTTACATTGTATCCAACTGCTTTTGTCTTTTTGAAACGGACATAGAAAACAGCCAGTTAGATTGTTATCAGGTCATTAAATGGGGCATTATCAGTGGTTATAAGCACCTAATAATAATCTAATCTAATAATCTATAATCTAATAACCGTAGAACGCAGTGATTGACCAATCAGAATCGAGTATTCAACAAAGCCATGTAATAAAACGTGTTGGAACGTGTTGCTTTTAAGTCTCGCTTTCACTTTTACAACGTAGTAGGCATAGCAGGCCCCTACTGACCCGCATCTATGAGGCTTATAACGACTGATAACGCACATTTAATGACCTGATAACCAGTAGAAACATATTAATATAAGGGGCCAAGACATAAAAGCATAGTCTAGGAATAACATTGTAACGTTAACAACAAATATTAATTTATTGCATACTACAACTGTAATTTTTTTTTTCAGCATGTGTTGTAGTGATGATTCAAACTATGGTTTTTATTTTTTCATTTATTCGTCAATAAAAGACCCTTGCCAAATTCCTTTAAATGAAATAAAATTTTGTACTGTATCTCTTATTAACAAAAGCACTACTAATGGCATGAAAAGGGCATGTGTTATAGTCCTTGCTTTATGTTATGTGTACTTCATACATGCCGTTTAGGAATTCCAACATTTTATATATTCTGTGTGCTACAAAAGAAATCTCCATGAGCTGTATTTACTGCATTTCTTCTCAATGAATTTTCTCCTTTTGTCAGCTCATGAGCAGTAAGCTGCTCAGCCCACTAACGAGGTTCTAGTGGCTGTTGACTTGAATAACAACATGTTAGTTATTGAGTGGAGAGAAGAACAAAGACCTTCTCCTCGTTACTGCTGGTGCCTGATTGTTCTCAGCCTCTCTCCCTCTGAAGACAGCTCCTAATATCATCTCATAATCTGCCATCCTCTCCTCCAGATGCCCCCGCCGCCACTCGCTTTCATGTCTGACTGTCGTTCAAAGACTAATCATTAATGTGATTTATTTCTCGCTGTGTATTATTTTGTTCCTCTAATTTGTTTGGGTTTTTGCAGCATGGGTGTAAATCAGAATCAAAGCGATTGCCACTGCTTTTCCCTGTCACCTCTGTTAATGGCCTGTCGACTGGAGGTTTGCGCTGAGAAGAAGCAGACCTGCTGTCTACCTAAATCACCTTTCCATCCTCTCCCCTCATCATAAACACAAAGAGCCCATTGGCTACCAGCACAAACACCTTCTCTGACTGACCCCCGGCTATAAATCAGCAGCTCTGTGCAAATGCAAGGCCAAAAAAGTGAAAACTGCTGAAAACAAAAAAAAACAGTCATTAATCACCATTAAGTTTGTGAAAGTTTTGAATACTGAAAATATTACAGCTGGACACTTTTACCAACAATATAGTTTGACACTTTTTTAAGACATAAATGGGAACAAAATCGCAGAAACACATGCATCCCGGAGATGAGGAGACTGAGTGAAACAATAGAGCGGGGATGATTGTCATCTGTCCATCATGTGAGGAAGGCGAGCAGCTTCTCAGATGGCTTGATGTGTAATGTGATTGGACAGTGCTGTGACAGCAAGCTGTGACCTTCAGCTGCCTGCCTACTCCAACCCCACCTTCCGGGGTTCTGGGAGGGATGCCAATGCTACTGATCAATGGGGGCATTGGCACTCTGCATGTCAAATCCACTCCTTGTCCATTTCCCGTCTCTTTTGTCATCAGCCCCGCGCTTTCCTTCCGCTAGTCAATCACTCCATAGCTCCTATGAACTGAGCTGTTCGCACGTCAGAAGAAGGTGGTGTTCACCCTCATTTTTTCGGCTTACATGTAGTCTTCGGTGCTGTTTTTTATCATCTCAAAGCACTCCACAAACTATACTCATACGAGTACAGACAAAAAATAACGCAAGGAGAGAATTATTCGTGGAGGCACATAGCCACAGCAGCCCTAAATGAGAATTTCACCAAACAAACACAATCAGGCCCCTATTACATTTCTCTTTCATGATGCTGAAAGGAAATGCAAACGAGATTAGATAACACAAAGGCCACAAGGCTCATTTCTCTCCTGTGTCTGGAGATGGCTAAATGCTCTAATTCCCCTCTCCGCTCAGCTCCTCAGGCCAAGTCCCCCTTTTGTTGAACCCAAACCAACTGCATTAATGTAATGTAAAATTGCCTCTCGCAGGAACGTGTTTTTCTTTTTTTTTCTAGCACTTTTTTTCCCCCCATCTTCAACCCTCTTGTTTCTGTTAGACTCTAAATTAACTGAGCACAAACCACTCTCGCTTTAAGTGGGCATGGCATTGTTTTGTACCACAAGATTATGTTGAGATCTGTGTGTCTGCCAGGGGTTGTGATTCACGGTGTAGCCTTGGCAGTTAGAACAATCGGAGGAGTCTGAGCAGGATCTAAAGGACGCGTTTGGACTGAGAACAGGCAGCAAGAGAAAAGAGCGCTCGACTGAGGGCCTTAACGTCACAGCTGCTTGCTGGCTCACAACAGCAGCGATAAATGGCAGCTACATAACTTCCCTTTGATTGGAGCAATCAGCCTGAAAAAGTTTCCCATATGTCGTAGCTGAGCTGAGATGGTGGTGGTGGTGGTGGTGGGGGGGGGGGGGGGGGGGTGGGGGGGGGGGGGGGAAGCAAAAGAAAGAGAGGGAGAAAACGGGAGTGGGCTAATTTAGAAGAGGCTGATAAAAACAGCAAGAGAAAAAGAAGAGTGAGAGGCTGAATTTGAGAAAGATAAGTGCCAGGGTTACAGCCAGGACACAGGCCAAAGGGAGGTTAGCATGTCTGGCTACAATTAGCCAGTCACAGGAGAGATTGAGATGATGCTTTGGGGAGCTGTTGGTCCTCAGTCATTACTGATTATTCAGTCAGAAATTACTGATTGTGAAGGCAAAGTGTGGCTGCGTCTGGTAGTTTACTAACACATGTTTCCTTCCTGCAACACTCGCAGCCATTCAGCAAAGCTCCAAATGTGAAAATACTTCATACAGGAAGTGTTTTGACGGGCATGTTTATGTGGTTTTGATTTCCTCAATTTTGGGACGGCAATATCGATAGCCTGAAATGAAGTGTGACATCAGTGACACTTTCTAAATTACCATGCACACATATATAAAATTGAACTTTGTAGCATAATGTGCCCCAGTTCTTCCTCAGTTTGCCAAACGCCATTTCCGAGAATGCCGAATTTCAAAAGCATGGCAGCACTCTGCGTTAATGTGGGTTTGCTTAGGAAATCTTATTAACTCCGAGTGCTTTACGAGATGTGGTTACGGTTGGTTAATTAAATAAGCATTAGGGCTTTTTCTCAAACTCATAAAGAAGTTATTCCATTTCCTCTGCTTTCAACAATCCCCGAAAATTGAGTGATAATTAAAACCCTGTAAGTGTTTCATAACAAGAGAGCACATTTAGCGCCTGTACACTCTCATTTGGCACAAACACATGCAGTTTATGGAGAAGACTGGCTGGCCACAACAACATCTTTGTAGGTCGGCATGCATTTTAGTTAGATGTTTTCTGATGTTACTAAAATGACCAAAGTTAACTTTTAAGTGAAAATACAAGGACACAAGAGGGAAGACACACATAAGCACAAATACACCCACCTCATGAGTCTTTTATTAATCGCTATGACACCGCGACAAACACAAAATGCAGAGTGGAACTTTTAATATGAACCCACACCTACTCTGTGCTGGGTTTTGTCAGCCCCTCAGCGAGCCGCCGCTTATTTGTTTGTTATTGCAGCTGATGTGTAACGTGGTGAACAAACACAACATCTGCAACTTGGCGCACTGTGCGAGGCGCCTTCAAAGCCTCAATCATGCTGTATCCAGAGATTACGAGCAGTCATACTCAGGCACACAGATGTAAGCGCAAATGGGTCCACAAGAAAGCACTTTGTAAGTTGAATGTGAGTGCTAGAGCTGATGATTTTTACTAAAACCATAACAGTAAGAATTGGGAATGATCATGTGGTTTGCGAGCCTTGTGTGCTCCGCTCGACATCTGAGGGACCCGACCTGCAAAGTTGGAGCTCCAGATGTGGCTGCAGCTCTCACCCCTGCATGCTCGGTCTCCCACACCTGATTTATATCCATGCTCTTACAGCCCTGCACATGTGAGCACACCCACATACAATACACAGACACAAACACATTATGCACACTGTATATACACACATATGAGTGTAGAGAAAGGCACACACCCACATTAGCACACGCATACACACTCGCAAGCACTCACAAATAAAAACAAGAAATCAATGTAACCTGTAATTTTTACAGGGCTGATTTGAGTGTGTGTGACAGGCCAAATCCAATAGCTGCAGCAGGGCTGACAGGCCTGACATGAGTCTTGCCTTGCCGGCCCCTCAATTATGCATGGCCCAATGTTTCCCCCGGATCTTAATTGAATCACACTGTCTCAAACTTGTTATTTCTAATTTGTTGCATTTTGATTTCTGACATCGGCGCTGCCGTGCCATGAATTATGCAAACGGGAGAGGACCTTTAATTGTGAGTGTTATTAAAACAAAACTAATTGCGGATGATTAAAATGTGACTAGGAAGGCAGGATGTCGGGGGCTTCACCCTGACATGGTTTCGCTACCACTGCCAAATAATGATTAGGTCTCACGGCTGTCTGAGCAGTTGTTGTTTTGCGGTTGTGACGGTAACCTTGGGTGGAACATGTCGCATGGTTTAATGGAGGGACATGATGCAGTCTGTCGGTGGACCGCATGCCGCGCGTGGGGCTCTGTGGTGACATAATGCGCCATGATGACACACACTGCATGCACTCATTCAACAACACACATGCACATTAATATATCCACACAACTGGAGAAAGAAGAATTGGTATAATTCATCATTTCAGCTGAATTACACAACTTCTCTCGCTTTTATTGATTATACTTCAGGTATTTTGATTAGTTCTTCTCCCAGAAATT
Organism: Sebastolobus alascanus; assembly: GCA_916701645.2. Taxonomy (NCBI): domain Eukaryota; kingdom Metazoa; phylum Chordata; class Actinopteri; order Perciformes; family Sebastidae; genus Sebastolobus; species Sebastolobus alascanus. Next base: position 7,321,053 of record CAKAOJ020000059.1, read on the forward strand.
GTTTGACCGTCCACTGAATACATAGAAAATTGCTTTCAATATTGCCACCTGTGAGGCTGACGATATACAGACATTGACATAAATGGAATTCATACTGTTTAAGTGTATTGTCAGGCAAAAGTAATAAGGCATTTTGATTAGATACATGAAAGTGTAACGGAGAAAGCCACATAAAAGTAGAATAAGTCAATATAGTGTAGGCCTGTAAAATTCCTAAATGATTACCAAATAATGAGGACTTGATGTAGAGAAACAAAGAATTTAAAATGGTGTGTTACATATTCTCTTTTCTTGAGTAATAACCTTTTTGTTCCTTACTATAAAGTACTCTTGCTCTTTCAGCCCCTATTTATGCAACTATGAGCAGTTGGAGCAGAGCAAAATAAGATACCATGTAAAATAATTGTGCAATTATTTCAATAAAGTCAAAAGCATGCATGTGTAAGGTTGTAAGTGGTAAAATGAGCCCTCCTTGCTCTACTCATAAGAGATGTAACAATTGAATTGTGCCTGCAGGGCAACAGCTCAGCACCTGACTGTAAGGTAGGGATCCTCACGGCTGTGTTCCATACGGGACGTCGGAGATGTCTGGAAGTCATTTTCCACACTCGAGGAGGCGGGAGGGGAGGGCACGCTTTAGTTTCATGAATGCTCAATCAATTCAATAGGACAGCTTAACTTTCTCTTTCCCTCTCAGAGCATATTTATAGGCCCACAGGCATTCGCAGGCTGCATTCGCAGGCTGACTGTGCCTCATACAAAAGCAGGGTAATTTCACCTTTGGGGGGCAACAGCTGAAATCTGTAGTGAAGGGGGGGGGGGGGAATAAAGGATACAAGCGAGTCAAAAGGTGTTTCTGGTGCTGAAACAAAATGTGATCATACTTCATTTTGTTGGCTGTGCTACATGACAACAGGTTTTATCTAACACAGCGTGGCTCTAGGGATGTTAATGTTAGTCTGTCCACTACAATTTTATACACATATTCATGGCCCCCAGAGGATGAAGCCCACTGACTTTGGTGACCCCTTGGTTTTTCCTTTAGTGGCATTTCTGGTTTTGAGTGAAATATCTTAACTATTGGATGGATTGCCATGAAATTAAGTACAGACATTCATATTTCCCCAGCCCAAGCGCCAGGAAAAAAATGTTGGCATTGTACGTGACTGCAAACCACGGCTAAAGTCAAATGTGGACGTTTTTGCATTCGATCAGAGCAAGTGACGTAGTATATCGAGCAACCATTATTCAAAGTTACGTGGTATAATAACGAGTATAACAAACGTGAAAGTCATTGTACATTTGTGCAAGTATGATATGAAACATTTATTTAACTTTTTTTTGGTTCAGCAACATCCACATGCAATGTATTACAGAATCGCCAAATGTTAGCATGCTAACATGCTAAACTATGACGGTAACACTACCTGCAACATCAGCATCATGTTAACATTGTCAATGTGAGCATGTTAAATGGTAAATGGTCTTGTATTTATATAGCGTTCTTCTAGTCTTCCGACCACTCAAAGCGCTTTACACTACATGTTAGCATTCACCCATTCACACATTCATACACTGATGACAGAGACTGCCATGTAATGTGCCAACTTTGCCCATCAGGATCTAATCTAAATACTCATTCACACTTCACATCACAACAATTTGGGGTTAAGTGTCTTGCTCAAGGACACTTCGACGTGTGACCAGAGGGGCCGGGGATCGATCCTGCTCTACCCTCTGAGCCACGACCGCATGTTAGTGTGGCAAAGAGTGGTGGAGACAGTAAGTTGGAAGTAGACTAGCCAGCAACACCACCTGAGGACTTGCACCCCAGGAAATACTAAAAAGAACCTTGAATAGTTTTCTGGTAAATGGATAAGGCACACAGATTTGTTACTGATGAGGCAGAGACGTGGTTGCAAAAGAAGTCAAATATTTTATTGGAATTAATCAAAGATAAAGCACTAAATAAGATGGGACTGGAGCTGTAGGGAAAGAAAAGATGATTAAACAGATTAAAAATTACACAAACTAATATGGAGTTATTAATCTTTATTTAACAATATCTAAAAAGGTCTAATGCAAAATTTGAAATATAATGTGACCTTAAAATATTACAGCTGCCAGTCCAAAATTAAACTAAACAAAACTAAGCTGAGGCCACTATTGGAGAGGCAGACTAAACTGAGGAGGGTGCAGGGGTGCTACCACTTACTGTACTCGTCTTGGGTACCTCATAGTAGGTACCTCCACATTGGAGGTACCTCACCATGGGTGCCTAGCCTCCCAACAAAGTGAATCTCAGCTTCTGAAATAAATATAACTTATACAAAAATAATTAAACAACCAAACAGAATAAACACAAAAGGTTAGAAGGTCAAATAACTCAAGCCAACTAATAAACAAAATGGCCAAAGCTAATACTCAAATCAACGAAGCAGTACAAGCAAACAGTTACTCAAACCAAACAAATAAGCTTGGGCAAAAAAAAAAAAACAATTACTCAAACAAATCAAAACACAAGTATTTTAAAGGGACAAAACAATGCGTATAAATGGGGCAAAAACAATAGTTGGGGGGGCAAAAACAACAGCAGTGTTACTTTAGGTCAGCCTACAAATAAACACATATGCTAATAATGCTGCAACTTAATATTACTATATCCTGAGTCACCCTATTCACCACCATGGGGCATCACAAAGAATTGTTCAGCAGAAGCAGTGGAACCTTGGGCCAGGGTAAGGTAAGTGTCGCACGATAAAAGGTAAAAGCAAAGATCTCACTAAACATATGATTTAAAAGACAAACTACAGTTTTAAACGGCGGTTTCACATACCTGCAGCAACATCAACACTACAACATCATACCAGGCAGAAGTAAGAAGACTCAACAGGCCCCAGGTGCTTTATATAACCTGGCCTGATTAGTGGGTTGGTGGAGGAGGAGTCAGGAAAGGGGCTGTGTTCAAAAACTGCAGACACTATTAGGGGAACCAAAAAATGCAGATCATGAAAAAAATGGTTCCTTACCACATTAGCATGCTGACATTAGCATGGAGTGTATCTATGGTCTTCCCAAGGTCCTATGTTTCTGAACTCAATATCCTCTTAATATGACAGATTAAGGAGACCTTTCAATGGGTTTTTTATGTTCTCTGCAATGCCTTTTTTCCCTATAGGTCAAATGTTCTATGAATGTTTCCCTGTGTCTGTCATATTGAAATCACCCACCCACAGCTTATAGCCTACTGATGTTATACTCCTTAAAGAGGACCTGTTATGCTTATTTTCAGGTGCATACTTGTATTTGGGGTTTCTAATATAACATGTTTACATGCTTTAATGTTCAAAAAACACTTTACTTTTCTCATACCGGCTGTGCTGCAGCACCTCTTTTCACCCTCTGTCTGAAACGCTCTGTTTGAGCTCCTGCCCCGCCCTTTCGAAAAACCCAGTCTGCTCTCATTGGTCAGCTGGCTCACTCTGTTGTGATTGGTCAGCCAGACCTAACTTTTCAGACTCCGCTTCACCTCCGCTCTAACTAGCTTTGTTTGAGGGCGTGCTAATCTAGCCGCTATGCAAAGTGTGTTACTTGGTGACGTCACCTCATTACGGAAGAAAAGGCGGGACTTTAAGCAAGGCATTTCAGGCAGTTCAGGAGCAGTGTTTCTGTGGGGGAAAGTAACTCCCTTTGGTGTGGACTTTGGGTTTCGTAACTTTGCAGACCTTTTACATGCACAAAAAAACTATATAAAGGAAAGGAAAAAAGCACAAAAGCATAATAGTTCCCCTTTAAAACCAATGCCCCCAAATACGCCCTCTGGCAAGACGGTTTTCTTTACTTTAGACATTGATATCTCCACAGTGGCTAAATGGATTTTTACCATTCAAACTGCATGTGAAACGTCAATCTCCCTTCGTTCTTTTGCAATTTGAAATTTGAAGATAGCCCTTACCAATCTCCTACAACAAGGACCCCTGGGAACATAGGGATGACCCCGCATTGAGCTCAAAGCAACACCCAAAATACAACATCACAGAGTCACTGTAAAAATGTATTTTCTGGATATGTTGGCATGCCATATTGTCATACTCCTACTCATGGTTTGCCCAAAATATCTTTCTTTTCTATGATAAAACAAACATTCAGCTCTGATAGCTTCTATTAGGTGAGGACTGTGTACGCTAGCAGTTGAGATGACACAGCATCGGCCTCAAACTAATGCCATCGAGCACTGAACATTTGGTAAAATGCTCTACTCCTAGCTAACACAATCATCTATAACCAGCCCAGGTCCAGGAGATGAGGCAGGGAATATATACATTCCCTTGAACTCCCAAACCCTACCTGTCAGATGCTTGTGTCTCAGCCAGGCCCTAAAAAGCTTTATTCTCATTATGTATGCATGCTAAGCAGCGGGTGACGTGACCTGCCAATTCAAAAAGTCTATCTTTGCATAAAAGTCCATGCCAATAAGGTGCCTCGGTGGTTGGGTTTCTGTCTATATGATAAAGTAGCTAAGTATATTTTGCCCGTGCCTCAAGGATGGCTGCAGAACCTTGTCTGTGGAGATGACAATTAGAGTCACTTTCCACCCAGGTTAGGCCAGACAGGCCCTGTCAACCAGCAGGAGAAGAGAATGGGGGGAGACAGAGAGTAATATGTGTACCACTCTGATTCTGCTTCACCTCGTGATCCTTGCACTGACCACCGAGGGGAGGGGAGAAGGCTGGAGTGGGGAGGAGGGAGGAAAATGGAGGCAGATACACCTCAGCAGTTACTGTGGATCTATTTCTAGATTTAAAATGGTTATTATGAGCTGTCAGTGAGTCATTTTTAAATTTTTCAGTTACCATGTTTCTTATATCGGCTTTCATGGACTCTCAATGTTCTCCGACCAATAAAAGCGCCAAAGGAATCATCTCTGAAGACGCATAATATATGATACAAAAGGTGTAGTGTGTATGAGACACACCATGATGCACTGTGTGTAAATTAAACATCCAATGGGTAAAATAGCTTTTTCTGTGTTGTATTGCCAGGCAGTCCAGCCAAGCAGCCACGATGTGCAAGAGACACAGCGATGATCTCAGATCAGCTTTGGAATCTGACTCACACTCAGCCCCAATGTCTTCTTAACAAATCTAAAGTAGAGCAGGCTGTCAAACGTTTTGGCACAGCAGTGCAACTGTCAGGTCGGAGCGTGTAAGAGATGTGCTGCATGCCTCACTGTTGCAACTTCCCCCTGAAAGGATTAATAATTTACATGGGATTACTCTAAAATTCCACCATTTGCCACAAACCTGTGTAACATTGATTTGTTGAACTGTCATAATAGCACATCACTCAGAGTAAACAATCATCGCCTTGCCAAGAGCTGGAGGTAAATGTCTTCTTTCTGAGAAAGCAAGATGGAGGAGGAGGGGAGGTTTTCATTCCTTTCTCGTGGTTTCCCATCGAGTGGCTCTCTCCACGCTGAGAGAGAGGGAAAGAAAGAGAAAGCTGTAATTGCTGTCAGTCTCTCCGGAGCACAGCCTTAAAGGCAGCTGCTGTTTCGCAGCTGAGGAGTGAAAGGAGTTTGGGCTGTGTGGCTTCCCCTCTAGGCCTCTGGAGGATTTGGTGAGTTCCCCCACCCCCCCCCCCCCCCCCCCCCCCCCCCCCCCCCCCCCCCCCCCCTCCTTGTTTACCTCTCATTGTCAACAACGGCACACAGTTATTAGGTGCCGGGGAATCAGAGGGCTAAGAGCCCATCACACTCAGAAACAGAGGCGCGGGTAATTGAAAAGATTATCCTCAACATGCCAGCTATGATTTGGGAGGTTTTCAAGTGGTGAAAGTTTCCCCTCCGAAATATTGCACACAAATATCAAAACACAAAAGGCTTTCCCAAAAACATCAATGCGCCGATTTTGACATGTCTGTGTTTACTCCAGATGCCTTGTCAACCACTTTGGCAGATATATATTCATTCAGGCTCCTCTACTTTTCCATAAAGCAGCTTCTAACCTGACAGGCCGCATCGTCATTTTATTTGCATTTAGTACATATATGCCCCATATACGAGGTGTTAGCCGCTCAGGTCCCCCGACTCCACCGCGCTAACAACAATCATGTCAACAGCGAAGACCTACCAGAAATGCATGCTTTTATGTGCGTATGTGTTTATCTAAATACAAATAATGCACTTATACACACTTCATCCATACTTTCTTACGTTGTTAATTACAAAAGAGCACATTCACGTTCTCTCCTACAGTTTCTGGCTGACTTAATCCCTCCTTATTGGCAAACATTAGAATTCACTTTAAGTGTTGCCCACAGAGGTCAAATCCCCTCTTAGGGTGAAAAGCTGCAGGAAATTGCCTGCATTAGGGAGATGTATTGGTGTGAAAAGATCCCATGACATGCTGCTGAACAGGTCAGCTCTCTGCTATTTGTTCCTGCCTGTGTTCCTTCTCTCTCTGGCTCTCTCTCATTGTGTCTGCTTTAGAAACAGTAGTAATAAGATTGTCTAATTAGTCTTTGAACCTAGTCTTTATTGGTATTTAGTAAGTTTCTTGATAGAAGTCTGTCTCGGATCAGTGAAGTCTTTGATATATGGATTAAATGCAGCACTAAGAGCGTTCCCCAATGCTAACTTAAGGTATTGATTAGCACTGTCATGTTCCTTGATGGATATATTTACAAACACCCTGTATATCACCATCAATATTTTACAGTAGATTACAAGTTGTCAGACTAGACTAAATTGACCAGTTTTGCTTACAATGGGCTGACTGTAGCTTTATCATCTTGTTTGTAGCTGTGAAATTCAGCATGATGCTGCTGTAGCTCAATGCATTCAAGGTTCGACAAGCTGTTATACAGTGTTGTCACTTGCATACTTTTGTCTCATCTGTTAGCTTGTTATCCTTTGACTTCTCTCCTCAGTCAGGTCTTTTCTTTTTGTTTGTTTCTTCGTTTTCTTTTCTAATTTGGACCATTCACACTAAGAACTTTACTACTTTATATTTCAGCATATTACACATATAACCTTTGATTTTTGACCTTATCTAACCGAAAAACCCAGCCCAGTGTTGCCAACTCTTTTCCAATGAAAATAGCTAGCAGCACCAGCTGCAAAAGTCTAGCAAGAAAGTCGCCAAGTCAGCAACACTGACAGTCCGTCCCCTCGAACCTCCCTCCAAAGCCACTCCCCCAAAATTAGCATTATTAACATAAACATATCATAATGAACGTAAACAACAAACATGGTCATTTTTAGTACTCACAGCTGTCAAGCTAGCAGCTTGTGGAAGACTCCGATGACAAGCAATGAGTGCACGGGCAGAGTAGCACGCAGGCATGCAGGTAGGACAGGCAGGTAGGCCATCAAATCATTACATTCGGGCCGAATTAAATGATTAGACAGGCTTAATATAGTCCTGCAACAGCCACGGATACCAGATTTTTTATTTTATTTTGTCAGAGCATTTGATTTATTGATTGCTGTCGGAATATAATGAGAATTTCAACAACTATAACAAAAAATGCTTTAATCTCTCTAAATACCCCTGAGTAGCTTGTGCAGCAGAATGTGTAGGGATATTTACCTGACAATTCAGAATCAAGAAAATTTAGTATTTAGATTTTACTAATTCTTTGTTTGAATTTGAAGTCATATATATAGAGGGTTTGTAAGAATGTTCTAATAAGACGCAGCAGAATACTGTTGAATATTAGTAGCTTGGACAATATTGTGCCAGACCACTCCTTATTTCGATGTAATGAACACATATAGATTCAATCTCTTTGCAAAACAAGTCAGCAGAGACTGTGATGTGGTTAATCAAAATCATATTTAAACCAGCTTTTCTAAACGGGTCAATATGAAGACTTTTACTATGTCTGCAAAATCCCAAAACACCGGCCCAAATATATTTCATTCATCAATAGAAAAAAACTCTGTTGATGTTAATCAACACGTTTGAATTAGTTTTGAAAGTTAATGAGTTTTTAAGCAGCCTCTGGGACTTCCCGTCAATAAACTACAAACTCATTTTATTTTCTCTTTCAAATCCCCATAAAGAGTACTTCCCCTCCAATGCTGCAAAGCTCTCCTTTGAAATGCCTTGACTTTGATAAGAAATGAATTAACGCTTTGGAGAAAGGCACAGCGATAGCAGGATGTGATGGGCTCCTCTGCTTCCATCTGATACATATTCTAATTGCTGAGTGCTGACCCCTACTCCCGCTGATGAGCAGCCGGAGAGATTTTGACCTTGTGGTGTGTGTGAATCGATGGGAAGTTGATAAAGCCAAGTTCATTGCTGCCTAACATAAAACAAAGCTGATTTGTTTACCTAGCTAAGCCCGCGCGTGTCAATCCCATTACGGAATGATTTATAGACCAGCACCCAATGAAATTGTTTAAAGCAGATTAGGTAGAGCCAACGATCACCACTAATATGACAAGCTGATATGCTGTGACAGGTAACCAAGCAAACAAGTTCCTGAAATTCAGATTGAATTAGAATCCTAATAATCCTACAGGGAGCAGCGGATTTAATCAGGAGAGGAGAGGAGGAAGAGGGAAGGAGGAAGGGGATGAGGGTCTGAATGAAGGATGCTGGTTCTTCAGCCACACGGGGGGAACGTACGCCACCTCTTTTGTGATTTACTTGTCAGCATCACTCAGCTTGTGTGAAAGGGAGAAGAGATTAAGAGATGGTGAGCTGTCTCCATACTAATATATGGCCAATCATTTTAACGCTGCTTTGATAAAGGAGATCATTTTCTGATTCTCTCTCTGTCTTTCTATACATTCCTATATCTATCTGTGTGTGTGTTACTGTGTTTCAGAAATTAATTCAGTTAAAAATCATATTATAATATCAAATATCCCAAGAGAAAATATTTGTTTTTTAGCGTGATACAATATGCATGCGGCGTATTGTGTTACATGCGAATGTGGTGCCACAAATAGAAATATTAATGTAATTTAATGTGCAAAGACTCCACTAAAGGATACACAGAGCCGATGTCCCTCTCAGAATGATAAAAGACTCCCTTAATGGTATGGATATTGTGTTGCAATGAAATCTAGTTTAAGGTCACAGTACAACTGGAACATCAAGTATTTACAACTAGAGAAAGTAATCAGAGGATGTAGTTTAAAGCCCACTAATATCTCTGAGAGTTTCTACATATTCATCATTTGTCTGCTCTCACATAGTGTCCTGTTTATTTGAAAATAATGAGAACAAAATGAGGAATAATACTGCTTTTTCCTGGACACATTAAACTGATTGTATCTAAATTATGGTATTAATGTTTAACTAAGGTGTATTGTTTGGACATTTGAATATGCATGATGATAATCATTACATGTCGGGGATGGAAATTTTCCAGATCTTAGCTACACGCACATATATTATGCATCTTTAATATATCTGGTTCTCGCAGAACACAATTAAAAACTTTTGATAGATATTATTCTCTCAGCTGAATATTGGTCACCACAGTGTAACCAAATTAATCTGCTACATTTGTGCCTCTTTTGGCTGTATTTCTGTATTTTAATGCATGAATATGCATGAAAAAAGACTGCAAAGTAAGATGAGGGAAGAAAAAATGAATGACATTCTGTAGATAAACCTATAAAACAGACATATTCATAACAGTCTTTTCTATCTTGACAAGACAGAAACGGCGTTGCTCAATCTCTTTAGTATATTAAAGGTGCTATTGATAACATTGATAACGTTCAGCCACTAGATATCACATTCTCCCTCCCCCGTTCCATTGCATTTACTTCACAACAAGTCGTTGCCAGGCACTTACCGTTAATCTCAGCCATTTATCCGTTTTTTCCACACTACCACGTGATGCCAACGTCGTTTCAATATTGGCTCACACAAGCCTGGTTAGAAGTGGGAACCAAACATCAGATATCTTCCACAGAGATAGACAAAACATTCATTTTGGACCCCCCAAATTTTTTTAAATGATTAATTCACAATCATAAGAATTTTTTTCAGGAAAAGCCATACTTTATTTCAGCACCTTTCTAAAGGCCCTGTGGATGTATTATTTTTAGGGCTGTCAAAGTTAACGTGATAATAAAGTGTTGACGAACACATTAACACGTTAACACTTTAACGCAATCGATCTTCCGGAGGTTGTAGCTGGTTCAGTTTTAAAGCTAGAGTGGCATCATTATAAACTAGAAAACCTAAGGAATCCATTGGTATCAACCATGTCATACTAGCTCGTCGCGAAGGAGGCTAAATAACGCTCCAAACTTGCCAAATTTTGGCATTTGGCATGGCCATTTTCAAAGGGGTCCCTTGACCTCTGACCTCAAGATATGTGAATGAAAATGGTTTCTATGGGTACCCACGAGTCTCCCCTTTACAGACATACCCACTTTATGATAATCAGATGCAGTTTTGGGGCAAGTCATAGTCAAGTCAGCACACTCACACACTGATAGCCGTTGTTGCCTGTTGGGCTTGAGATTGCCATGTTATGATCTGAGCATATTTTTTATGCTAAATGCAGTACCTGTGAGGGTTTCTGGACGATATTTGTCATTGTTTTGTGTTGTTAATTGATTTCCAATAATATATTTATACATACATTTGCATAAAGAAAGCATATTTGTCCACTCCCATGTTGATAAGAGTATCAGATACTTTACAAATCTCCCTTTAAGGTACATTTTGAACAGATAATTGTGCGATTCATTTGCGATTCAATCACAAATTATCATGGTCAATCGTGCGATTAATCACCATTAAATATTAATCAGTTGACAGCCCGAATTATTTTTTTTAAATATTCGTCAAAATAAAAATGTTATCAATAAGACCTTTAAAGGAATGCATTTCCTTTGCATGTGCAAACTGTTATCAAAACTTTCCCTTATATCCCCTCCGCATTCAGTTGATTAAACTTCCTTCCATAAATGTCAGCAGTCTTTTTCCCTGTGATGAAGGGACATGGAGGGGGAGAGGATGAGGGATGAGGGGAAGACAGAAAGTTTCAGATGGGGACCTAATTAGGGAGCGCACAGCCCAGTTCTCTCCCCACTCCTAATGAGGGGATTTGTTATGGCGCGGGGCGAGCAGGCGCGTGTCACGGCGAGGCCGAAGTGGAAGAGTATGGAGAGAGCGGCGCGACCCGACAAGCAGATCCCCCTGCGCAGTGTGATTCTACACCTGCAAATCCCCAACACATTGAAACCAGGCCTCGTTTGATGTGCTATTCTTTTCATGTCGAGAAACGGGAGGGACCCGAGGAGCAGGGACCTAGTTGAAAAGAGGCAGGGGCGGGGGGGGAGGGGGGGCTTGGGAGGAGTGCCGGGGTCTATTAGACGTTTTAATAATGTTAATTAATGAATAATAGGGTTTGTAATGAGCTACCAGCTGCATTTTATTCATGTGATTATCTCGCCCGCTCTCTAATTCTCTCTATGAGCACTGTCAAGGGAAGGCGGCGATCAAGTGAAACGCAAACAGACACACACGCTTACTTTCACGCACACACACAAAGTTGCACATGAACTGCAGGCAAAGCGTTCACTAACAGAAATCCAAACCAAAGAGTCACAGCTACAGAGAGGTTTGGTACGGATTAGGAGACAGGCAGTGGTTTGGTCAAGCAGTGTTTGGAGGCCCAGAGGGACCCAGCAGGCCTCCTATGACTTCTAGACCTCCTCCACAGGAAATGAGAGCATTATCAGACTCCAATTAGGCCAAGGGGGTGATTTACACACACCAGTGCACACACATGCATGCAGAGACACACACACATGATTTATAGGCGTTAAACAGGTGTCTTTTTCACCATCGCCTCTCCTCCCTGCGGTGTGAGAGTTGTCCAGAGTGAGGGGAAGGAGCACAGTGAGCATGTGGATCGATTCTCCACTCTCTCTCTCTCTCCCCCCCGTCTGTCTTTCTTTCTCTCTCTGAGCCTTTAATCTTTCTTTTCTCCTTGTGGCTGTCATCTGCTCCATATCCCTCAGTCAAAGCGGCTGAAGAGGCACAGAGCAACCACTAGTGGGCCCCAGGAAGACATCCTCACTCCTCCTCCCACCATCTCCCCTCCCTCTGTCGCTCTCTTACTGTCTCAACCACACACACTCTCTCTAGGCATTGGGAGGTGCAGAAGGGCCTGTTGCCAGACACAACTCCATAGAAAGCACATTGGACAGTAATAAGAACGATTTTGAAAACACAACAGCGGGTTTGAGTTGAGTCAGTATTCATTGATTCACATTTGTTAGTGCAATATTGAATGAGAACGTATCAAAAGCCAAAACCCAAAAGATTTGTTCCCAAAGTCTGGATGAATCTGAGATCTGAGTTTTCAGAAACCAGTCAAAAAATCACTCAGTAAAATGTTTATGATCATCAAACTTTGACACTGACATTTGACACACACCTGCAGCACCTGACACTTTCCCTGCTCACCCAATACCAAGCCATTTCCACCCCATCTCCCTTCACTTTCTATTGATTTTAAAATCAATAGCAGCTCTGCCAGAGCTGTCTGTGTGAAATAGTGTTACACACAACCTGCTTTTTTTTATTTGGAGGAAAGAATTTCAAAACTACAACTGCATGGGGTTGAATCTCCTCACTTCAAGCTATATATAATGATGGAAATAAATTAATGAGGTCAGTCTGGTAACATTATCTGCAGTGACTAAAGAAAAGAAATCAAGTGTGAACTGAAAGCAATCACTTCCTTCAGAGGGGAGACCTGAAAGATTCCCAAAGCTGGCTCCATCTGTTTGCTCTGTGGTTGTAATGAAGTTATCAGTGGGCGTCGGACTTCTATAAACCCCTATCCAGGTCTGTAAAGATTCTCATTAAGCCCGTCCCCATTGTCGGTCGCGGCACAACATTGTTCCCGTCCTTTCTTCCTCTGCTACCCCGTCCCTCTCTCCTCTTTCTGGGAGCGGCAGAACAAAAGGCAGCCCGGGTCCCAATCAGCGCCTCATGAAGGGGGATCCCACTCAGGTCTTAATCAGTGCTCTGTTTAATAGAGCAACACTTCCCAAATATTATTAACCTCATCTGTCTGCATTAGGCCCTAATGGCCTCCCTCTCTGTGTATTGTCTTTGCAGCAGCTGGTAATGTACATATATATTAATCCACTCTCTCTTCTCCTCCGCCGAGAGATTGCGCGGCGCTCTCGGAACAAACGGTGCCCTTCAGAGAGCGAGGCAGACACAGGTTAGGAAGCCACTAATTAAATGTCAGACTTGACAGATTAAAATTATGAAATTTAAAATCTGCAAGTGGCTCTTTGTCATTGTCAAATTAAGGGGCGCGCCGTGTGATGAAGGGGAAGGGGACGGTGAGCTCTAATGGATTGAAAGGGAATGTGCTTTAGCAGCAAGCAGCTCTCAGTGAATAAAGATTTGGCGCTCCTGCCTTTAGGTAGCGGGGCTGCATGTTGAATTCCTCCATATTCTCCCCAAGTCTGGAGGTCGAGAGGTCACTCCAATGCTGCCGAGCCCATCCTGACCACTTCATTTAGATGTTTCATTCCTCTGGCAACACAAATACCTGGCCAGGAAACCAACGCTCCGGGAAAGCTATTCCACCTTTGGCTTCCTGCGTCTCCGCGTTAAGCACAATGTATGGAGACATCAGCAGTCGCTCTTATCTCATTCATGGCCCATCAAATCGTTGAGTTTTGTGAGGAAGTAGCCAAGCGGAACTGTATTTCTGAAAATGTGCTAAAAATAACTCATGTGGCGTTGGTGTTTGAAAGCATTTAAGAGGCAATCATCTTGCATTAACTTAAAAAGTAATTATAAACACTAACAATCATCCCTGAGAATTATCTTTGAGATGTACCAAATTTGTTCAAAGTAATAATATTGTGGTTTTTAAGCCCTGACAAAGACATACAGTGGTCGAAACATGTTGACTTATTAATGATTTAGCCACTACAATAAAGGCTTATTAATATATTCCCTTCCTCGTTGTCACTTATTTTGGTATTTTGGAGTGCCTGGATTGCCTTCCTGTCTATCCTGATTTTGTTTAATTTTTCCCCGTTTTCCAAGAATACCCGACAGGTTTTATCTTTTGGTTGAATACACAGAGCAACCACTTATCTCTCTTTCCTAATAATATTGTAGATACATTTTGTAAGCGTGTTTTAACCACCTACACACAGACAAAGTGCATCTCACAAAGAGTCAACTGGCAGATATTATCCTTGCAATTATATTTCTCCATTTTAAAACAACTGATCTATATATATATATATATATATATACCTGTTTTCACCTCCTCAACAGTGAAGTCCTCCCAGAACAGGATCAGTGTTTCCAGATATTATCTAGAAATGCTAATGATCTAACGCCAAATTAGGGGTCTTTCTTTGCACTCGTCAGGTTTCAAAGAATTATTCTGCTTCGACCGGGTCTAAGTGCATTTGGCCCCGGCAAGGTCGAAGGCACACGCTGTAATAAAGCTCGGTATACGAAGCAGAGGCGGCAAACACTCAACAAGGATCAAAACACAGGCAGCATGAGAAGTGACAAGATCCAATTAAATTTAATTACTCAAGCTGTAGTTTCATTTTAACTGACAATTTTGATTAAGGTAGCCACACACACTTACAGCTAAAAGCAGAGGCCAAATCGTATCAGAGTAACAGTATTAGTGTACGTGGAACCTTGACTAGCTAATTGGGTTTAATTAAAGCGGGGCCACGAGGACTGTAACAAGTTCAATAAGACGGAGGAACAGGTCAGAGTCATGGCTCGGCTCTGGTTTGTGTTGCTGTGTGTGTGTGTGTGTCTGTGTGCATGTTATGTGTGTCTAAAGACCATAGGGTTTAGGTCAAAAACATTGCGTACACTCTGTCAAGCTATAATCTGGGTTTGTTTCTTGCATTCCCTTTAATCTTTCTTTTGCTGTTGCTCCCTGTCTGGCCATTAGATGATGGCTAACATGCAGTGGTGGGATGTAACTAAATACATTTACTCAAGTACTGTACTTAGGTTCAAGCTTGAGGTACTTGTACTTTACTTGAGTATTTCCATTTCATGCTACTTTATATTTCTACTCCACTACATTTGGCCTGAAAGCAATGATTGGTTGTGCTGCCTAGCTGTCTACCTACCTGCCTACCCAGCCCCAGGGCGTCAAATACCGACACTTTGTCACGGCCGGCGCCGTTCGATACCGCCGCACAAGGCACGCTTGAGCACCGGTATGACACGCACCTGGCTTTCCATTAACTACAATGTAAACCCATCCGCAGCAACAGTAAACACTCAGGAAAATAGCTGTGGTGATGTATTATAAAGAGCGAAAGATACACACAGGGGTGGTGGATGGGTCCAACAACACAGGGCTTTCATTAGGAGAGCGCTGTTCGTGTCCCGTGCGTTAACTTTCACATTCAGTTTAAAATCAGCTCTTCGTTTTCGTTCAACTAATTTTAAGCCTTAAACCTAACTAAGTGGTTTTGTTGCCTAATCCTTAACAAGTGTTTTGTTTAATTCACAACATTAAGCACGTGTTCACTGTGAGCGAAGGAGGAGGGTGACAATGCGTCAGTATGTGACGGGTTGGGATGAGAACGTATTGGCCTGCCTGCATGCACTCATTGCGCGTCACCGGAGTCTTCCTTAAGCTGCTAGCTTGACAGCTGTGAGTACTGACAATAGCCATGTTCGTTGTTTACGTTCAAATGTGGCCAACTTGGTGACTTTCTCGCTAGATGTATGGCCTTTTGGAGCTAGTGCTGCTATCTACATTCATTGGAAAAGAGTTGGCAACACTGGGCTGGGTTTTTTGGTTAGATACTTTTTTTAAATCCAGTTTACTCTTGCTGATTTCTCCAACGTTACCTACCCTGGCATTAATGCATCACTAACTATAATCTAGTAATATATATTTTTCTTAAATTAGCCATTTTGTATAATGAGTACTTTTACTTTAAGTACTTTAAGTATATTTTGATGCTAATACTTATGTTGGCCTACTTTTACTTAAAGCAGCAGTGGGTAGAGGTGGAGCCAAAATTATTAAAATAAGTTATTTTTATAAAACAGTCACTATATCCTGACAGTAGTGCATGAGACCGGTAATCTGAAAAAAATCATGTGTCCCTGTGTCCTCCGGTGCTCCTAATGGCATCTGCAAGATTTCACAGACCAGAGGAAAACAACCAATCAGAGCCGAGCTAGAGCCTGCCGTCTCTGAGCAGCTGTCAATCACTCGCGAACTCCAATCAAACGGTCAAACTAGGCAGCTCTGATCAATTATGAATCAATATTCTGTTACTGTAATGGCTATTTCTCACGTAAAATGTTTTCAGAAACATTTTGTAGTGTACTGTTTAGCGGTAAACTGAGAAAGTTTATGACTCGGCAGCCATGTTGAGATAAATTCAGGAAATACCAAGCACCACCCACCAGCCGGAGTAAACTTTCTCATTAACCATAACCACAATTATTCCTAAACATGTCAATAAAAGTGATCACAAATAGCTACCAATTATTAGAAATCAGCAGTTATAATGTCATCGAGCTTCACTGCGTTATCCCACTGAATTACCCCCAAATGTGAGATGACACCTTTAAGACCAGATGGTGTGTGTTCGAAAGGTTAGTGGGGAATGTGAGTGGCAGGAACAGCAGTTAGCCTAAGGTGCTTCACTTTTATAGTCACATGCTCTGCTGTTAGCACACACACACACACACACACACTCAACTTTACACAAAGAGAGACACATCTTTCACAGGGATGAGGCTCATCTGCCTGCCCTCTGGTGCTATGCACCGTTTTCAAAGCACCTACAGCATTTGTTTTCTCAGAGAGTGTCTGTCAATGAAAGATGCTCCAGCCTATTTGTCAACTTACTCATGAGCAGGTTTGTTCTTTTGGTTCAGATTGTTCCTGTCATATAGCTTTCTAAAACAAAAATGACTGACTGCATTTGTATTTCTTAAACAAGATTGTGGAAGTAAAGTGTTATATGCTATAATGTAGGCAAGCAGTTGTAATAATATTAAACTATGTCTTCACAGGATAAATTGCAATTGTTGACAAATACTAGATTTTTATTAAACACATCCTTACATCTGCTTACAACTACATTATAGTTTTTTATAAACCATTTAGGGTTTGTTGTTACAAGATAGTTATTCAAAGAAATGATTGTGTGAGTTCAACGTATTCTCATGCAACGGTTCGAATGATATCTTACGGAAAATGTATTCCTCCTTTTTCATTAGTTTTCCTATGAATGTCCAGCAACACGGGTCAATTTGCGCACGTTACAGGCATACAGTCTTTTCAAAATAAGCTTCTGTCTTCACAGGAAACAACTCCCTTAGATTTAGACAATAAAACGACTTAGCCAGGTTTAGGAAAAGATCGACTTGGTTAAGATTAGGCAACAAAAAAACTTTAGGAAGAAATTGTGATTTGGCTTATAATAACTCCGGAAGTGGCGTTACTTAAGTACGACACTTACGTGACAAATTAATCAATGTTGACTTCTGGTTTCAAAAGGGACATGAACGCCGATCTCCTGGGTGAAAGTCCGGTATTTTTAGACCCACCCATCCACCCTGACCTCCTCCCTACGTGGCGTTCGCCACTCTTTATACTTCCTGGATCACAATTACGTGGATACATACAAATTGATTTTGTGGGTTATATAAGAATTACAGTCCATTATTTTTGTAGGTATAGCTACAAATAATGTATGAGAACAGCCTGGTGAGTTACCATTTGGTCTATTATTAATTATTAAATTTTATTTTAAAATGGCATAAAGATATGTCAATATAGTGAGATATTGATTTTTTCTTTAAATTCAGGAGTTTTATTTTGGTGCAGAAATCTGCTTGATTTTGCCTTGTTTTAGATAAAGAAACATATGTAGAAAATCCCTAAAACAAGGGAAGTTGCAACAGTAATAATGAAATTATCTAATTTCGTTATTATGGATTGGGGTTATTTAATTGAATTGGCACAATTGTCTTCTTTCATGAAAATTAAGTATTGAAAGTTTAAAAAAAAAAAAAGGCTTAAAGACTGATGTTTTTGCGAGTCTGAATATCTGTGATGCACGCTTGCATGTGTGAATGTAAATGTTGTTAATCTATGTGTTAATCCCTTCCCATCTGTGCCAGCTCCACTGCTGCTCTTTTGCAGTGGTGTGTGTGTGTGTGTGTGTGTGTGTGTGTGTGTGTGTGTGTGTTTGTGTGTGTGTGTGTGTGTGTGTGTGTGTGTGTGTGTGTGTGTGTGTGTGTGTGTGTGTGTGTGTGTGTGTAGGGGGGGGGGGGGGGGGTCAGCCAGGTCAGCCCTGACACCATCTTTAACTGTTATTTACTGTGATTCCACGACAAGACAGATACCAGCTCCTACGACTCCACTGATGTATGTTAAGCGCGCTCCAAATTACCAGCCTGATGGATCTATTGATGGCCCATTCCAACCTGTCACCTAGTCTCCATCAGCCTCTCAGTTATCCCCCCCATTCCTCCTCCTCTCCCACTCCTCCCTCCACCCCTCCACCCTCTTCTCCCCACCCTCCTCGCCCTCCGTCCCCGTGGGTCTGAATAAGAAATGAGGAAGCAGGCAGATAGAGACCTTTGTAACCCACTGTGTGCTGCCTGCTACAAGACAATGGCCACCGCTGACGTTGTTGCAAAAAGTTAAGCAGGTCTGTGTGAGAGCACAGCTGGAGCACACACACACACACACACACATTCATGCATGCACAAAGACCCACACGCATGCACCCGTCCCTGGAGAGACAAGAAGGGCAATGTAGACCATGACCGTGCCTGCTAACAGCCTAGTCTTATCACATCCTGTCATTTATTATTCTCTATACAGGCTCCTGCTCCAGATAGTAGACCCTGTCATAGGGGAGATGAAGATCCCAGAGGTATCTGTTACAGGTCTTGTAATATGCTGTCACCTGTGTGCTACACTGATAATATCCTGCAAGCATTGATTGAGGGGAATCCAGGTTAACACGCTCACAGGGATCACAAACGGAAATGATCAGGGGAGGAAAAATCAACTCTTAAAAGACTTGTTAGTGCTGCAAATCAACAGCTACTCAATTTCAAAAACTCCCCACAGGCTTTTCAAAAAAAAAAACTAACGCTGTGTTTTAGAGTGGAGCCGATGATGGGCCCGATGGTCCCATTAGCCGAAAGATAAGATGAAGATGGTCAATACAGTGCGTGTGTGTGTTCTAGTGGTGTGTAGTTGCCGGGGTCTGCTCTATCAGATAAATACCACACTGAATCTAGTTGCGCTAATTGACTCTCGCAGGCATTACCGGGATTAAGTTAGCAAGCGTCCAAAGTTCATTACGCAGATAAATGCATCTCTTAGCCTGCTAAAGAGCCCTCGTGCAAACTTAGCTCCCACACAATGCAAGCAACAAAATAAAGAAAAGGTTTCTGATGTACAGCGGAGTTAAAAGGTTAGATCATTTTATTTGTTAGCACTTCTGTGTACCTCCAAGTCACCAGTTGTGGAAAGTAACTACATACTTACAATACCTACACTTTCACTCTTATTTAATATGTTTCTTTGCAGATTAAGATTTAATCCGCAAAACATTTGATTTTTTAAAATATGATGGTTTTTATGTAGGGCTATCAATCGATTAAAATATTTAATGAGGATTAATTGCAAATTTATCGCACATTTTCTTATCTGTTCAAAATGTACCTTAAAGGGAGATTTGTCAAGTATTTAATGCTCTTATCGACATGGGAGTAGACAGATATGCTTGCTTTATGCAAATGTATGCATATATTTATTATTAGAAATCAATTAACAACACAAAACAATGACAAATATTGTCCAGAAACCCTCACAGGTACTGCAAGACAAATATGCTGAAATCATAACATGGTAAACTCAAGCCCAACAGGCAACAACAGCTGTCAGTGTGTCAGTGTGCTGACTTGACTATGATTTGCCCCAAACTGCATATGATTATCATAAAGTGGGCATGTCTGTAAAGGGGAGACTCGTGGGTACCCATAGAACCCATTTTCATTCACATATGTTGAGGTCAGAGGTCGAGGGACCCCTTTGAAAATGGCCATGCCAGTTTCTCCTCGCCAAAATTTAGCGGAAGTTTGTAGTGTTATTTAGCCTCCTTCACGTATGATATTGTTGTTACCAATGGATTCTTTAGGTTTTTTAGTTTCATATGATACCAGTATCTTCACTCTAGCTTTAAAAAATCACAAGTTGTGTTAATGCGTTAAAGAAATTAGTGGTTTTAAAACGAATTTGCGTTATTATCGCATTCATTTTGGCAGCCCTAATTTTATGGCTTCATGTATACAGTAAAGATTAGCTTCACCTTGACCAGCTGCAACTTTAAAATGATGTGTAGAAGTTAATGAATCAGTAATGAGAATCCAATTATATGTAATATAACTCTGAAAAGGGCCATTCTGCATAATCAGTACTTTTACTTTTGGTACTTCTCAACAATGTGCTGATAATACTGTGCCTTTTACATTGTGGTATTGTGATCTTCCACTACTGCAAATCACAACAAATTTGTTTCATTTTATTATGAAAGGTGGGACTTTGAATGTTGAGGGGAAGGCATTAACATGCATATCACACATGCATTATTACAGATCTTTCAAACTGAAATGATTCCCCTTTGCAGCTGTTGATTATTTTGACGTCATTATAAATCCATGACAAAAAGCACCGCGATGACATCTGAGTTGATTATGGCGAAGCAATTTAACATGTGATCTTTGATAGCATTTGAAACACTTGCTCTTTCTCTCCCCTCTCGCTCTGTGTATCTGCAGCGATGAGTGACACAACAGCAGGTGCTCGGAGAACCGTGGAGAGTGCTTTCATTTTGCCACTTATACGACAAATTACCCAGACAATGGACCTGGCGAGCCGGGACCCTAATTCAATTCCAACTGTTGACTCTGGGCATTCGCCTGCGTGCATTCGCCGGCCTCGGGAAAAGGAGATTCCCCTCCACGCGAAGAAAGAATGATAATCTGAACACAGTCAAACAAAATGAAAGGTAATATTCATTATGTGGCCGAA
Source organism: Sebastolobus alascanus (assembly GCA_916701645.2). NCBI lineage: Eukaryota > Metazoa > Chordata > Actinopteri > Perciformes > Sebastidae > Sebastolobus > Sebastolobus alascanus. The sequence continues at coordinate 7,342,143 of CAKAOJ020000059.1, forward strand.
GATAGCAGCAGATGAACTGCCCTAATATGAGCACAAATATGATTTAGGGATTCCATGCTTCAGACGGCCCTCGACTCAAAGTGATTTGGATCAATAGTGTTTGCAAGGCACAGCAGAACCAGAGAGAGAAAGGGAGGGAAAGAGAAGAAACACATACATTTCACAATGGGGGAGCAAGAGAGCACAGCACCAGAGCTGTAGTCAAATTTCACTGGTGTCAAATTAATTTCCGTGTTATCTAGAAATTCAATTAGAAAGGACCCCCCCTCCCTCCTCTCCTTTGTGAGTAAGAGAGTGTCGGACATCCCGGCGTGACAGATTACACTGCTCAGAGTGCATATCAGGCCGAAGTGTTGAGGCCCACTAATCCGCCCTCTAATTCTCAATTAGTGTAAAATGAGGCCATAAATCACGCAGACAGGCCGATCGATGGAAACGTTGTTTTAGGAGTGATTGGCAGCCTCCCCAAAGGTTACTGTTTAAGTTGGTTTAAGGTTACAGCTCTCTCCAGGCTGGAGGCAGGCGTGTGTGTGTGTGTGTGTGTGTGTGTGTGTGTGTGTGTGTGTGTGTGTGTGTGTGTGTGTGTGTGTGTGTGTGTGTGTGTGTGTGTGTGTGTGTGTGTGTGTGTGTGTGTGTGTGTGTGTGTGTGTGTGTGTGTGTGTGTGTGTGTGTGCGTGTTGGCTTGGCTTGTGGTTGGGAGGGCCGGGGGGGTCGAACTCAATCTATATGATGCAGGGCCTTGGTCCTTTGGGGATACAGCAGAGGGACAGCACCAATTTTTAGCCCATCAGCCGTCCAATTTTTCTCCTTTTCATACCTGCTGTAGCAAATGAGAAACAAATTAAATTTCACCCCACTATCTCCACAGAAACCATTTAAATCCTTTATGGAAACCAAATTGTCCCCAGACAAATCGCCCCTGGTTCTGTGGAAATACACTATGGCGCTGCAACCGAAATAAATTTGTGTCACTCTGGATATGGCATTGTCTGTAATGCCATTCATTGGAGGATCCTGGTGAAAGAGAGAGGGGAATAAAATAAGGGGTTCTTTTGGAGGAACAAAAGGGGTGAAAAAGACCCCGGCTCCACATTCTCTTTCTTGCTCTCCTCTCCATCTCTCCGTGTCTTTCCATCCTTCTCCTCTGCGCCCACTTTTCCCCTGCGTGGTGTTATTAATTTTCGGCCAGAGTTTTTGCATTCATGAGGTTGAGATTGAAATGGAAATGAGGGCTGGCTGAGTGAGCAGAGTGAGCAGCCTCAGCAGTGGCCGCGGCCAAACGGGGGTCCCAGCGCGGCACAGCGCACCGCCGCTCAGCCGACACGTGTCAGAGACAGAGGGGACTCGGCGGCCACCATCCAGCCTCTCATTCCCCCAGATTACCAGTCCCTGACATCAATCACTGCATCAGGGAAACAATGCATAAAACGGCCCCAACAAGGGCGATGAAAAATTACTGACAGTGCAGGAGTGGAGCGCGTGGAGGGGTGGAGGGAGGGGTGGGAGGGAAGGAGGGAAGGAAGGAAGGAGGAGACCTAGTGCCATTCTACCTTCACCCAGCTAGACGATTAGTCACATTCACAAGGGAGAAAGAAAGAGGTAGAGAAGGAGAACGCAACAGTGAGAAAGGACATCAAGCTAAAGTAAAATGAGACAAACAGTATAAAAAGCAGAAGGGGGTTGCAAAGTAGGAGGCCATATTGACAAGCCAACAGTTGAAATTGCTCTAATGAGGTGACAAGAATGTGTTCCCTCTGAGCGTAACTTTTGATATTAAACTTAATTATGTAACAGAGAGAACCAAAAGGTTGGAATCAATCTTTGAATACAGTCAAGTCTGTAATTTATTTTACCATAAAACTATTATATAACTATACTGTAAATTTGCACATGTAATTGAGCAGTTAATTCAAAAAAATTTGCATTTTGTTTGTTAAATCTGCATAAACAGATTTCTTTGGGCCAATTGGGGCAGCAGAAACAAACCCCAAATCAACATTTTATCACCATATAAAGTTATAAGGATGTAAACTTTTATATCAAACAGTTGCCTATTTACAAATTGATCAGACATGGAGCAACTCTTCTTTTGGAATGGTGCTTCTGGCCACTTACCGAATACAAGTCCAATTTTCATTCTCCTTTTAGCTCTGTTTTAGTCTCAACCAGCTTCTGAGGGAAATATCTGTCTCTTTGGCCTCTAGATGCTCTTCTGTGTTCACAACTTTGTCTGCAGTTTGGTCCGGGGCAGGTAGAGTACAGCGGGTTTATTAAAACGTTTTCGCTGAAAACAGCTGCCTGCTGCGCCCACATTTGCTAATGAGAGCGGTGATACTATATACAAGGAGTGGACGTAGTCACCGTGACGTCACTCATTGGTTTGTGCACTGCCGCTTTGAAGACTTGAGTTTGGCATTTTAGCAACCAAAATGAAGACATTTTTAGGCGACCAAAATGTTACAATTAACTTTCATGAACTGAAAACACACTGTGAATGGGTTAAAGTTGTGAGACGAAAACGCGGACAACAACCAAGACCGGACAACGCCGTGATGTCGACCTGTCAATCACAAGGTAGCCACGCCCTAAAGCAAACCCTGCTTTATGGTCTATTTGACTCTAAATGGGACCATAATTTAATAAATGAACATCATGCTGTATTGAAGAAGAGTTCAAACTAGCGATTGAGAACATAAACTCATGTTTACAATGTTAACTGAGGTAATAAATCAATTGAGAAGTGGGGTCATTTTCTCATAGACTTTTAGGCCCCCTGCTGTCAATTAGAAAGAATGTAAGTTTAAGCCACTTCCACATTGGCTTCACTTTTCAGACTCTGAGGTTGCCCACTGGACTGAACCAAAACAGTAACATTGCAGGCCTGAAAACCAAAAAAACAAGCTGTTTGTCACCACGAGCTACCCCTTCCGCATTACACAAAGTCATTTGATCCATTGTTAACATAAAAATATCAATTGTTGCAGCTTTAATTAATAATAACTGAAATTAAATGCCTTTTTAAGCAGTGTGCAGCATCAGAAAACATAAATAATGTTATTAAAAGGGTTATAAAAGTTATTCTAATTCACTTTTGGAGTGATATCAGGGTCCAACCATGTGTTTGAATGTTAGACTCCTTGAGGGCGATCTGTCACATATGTTGACTTCCTCCAGATTTTTGAGAGGCCGGGTCTCTGGCTTTGCCACGAGGGGTCACCTTTTTACGATGGTTTCACCTCAGGTTCACGTCTAACCCAATCGTAGCCATTATTGATGACATCACCACTTAGGGGTCCATTTTTGGGCGCCAATGGAATTCCATTTCAGCAGTGCCAGACCGGTCTATTATTATGATTATTATTAACTCTGTGTTCTTTTTTTTTTTCTTTCTTTCTTCCCCTGCAGTTGCTCGGTGTCTGCTTTGTGTCCTCCACAGCGAAAAGCTAATGTGCTGAAAGGCTGGTTCTTGTCTCCCTGAGCTTATTGAAATCATGTGAATGCCATTTGTGCTTAATCCTTCTGGGTGTGCCATAAAGAGAAGAGAGTCGGCAGCTCCTGAAGAGAGATGAGAGGACCTCAGGGGATTCACTTTGCTTCGCCTCGTCTGAGAAAGAGAGGGAGAGAGAGAGGGAGAGCGTTATACAACTGACACCTTAACCAAAATATGTCTAATAATTTGATTAGGTTACAATGACAATCTTTATTTATAGTCGGTCTCAGATGCAGGGAGGGGGGTGGTTTTTTTTGTAGCGTCAGATTCATATAACTGGTGCTGGTTTCATGGCTGGAATCTAAATAAAAATAAGCAGAGTAGCTAGAGGCTAATTACAGACAACAGCATGTCCATCTGACGCCCGGCCCCGACTGCTCCAAACACTCGTTTGCCTCATTAGGTTTGTGATCACTCATTTTATTTAGCGAGGGGTCGCCTTCTCCCAAACACCAGGATATCACTGGCAACACCTTCCATATGCATGAGAATTACATCAGAGACGGCGCTGTTGTCGACGCTTTTGAAATAATAATGCGGCAAATGATAACGCCTCGGGACGCTACAACACCTCATTACAGCTCAGAGTAGTTCTCGTAAATGGGAAAACAGGCGGGAATGAATAGGAAGCATGGCGGCGCTTGAACAACAGGGGTATTTATATTCATCCGTTTACATCAAATTGTTGCTTCCCCGACAAAAAGCCTGAAACAGCAGCGGGGTTTGAACTCGGGGTTAATGAAAAAGTCCCTGGCGTCAAGTTACCTGCTCGTCTGCGGGCGAACCCCGTCTGTCGAAACAAACATTTCATTTGTGCGCCACATGTTTCTCAGACGAGACCCCAGTAAAAGTTGTTCAATAAATTTTACCGTCTGTTTTACAGACCTCCCCTTTCCCCCCTGTGTCATTTTTTTAATTGAAAGTAGATTCTAACTCGGCTATAAACATCATTCCACCCAATCAGTGCTGGTTTAGATCAAATGGCTGTTTCAATGGGCTGCGCGCTTACAGATGCCTTCAACCTCGCCTTGTCTCCCAAGCTCTCGTACTGTTAAACACTCTGGCACTCTTTTAAGGCTGGGAGATGGCTGTCACTGTATTTTGTCAGCAAAGCATAATATTTCTTCAGGAGTTCTGAACCTGGCACTCAGCGGGGTAGAAATGAAAATAAGGCAGTACATAAACGGAGGGAGTCAGCCGTAAATCACCTAACACGCAGAGGAGGCAGCAGGTAGACACGCTGCTGGCTGTCACAGCGCTCCCCTGGAAAGCAGATTGGACACCAGCCATCATGCTTTAATCAAACTGCACATAATAGACATGTCCCTGCTCTTTATGACACACATATAGTGCAGCACACACACACACACACACACACACACACACACACACACACACACACGCACGCACCAAAGATGTGAGCTTTCAGACTTTTCCAACTTGTGCTATTTAAATGTGGCTTATGTTTGTTTGTTTGGGTGTCAGAGGTTATTCTTTTGTGGTATCCTAAAAGCGATCTTTGAAGCTTTAAAATTAGCGGTTCACACACACACACACACACACACACACACACACACACCCTCACACACACACACACATTCTTCAAAGGTCGGTTCTCTTTACTGTGATATGAAGCTGTTTTTTTTTTTTGACATGCTGCGTGTCAAACGATAATGTTATTGTTGGCAAGACTCTTTTATAGCGGTATAATTTTATTCTGACTTTTTCCTTTCTTTTTTTAATTAAACAGTAGATGTCTCGCATGGCTGTGGGTTCGCAGCTAAGTGCGGTTTGAAAGCTAACGCCAAACAGATGGGAAAGCATTCATATTCTTATGAGAGCAGAATTATGCAGACCGCTGAAACAATAGAGAACCTTATCTCACCCCGCGTGATGAATTGTCCCAATGAGCTGAAACACTGAGGTTGTGTGTATGTGGAAATGAAAATCCACTGGACTGCATTCGGGTCGTAATGTTGTTCTCTATTCTTCTTTCAGTTACATGACCATGAGATTATGTTTCAAAAACATCCCTCAAGTGCATTATTATTATAGAATCTGATTCTCAGCTTATAAACCAGGAATGATACTCTTCATTTTCAGCATTTTCTACATCACAACTTTAGAAATGTAAAAAAAAAAAAAACTACTAACAGCCTGTAAAACATGAATGGCATTCCCCTTGTTAACCCAAACTATGTGATTGTCATTTTTGTCAAAATAGGGTTTGAAAAAAACATGTGCAACACCTCCTGAGATGTTAGACTTCAACAAATCATGCAGGGATGTGACTAATGATGCTCTTATTATGTGGGCGGTTCATTCTAAGGCACTCCAAGGTTGCCTACCAAATGACTGTATTCATCTGAAAAGCAGCACTGATTGTATAGAGGCTCTTATAAAGCAAGTGTCCTCAGAAGCCCTGCAAATCATCAAATTTGGCTTTGAATTGTCTTTTTTTGTTTTCCACCTGCCACCAATTTGCGCCTGCACCTACTCGTCTGTAAGCACTTAAAGCCAGTCTGAGAAGGCACCACAATTAAAAGCTAAGGGAAGTCAAACAACAAAATTAAAGAGGACCTATTATGCTTTTGTGTTTTTTTCCCCCCTTTGCTTTTGTGGGTAATATAGCTTTTTTGTGCATATAAAAGGTCTGCAAAGTTACAAAGTTCACTCCAAAGGGAGTTACTCTCTTCCACAGAAACACTGCTCCTGAACTGCCTGAAACGCCTCACTTCAAGTCCAGCCTTTTCTACTGTAACGTGGTGATGTCACCAAGTAACACAATTGCATAATACCTGCCTAGCGGCTAGTTTGGCACCTCCTCAAAAAAAGCTAGTTAAAGCGAAGCTGGAGCAGAGTCTCAAGAGTTTGGTTCAGTTGACCAATCACAACAGAGTGGGCCAGCTGACCAATCAGAGCAGACTGGGTTTTTCGAGGGAGGGGGGGACCTATTATGCTTTTTCCCTTTCCTTTATATAGTTTTTTTTGTGCATGTAAAAGGTCTGCAAAGTTACAAAGCTCAAAGTCCATTCCAAAGGGAGTTACTCTCCCCCACAGAAACACTGCTCCTGAATTGCCTGAAACGCCTCGCTTCAAGTCCCACCTTTTGTACCGTAACATGGTGATGTCACTAAGTAATACACTGCATAATACCTGCCTTGTGGCTAGTTTGGCACGCCCTCAAACAAAGCCAGGAGCAGAGTCTGAAGAGTTTGGTTCAGTTGACCAATCACTACAGACTGGGCAAGCTGACTAATCAGGGCAGACTGGGCTTTTCAGGAGGGGGGGGGGGGGACAGGAGCTAAAACAGAGCGTTTCAGACAGAGGGTGAAAAGAGGTGCTGCAGCACAGCCAGTATGAAAAAAAAAATAAACCGTTTTTTGAACATTAAAGCATGTTAACATGTTCTAGTAGAAACCCAAAATACAAGCATGCACCTGAAAATAAGCATAATAGGTCCTCTTTAAAATAAACTAATCTTGGTTTTCTGATGAACCACACAGGCAATGTTAATGAAATGCTATTCTAGTGCCGCATCACCTGAAAAAGTGACAATGGCTCCGCAGCGATTCACCGGTCCCTGAGGGGAGGGAGACAGATGCAAGCTGATTTGAGAGCAGGCACCGGGGGACGGTAAACCAAAACCAATTGAGTTACAGCTTCATTACATAAAGCCCGAGAAGGTGGTTTAAACTATATGAATGATAACCCAATATATTGGGCATTAGCAGCACAGATTGACATGTGACAGGGGGGAGAGTGGTAAAGAAAGGAGCAGATGGTTCACCCCGTCTCTCAGTGTGTAACATGGTATATCTTGTCGAGGGGCGAGTTTTATTGATTGAATTCCTGCCCTCAGACACGGGTCCTATAGCTACATGTGTCAGCGCTGCTACTGGCTGTTGGAAACCCAACACCGGAGCACAGGTTGTGCAGCAGGGTGGGGAGTGGCCTTTTATGGTAGTCACACACAACCAGTCCCATCTGTCATCTGAAATAGTGCTTCCCTGTTGTCAAGGTCTTGCAGAATAGAGCCTCATTATCACTTACAAATAAGTGTGGGGATATTAGCAAAAACATCTCCCGAAATTATCTTTGTACATGTGAGTTTTATTTTGCATCTTTCATCAAATTACAACTGAGATTTTACTCAGCATCTTAAGAAGAAGACAAAGATTCAAAGCCTCATTCCGCAGAAGATGAAAAGATTTTTTTTAAAGCCTTGGATGTGATCGTGTTGTTTGTGTTTGTGTTTTGTTATCCTGTCAGAAGGGTAATTGCTGCGGTTGCAATAGATTAAGGTCTTGTGAGAAAACAGAAGTATTGAGTGGACGCAGTTGTGCCGCTAACCACAGTTTAATCACGAGAGCACGGAATGACCCCACTCCCGCAAAACAGACCACTTAATTGCATACAGAAGGCAGCAAAAAATGTTTCCCTTCAACAAACAGTTCATCATTTTGGTGTAAACTATGAAACGATGTTATATAATGATAACCATCAGCAGCAGTGATCCAGTGCACCCAAAGACCTTTCTCATCAATTATCTGTTATTGGAGCCCCTGTATCCTGTGTATTGTGATATTCGTTTACGTTTGATGAATGCTGCGCTCGGCGGGTGTTTTGGTCCCCAGGATATCTTTCTCCCACTGATGTACTTATTAATAATAAATTGAGCGAGGAATGTGTGAGTTCTGCCTCCCTCCACTGTGATTATAGAGACAAAAGAGTGTTTGAAGTATCCATCTTAATACAAAGACACTTTATTAGATAAAGCTAACTCGCCGAAGACAAATAGTGACGCCTAGGCGCTGGAGTAGCAGCGGCGCTCACGTTCTTTCTTTGCTTTTCTCTGTCTCCTTTTATTCCTCTCACCTTTTTTTTAAACAAATTATGATTTTTTTTACCCATAATTTCATCATGCAGTGATTAGTGAAAGAAGGGCAAGACCTCCACTGTGTCAGGTGAGGAGAGACCAGAAGGTAGGATGTGGTCTGAGGTGGGCTAAATAAGTTTCTGGCGGTGTAAACCACCAGAGGTTGTCTGCAGAGTCATATGTCATTCATTCATATTACCACCAGCCGCCCTCCTGCTGTTCTAACACTAACAATACATAATCTTCATGTGTCAGACATTCAAATGAAAATACAGGGAGTGTTATTTATGCCTTCGTTGCACCTCTCCGATATGTGTTTTTCTCCCGCTCTATCAAAGAGCAGTCAGTCACCCCAGCCATATAAATCACCCTCGAGCTGCACTTTGTGAAAACATGCCGATTAAGTTTGTGCAGCACCGTGGTCGGCCGGGAAGGCAGTAAATTTCCCTAGTAACAAAGTTAACATTGATTCAGATATAAGCACTTGTCCGTGTGTAACAACGATAACCTTTTAGTAGATTTGGAAAACATATTTGACACCCATTAAAATAACGAATGATTTTTCTCCTCCCCAGAGGAAGGCAGAGAAGGTGTGTTTGGACAGGAAGGGAAGGGGAGGGGGGTTAACATGCCGTGACTTCACCTCAGCCCTGCATCCTGAATCCTCCGGCTCTCCAGCAGCCTGGGATAAAAAAAAAGAAAAGCACACAGCAAACTGCCCATTAAATCACACATTTGAAAAATTATGTTGGCTTTTGACAGCATTCGGAAGCGATAAAACTGGACGACATTAAACAAATAATAGCCAACGTTTTCATATAAATAAAAATTTGCTTCTCTATTTATGATTGATATAACACAAAAATGAACCAGCATGTCTCTTCACACTTACATTTGTTGTTTTTTTCTGCTTTCACACAGGTTTGTTTAGAATTAATCTCTATAAACAGATTCAGCATTCATATGGATATTTATAGGCAACGGGACAAGAATTTGGTATCAGGAGCGTTCTGGTTTGACCAATCAAGTTTGAGCAGGCTTTGGTTGAATACAGTCCATGTGAAGAGCAAAAGAGGTGGAACTCATTGGCCGAAATGCAATCTCGGAACCCACCGACTATCGTGTGATGATGATTTAGCTTTTTATTGGTTTAAAATTAGCTTGTAAACTGGCTACTGTGAATCAATTCTGTCGTACACATTATCTCTCAACTCCAACTCCAGTCTCGCATCTCAAGTTTCTATGACTGTAAACAATGAGCAGCACACAGAAGAGGAAGTCTTGGCCCGTGTATACGTTGGCTACACCGGAACCCCAGAAATATAGCCCCTTGCCCCCAGAGGCTTATCCGCCATCAGACTGATAGCTGATGGGTTCAGAGATTAGTTTAGAATAAATTAAAGAAGAGCGGAGAGGTTTCCACGAGCAGTGGTGTACCTGGTGGAGTTGCCTTTCTCTTCTTCTCCCATTTCTCATGGTGCAAATGCACCAGGGCTGTAGTACTCAAGTCCGGTCTCGGTCTCGACTCTGGTCTCGAGTCCACTTTTTTGAAGTCTTGCACTAGTCTTGGACTCGTTCCTTGTGGGACTCGGACTTGTCTTGGATTCGGGCTCGGCTATTGAGAACTGGTCAAGTTGTCCCTGGGGAAAACGCTATAGTTGTATCTCTAAGTTAAACTTAACACTAAGTTTAAACTTTATCAAATAGTTGATCGTTTTAGGAGGTGCTGCAGGACACCTACTCCGTAGTCCATGCTATTTGCATAAATAATCATCTCAATAAATAAATGAGAATTGAATGAAAATGAAAATGACCCTGCTCGTGGGCATATTGGGGGTGGTCCCCGGAGGTAGAAACGTCAGCAGCAAATATCGGATCAAAGTCAAGGTTTATTAGTGAATGTAATATTTGAATGTTATGTTCCTCAAACCTGAATTCTATGCAATGATTATTTTGATGTAAGATGATCAATATTGTTTATAGATAAGATTATTTCTGTCCATCTTAACTCATTAATCACTAGCCTATATTAGCATTAGAAAGACACTATTGCCTATTATGGTCTTGAACAGGACTCAGTCTTGACTTGGTCTTGACTGCCTTAGGACTTGGTCTTGACTCAGACTCAACTGGACCTGGTCTTGGACTTGACTTGGACTTGATTAAGTTGGACTTAACTACAGCCCTGAAATGCACCAAGCTAACACTATAGGGCAGGGAATGCTCAGACAAGAAAAACTTATATTAACCCTCAATCAAACTCACAGTAAGACAGCAAGTAAGCCAACCCCCAAATAAAAATAAAAAACATTGAAGTAGCAGGATATACTGGGAATAGTAACTGTGGAGTAATTACTGAATTTCAAATTGTACTCCCTTAAATCACAACACAAAAGTAATCACAACCTGTAACGCGTTAGTAAGTAATACTATGATGAAAAGGTATTGCCGCACCAGTTGCACTGTTTGATTGACAGGTGATCTCTGGGAATTGCAGTTCAAAACGTCACATTAAGAAGCACTTAGCACCAAAGCTTTAGTAACATCAAATCAGCAAGAATTTAACCCTGAAAGTCCTGAATACCACCACCACCATGACATAGATGTGATGTATATTGTATAAGTATTTTGCCAACATAAGCAGACTTTATATGGCTGAATACTCACTTACTATGGAAAATAATAATACAAAAACTTCCCTGGTAGTCTAACATATATAGAGAAACAGAAATGCTGAAAACAAATTATTAAAATTAATTAAGAAAACATTAATAAAATCTTATGTTAACAGATATAATGAAGTTTGTTATATTATAAAGAAGCAATATAATTTGAACAGTTTATACCTGCTTTAATCAATTATCAAAGGGCTAGAAATGTGTAGGCAAAAAATATCAAGGTTTTTTTATTTATTTATATGGTGTTTCTGCAGTGCCGGTAATCATCTTTGAAAATACATAGATGCTTCCAAGTTGTAACAACAGTGGTGGTGTTCCATAACAGCTTTAAAATAAACTCTGTCTCCCTAAATAAACCCCTGATTAACAGGATTAATAAGCGGAACAATTTACATTTCATGGACTTGATGAGATACACCTGAGTTTCATGTTTTTACACTGCAGAGGTTTTGTGTGTTGTGTATAGCTGTGTGGTAGCTGAGCCGATGTTCTGTTTAAATGTGTTTAAATAATTTCCAAGCAGAGAAACCAAACTCAATGAAACACAGTTCCAGTCTTTCATGATTTCTGTACTATTCAGGTATTCAGTCAACCGTTTCCATTTTAAGTGTATACATAAGAGAGTATGTACGCGTGTCCATTCTTTAAGAGTTGATTTAGTCAGGAATGTATTTTCATAATGCCACGTTCAGGTTCGCTTCGACTTCAATGAGTTATGACAAGAAAAGCTCATAGTCTTGAATTTGCAAAAGTATCAAAGAACAAAAGAAAGAACAAGTATGCCTCTCTCATTTTCTCTCTCCCAAAAAGCAGGAACACATGTCAGTTGGTTGTGTGTTCTTCCCATGGTAAAATATTTTTCCTAGCAAAAGCACCAAAGTGACAACTCCATCACTGAAAGTAGTTTGTCCTCTGCAGTTCAGTGAAAATATTATGAGAAGCCGAAGAAGCAGAACTAAGGAGGAGGGGGCTGGGATGAGTGACGGACAGCTTTGACACACCGGAGTACTTAGACAATTACTAACAGTTTCTGCCAGTCACCACATCTGACACAACACAAACACGGCGAGGATAATTTTACATTATACTGCCGGGCACGGGTCACTTTAAAGGAACACAGGGAAGCCCGTTTCAGCTTGCATTTCAAGGCCAATCATCCAAATTGGCCCCACAACACAACCGGCTGCCTGAGACTCATTCTCTCTCTCACCCTCTCTCTACCATACATAACAGATGATAACCATGAAAGCGAGTGAGCGAGCAGATCTTTGAAGTGCAGCTGTCAGTCAACATGTTTCCAGAGTGGGAACTATGAGGGTAAAATGGTGTACAGGTGTGGGAGCAGACACGGCTGGACCCCACTAGGTCAAACTGATACAGAGGGAGGGGGGAGGGTGCTGGCTGTTATGGTGAGAACAAGCCTTGTAGAGCAGAGGAGCAATGACGTGTGACCTGCGTGTTGCAGCTTCAAATATTCCTTTCAGCTCACATTTAAAGCAGTAGTATGACATTTTGGGAAATATTCCCTTGTTTGCCAAGAGTTAGATGAGATAATTGATACCACTCTCACATCTGTACTGTAAATATACGTCTAAAGCCAATGACTGGACAGCTTAACATAGCATAAACACGGCAAAAAAAGCATCGCTGTTTAATCAGGTTTTGTAAACAAATATCGCATGTTAATCATTGAGCTGTAGAGGTGCTAGTCGGTGTATTTTATTACCTTCGGACCAGTGGGCTACCTTCGGGTCTGAAAAGTGAAGCCAATGCAGAAGTGCCTTAAACGTGCATTCTTTCTAATAGCCAGCAGGGGGCGACTCCTCTGGTTGCAAAAAGATGTCTAATTGTATAGAAGTCTGAGAAAATGACCCTACTTCTCACTTGATTTATTACCTCAGTAAACATGAGTTTATGGTCTCATCACTCTTCAATACACAGCTGATTTTCATTTAGTAAATTATTGTCTCATTTAGGGTCAAATAGACCATAAAGCAGGGTGCATTAGGGCGTGGCTACCTTGTGATTGACAGGTCGCTAGGTCTAAGTGTTGTTCGTGTTTTCATCTTACAACTTTAACCCTTTCACAGTGTGTTTTCTATTCATGAAAGTTAATTTTAACATTATGGTTGAAATTGTAACAATTCGGCTGCAAAAAAACAAGATGGCGATGGACAAAAAAACAAAATGCCAAACTCGAGACTTCAAAACGGTAGTCCAGAAACCAATTTATGACGTCATCCACTTCTTAATAATACTAATAATAATAATAATAATAATGAATACATACACTTACATACACTTAAAAATACATCGAAATCTCAAGGTGCTTCACACAAAGGGTAAAACAATCACAATACAATGTTAAGACAATTTACACAAGAAACATCTGATTAAAAGCATCAAAATAGGACAGATAAAATTATAGACAAATTATATCCTGACATAAGTTAAAAGCAACTAAAAATCATAGTAATTATAAAACCTTAGGGGAAAGCTAAGAGGAACAGGTGAGTTTTAAGATTAGATTTAAAAACAGCAAGTGAGTCTGAGGCCCTAATTGTTCCTGGGAGAAGTTGCGATTCCCCATGCTTGTCAACTTTGTCCGTGGCACAGTGAGGAGGTTGGAGTTGCCTCCTGAGTGTCCGGGGTGAGAATTTAGGGGTGAGGAGCTCCTGCAGGTAGTTGGGACCATTACAGTTTATGGCCTTGAACACCAGGAGTATCTTGAAGATGATCCGTTGGTTTATTCGGAACCAGTGAAGGGAGTGGAGGACTGGGGTGATGTGCTGTGATTTCCAAGGTTCTTCTTACGGTCTATGCTTCGGACAGAGCCAGGCTAACTGCTTCCCCCCGTTTCCGGTCTTTACATTAAGCCAACAGGCTGCTAGCTGTAGCCTTATTTACTTATTTGAGTGTATTATCAATCTCTTCGTCTGACATTTGGAAGGAAAGCAAATTAGCATATTTTTTGTTGCTTTAAATTCTGATCATTTTGTGTGGTTTTGCTCGAGCGAAGTTCTCCTGAACGTTTTGCCATGGGCTGGTGAGCAAGTGTTACAGCTGTATTTGTTCCCGGTGCTGTTGTCCCTTTTCCCTCTCCAGGAGCTCTGCCAGGTGTGCTGCATTGCTCAACGAGGTTGGGAGGGAAGTGCCTCTGGTGTGGGACTACTGGTTTTGCTGCCTCTCAGCCTATGATTTTTGTATTTTATTGTTGTTTGTTAATAAATCCTACGGATTTGAGTGTTTTAAAGGTGTCCTCTGTGATTTTTATGTCTTATGAGCTTTCTCGACTTTATCTCTGAGCAAGGCAACGAGCCTCTTAATATGTGAATTTTCAGAAAATGTAAATAATCCCTATGGCAGTAGCGAGGATGAATCACTGGGTTTTCTGAGCAAAGAAGATTACCATCTCTACGGAGCAATACATTAAACTGATTGTGGATGTGGAGGAAATAGGGTGTAGAAGTCACATATGTTAATTCTTATTGTAAAAAGTTTCTGGATGTGCTTAAAGGAAAATCCTGACATATTTTCATCTCTCATTAATTCACTACCTCACATCCACCAATGAATACAACATGTCATAAAATAAGGCACTTCAAAGAGTGTTTGCTTTCCACCGCTCACGGCCTCTCATTCAGTTTGAGACTGCATCAAACATCCAATTGACAGACATCCTTGTCATTTCATCATTGGCAATTCACCAGTGTCCACTTTCTGCTGGGAAATGATTTCCTTTTATTTTCAGACAACAGCTTTGATAACAGACAGCCAGTCTTCAAAAAAAGTAGCCTTTGAATTAGTCTATACAACAGAAACAATATAATCTCTGTGGGGCACTGGTGCATTGGGTGCCAAATTAACACTCACATAATGTAACTCTAGCTCTGAGTGCTGTAAAAACCCTCAAAGTGTGTTAATAGCGATGTGAATATTAGACGTGGTGCAACTGAATCTAAAGTCAATGCAAAGACAGAAGTGGACGCAAACAGACATGTTTGTTTGTCTGGATGTTTCACCTTTAGCAAAAACGCTTGTGCTCATCCCGGGGCTGTAAGACTCCAGCTCATGAATGTATTGAAACCAGAAGAAAAGGAGAGGGGTCTGACACAAACTCCTCACACACAGTCATTGCACATGTTGCTAGCTAGCCACCATTCATGTCTGTATGATCGGCACGTTGGTTGTATGGAGTTAATGCATACAAACTGCAAAAACACTCCAATGGGCGAATTTGCGTGAATAACGCAGGATAAATTTTCACTTTCCTTAACGGAGTTATATTGGAGATTCAACTCCACAAAATTAGCTTGTGATCAATCAACCTGTATCAGTCTTATGGGAGAAGCTATGGGAGCAGTAATGCCAGACTAAAATTCATGTAGAGAAAATTTGAGCCCTTTAGCTATAATATTTACACCCCTTATTTAGGGGTCAACCAAGCGGCAATGGCCACTTGAGGCTCCAAAAGCGAGTCAATCCCCATAGACCCCCATGTTAAAATGCCCAACTTTACAGCAGAAATAAACATGTTTACAGCCTGGTACAAAAAGCTGTTTTGATCTCTGTAGCTAATTTTCCCTTTCGTGACAACTGTATGGGAGTACATTTTTGTATAACTCACCTATTTAAATTATATTGAGGCTTAAATTTAGGCATAATTGAGGGCGTGGCCGCTTTGAGTGAGAGGTGGGTGCTGTCTCAGGTTGCTAGCTGCTAGCTGTCTGCTCTGCTGCGTCACACGGTCCCGCCTCAGCTCCACTGACGATCCACCTCTTCGCCCATTTTTGGATTAGCTGGGAGTTAGGCTCTGTCGTCACTGTCAAGATGGCGACGGCCGGAGCCACCCACTTTGGGCTCCACAACGGCTCCTCAGAAACCTATGGGAGGCGTCACAGAGACTATGTCCATATTTTATACAGTCTATGGGGTGAACCCGGCCTAGACCGAATGCAGCTGCATCTAAACATGTTGGCATTATCCTTCTAGTTGATCAAAAATCTTAACTTGAATAGGGGCCACACCAACTGGACAGCATTGGCTGAGGACCATTCACTCTACGTCTTGAGCACATTTGTCAGTGTTGTTGTATAATTCTGTCTTGGTGTTTTCTTTGATTTTTGGTGGCCAAACCGCTACAAATTGCACAGTTACATTTATTACAGTTCTTTTACACGCTCTTGTGAGGTGACAGTGGTTCCCAAGACAAAGTGACCCTTTTCCACAATGCATGTCTCCGACCTGATTTCACCCTCATGTAACTTCAAGGGATCTAAATTTGGAACAGCTCAAGTCGCTTGTCAAATCTGACAATGCTGTCACTTCTGTTCACTCCAGCTTGGCCGTGCATCCGGGCTAATTGTTCCCCAGATGTGAACATCCGCAGCCATCTAATCACACTCCATTCTGATGTCTGTGTTGGAGTCCAGGTTAATCTGAACTGAGTGTGGATTTCAAGAAAAATCAAAAACATTCTGATTGGCTGACAGTCCTGGTTAGCTGTGTGATTTCAGAGTGACTACGCCATCTCCAATGGACCTGGACCTCCTACTGATGAGTGCTCCATGGAAATTTGTTTGAAAGACACTCCTTAGAGATCTTAGGCACACACACACACACACACATATTCACAAACACACGTGTGCACACACACTGACTATCAGAGAGAGAGAGTCCAAACTCATAACTGTCAATGATGGACAGGTTGATGCTGAGACTTTTTGAAGTGACAGAATGGACCAGGTTTCCGCTGCAGACCCCTTCTGATTGTTTTGCATTTTCCTTCTGTTTGGCTGAGCTTTAGATGTTCACTGGGAAATCACAATATTTCTATTGTTGGTATTTTTACACAATGTCTGTCTGGGTTGTTTGACTGGGCAAATTAACAGGTCTAATGGTTGGAATAATTAGGAAGGCAATGTTTTGTTCCAACAAGCACTCTGCCAAGCAGCTGAAAGAGAAGGTAAGACGCAATTCCCTCCCTGTGTATACATGCCAACACATGAAAGTCATTTAGCTGCACTTAACTGTCGAAAAACAATTAGGGCAAAGCATAACAACATCTGCATGCACGACTCCTGTAACATGTTTTCTGCATCCTCCTCCTTACCGGCAGAACAAGTATTGGCAATCCTCAAATGCTAGGTACACTTCATGAATTTTACATCATGCCTGATCATTACCATAACGATGCTATCAAAGATATTAGGAGCCTTCAACGCTGCTTTCTCTTACACAGGGATCTCTCTTAGATCTCTTGTCAAGGAGGTGGGTATCATCTACCATCATCTTAGCATATAGCACGCACGAGCCCCCTCTCCTAATGAGTGCGTATGCATGTCTGAGTGTACAATATGTAAATGCTCGTGTTGAGTGATCGAGAGGGGGGTCGACGCTGTCTGTGGGTGTGTGAGCGTGTGTGTCATAAATCCTTATAAAAGAGGCAGCATTGTCTCCACCACTGTGTTGTCTGATTTATCTTGAAATCAGTGCATGCTTTGCTTGTTTTTTTTCTGCTGTTTTGTCTACCAAAAATGAGCCCCTCATTTCCCTTTTTCATTGGTTTGGACAAACTGTATTATTCCAGCTGTTTTTGGAACAAGAAACCATGAGATATAATGTACCTCCACGTGCTCACGTGTGAAGTGTGCGTTAAGAACACAACGTTTCGATTTATTATGAAGAGTGGGTGGTTTGACAGACGTCCAATATGAGGTGGAGTAATTAGCATCCTCATATAATGGTCTCATCTCTCCCTTGCTATTGTCTCTCTGTCACCCCCCTCTCCTCTTCTTCTTCTTCTTCCTGGGCGATGTGACGTCCTCTCTCTGAAGCAGTAAAATGAGGCTGGTTCCTGTGTTGTCCTTCCTCCATCGCAGCGGCTCATAAACAGACTGTAATTATTTTCTGCCAGGGACAGGATCAGTGTGGAGAACAAAGTGCACGCAGGCATGTTTCCGCAGACACATGCACACACACACAAAAACAAATCGCAGATGAACACAGACACCAAACTTTTTCCCCTGGTCGTCTAGTTATGCTGTGATTCTTCCCAGAGAGAAATATGCTTATTAATGCAACAAATGCTGTCTGTTTTCTGGCCATTTTAAAAATGTTGTTTACATGCAATCACATGTTGTTCTGCTGTTATTAACAAGACATGCACACACAGAGTGACACATATACATACTGTACGTATGCACAGCAACCAGCCATCTAACTATCACTCAGCACGCTGCGGGTTTCTTCCTTCTATTTGCTGGCAGCAAATTGGATGGTCTCCCATACATATTTTCATATGCTGATGGCCACATTACTGGTGCAGGCATCCCGCTGAAGTGATTTGTGGTGCTCATTTGAAAGTGATAGGACGCGGGCAGCCACTGAACTCCTACTCAGCTGTGGCTAGAATCAGGCTGTCTTTATTGCTTTACAGCCATCGCGGTAACCTGGGCACATTGATAATGGGCTGTTGTGCTAACAGGCAGATAACACATCCAATCCATCACCAACTTCCCAGAATGTGTGTGTTGTTTGCTTTTAAGTAACAAATATATGCCTGTAGCCGCTGAAACGTACCCGGCTATTTGTAAGGAGCCGTCCATGAGCGAACAATGAATCCATTAGATTGTGCCAAGTTTCGTTTTAACTACGGGTAACAGGCGTTTCAAAGCGAGAACACACAGTTGTTACTGACAAATGATGTAGCACATAAAGTCATAAGTGCTATGTACAAAGTTGCTCATTATTCACTCTGAACTCTTTTTCTTATCAAACTGTCAGACTCTGTGGTTGTTATAAAATGTGATTACCTTCCTCTCTCTCTCTCCTCACCCCCGTATCCCCTATCCTCCCTGTCCCGCTCTCCTCCATGATTACCACACTGCCTCGAGCTAGTGAATTTGAATTGGGGCCGCCTATTATTTTTCCCCCCATGTGATAGTAATTATTTACAAATTTGTGAGTGTTCATGTGAAATACAGGATGTTCTATTAGACGTTATGTGTAACTGTTGGGGGGAAGGTGGCAAGGTCGGTCTTGATTCTGAATATGCTATTAGTGCAATCAGATTAAAACGCAGCCACAGGTAGTTGAGAAGTCAGGCTGGAGGAGCCCCTGAGACACTGTTAACCCAATCAGATTAATATTACAGATTGTCATGACCGCCTTTGTTTTGCATTCGGGAGAGGCTTGCTTGGGCTCACAGGGGTTGGGACTGACTTGGTGAATGTGATTACCTACAAGAAACAATAGAGCACAACGAGAGCATCGCTTTTGGCACCGCTGTATTCAATAACCAGCAGAACAGACCGGATTCGCGCCCATTATATTTCTTAATTTGGCGAATCTTCACGCAAATTACTCAGGCATGGCCTCATTTGGGTGGAAGTACAGATTACAGAGGGAGGATGTAATTGTAGGAGACGTGGGGGCCACTCACTGGGAAAGTAGCGAGGCTGATTGCACAGGAAGTAGTATTATTTGCCATGCATAAGGAGGATCCGCTGTAATGTGGCACAACTGGTTCGGCAGAAATCAAACTATGAATCTCCAATGAAATAACATTTATCTTTATCTTCACAGACTTAAACCTGCAGTAGGCAGAACGTTTTTGGCATCATTGGTCAAAATCCCATAATAACCTTTCAACATATTGTAATTCAAGTGTTCTTTGAGAAAACTAGACTTCTGCACCTCCTCATGGCTCTGTTTTCAGGCTTTAAAAAATCTAGAGAGAGAGAGAGTTCCTATTGAGCGTTCCTATTGGCTGTGTTCAGGCTGGTGGGCGGAGCTTGGTATTTCCTCAACTGATCTCAACATGGCTGCTGGGTCACAAACTTTCTCATTTTACAACTAAATAGTACACTACAAGATGTTCCTGAAAACATTTTATGAGAAATAGGCATTACAGTGACAGAATATTGATTCATATTTGATCAGCGCTGCCTAGTTTGACCGTTTGATTGGGGTTTGCGAGTGATTGACAGCTGGTCAGAGACGGCAGGCTCCAGCTCGGCTTTGATTGGTTGTTTTCCTCCGGTCTGTGAAATCTTGCAGATGCCATTAGGAGCACAGGAGAACACCAGAGGACACAGAGGAACATGATTTTTTTCAGATTACCTGTCTCATACACTACTGTCAGGATATAGTGACCGATTTATAAAAATAACTTTTTTTAATCATATTTGCTCCACTATGATCGGTACACCAATGTGATTAGTTTAGTATAGCCACAGCAATGCAGGTTGTGCTAACTCTATGGCACCCAGCAGTTTAGTTCATGGCCTGCAGCATGCCACAAGGCGTATACAAACACACTCTCAAAGCCAGCTCATTCTCTCTGTACAAAAAACACACAAGGCACAGAAACCCTGCAGAGACAACATTTTGTTACAAAAGCCTTTGTTCGTTATCTGATACTTCAGAATAGAACATTTTACTAAAGAGATTGTATTCTTAGATAGTGCTACATTCAACTTATTATTGCTATCACAGCTGTTTCTGCCCTTGGTCAGTGTCACGGTAGCAGGTTTTCATTTGTTGTTTATTGATTGGTTGCCAAATGTCAAGAAGGCGGATCATATCTAATATGTGTTACGACTGGTGAACCCACAGAGAAAAAAAGGCAGGATTCAAATGCACGACTCGAGACAAGGCAGGTGCAATCAAACAGTCTTTACTTACCACAACAGGTTTGATGCACAGGTGAGCAGGCAGATAGAGACAACCAGAGCCGACAAGGGTAAGGCAAAAATGTGGTCAGAAAAAACAGGCTGAGATCAAATAAATCAGGATAACTAAGACTAGGAAATCGCTGGAACACTTGACTCGGGGGACAAAGACGAACTGGCACAGAGACAGGGAAACACACAGACTAAATACACTGGGGAGGTGAGTCTAATTGGGTACAGGTGAAACCAATTGGGGCGGGGTAAGTAATAACACAGGCAGGAAACACACAAGGGCAGGAAGTGAAGTTTCTGAAACGAGAGGAAAGGTAAGTAACACAAAATGAAACAGGAAACTGACTATAGTAAACAATAAAACACATAACCTTAGGAGCAGGACGAGACATGACAATATGAGCCTGTCAGAGGGCAGGATAGGAAAAGAAGAAGATCATGGGAGTGACGTGCTGCACATACTGAGGAACTAATTTTGTTTTCCATGATGGACAATGAATAATAACCCTCACCCCTGAAGTATTTTGGTTTAGTTTCTGTCTGTCTATTTGTTAACCCAAATGAATTGAAGCCAACGGGAGAAGAGGACCGGATGCAAGCGACACTGCAGGGGACAAGTAGAGTGACAGCGGAAAGCTAAACTCACCAGGGTTCAGAAAGGCCTACATCCTGTTCTTGGGAACTGACGGCATTTAGCATATGCTATGATAGATAAGACATGATGAAGTGCCCTCTAGGGTGTCCTTCCAGTGGAGAAAACATGATAAAGTCCCTCTAGGGTGCCCTTCCAGTAGAGAAAACAGTATAAAGTGTCTTTTAGGGTGCCCTCCCAGGAGAGAAAATGTTATAAAGTGCTGTCTAGGGTGCCCTACCATTAAAAAAAAAATGGTATAAAGTGCCCTCTTGGATGCCCCTATTGTAGATGAAATATGATAAAGCGCCCTCTATAGGGTGCCCCTCCAGTGGAGAAAACGAGATGCAGGGAAATAACAGGTGCCCTTAAATGGAGAAAACATGATAAAATGCCCTCAAGGGTGGCCTTAAAATGGAGGCCACCCTACAACAAGGCCTACTGAAAGAGGCTAGGTCACCCTTCATTAACGTGTCATATCTTTGGGGTACAACACATCTGGTCTGCACTCGCCGAAATTGAGCCAATCGCAACGCACAACCGCAGCTTCAGTTACACTGCGCATGTGTTATACCCCATACCCCAAGACCCGTGTCTGTGTCCCAGCCTCCTTCAATAGGCCTTGGTTCACGATTACATACGAATTTCGTGGGATATATAAAAATTACATTGCATTACTTTTCATAATGAACGGTGTATGAGAACAGCCTGACAAAAGCATGTTTATTGTTTCTAAAGCAGTTTGCGTGTCACTTGGACGTTTGACTATATGAGTGTAAATCTACAGAATCTGCAAAAAGGAGAAAAAAAGCAATTTTTTTTCCAAAACAAAAGTTGTAATTCTAAGCAACACATCCCCCTCTTTCTAATTCTATCTATCTATCCATCTCTAATTCTCTTGTGTATGTATGCAGCAGCTGCTGTGGCCAACACGCTGAAGGGTGTAGAAAGGGCTCGCGTGGAGTCGATTCAATATCATACGTACTACACCTTAAAACAAAACAGAAAAAAACACAATGTTATTGCCTGAAAACATCCAATAATAGCCAATTAGATCATCAAAAACCCTATTCCCAGCAATACACCCTCGCACAAATACACACAGCCAGGGCTCAAAAAAAAAAAAAAAAAGCCAAAGGAACCCTAGGGCTGTTAAACTTTAAAGCTCCTGCTTCAAAAACTACATAAAATAAATGATCTGACTAAAACCATAACCCTGGGAGACCTCGCTCACTGCCTTGTAATTGTCTTCTTTCATGACACCATCCATCCAGAACATTAGGCCTGTGTTCTCAGGCCTGCTGGGTGCTATCGCATAGGGCAATCGCAAATGAGGGGGGGGAGCCGACCTCCGCAGGGAACTCTACAGCCCCCTGCTTATTCGGCCGTAGGGATATGGGCCTACATAAACAATTTCAAAGACAAGGCAAGATTGTTGCAAACAGGCTAGTTACACTGCTGGGGCACGGCACACACACAAAATGTACATATACATGATTTATACACACACAAATACAGAAACAAATGCACACACACATATGCTGGCTTTGCTTCTAACTCTTTGGTTCGTCTTCAGTCTTTCTTTGAGGCAATTGCTGGTTTCAAACAAGATCTATAAAAGATGAAACAACCTTTGCACTCGTCTCCCTCTGATGTTGGGAGACATACCTGCAGCCAGTGTTATTAGTAGTTATACTGCCTGTATTGATATGCACCGTGCCCAGTGCAGCGTGTTGGCGGGTAAAACCACTATGTGTTTCTCCCACGCCTCTTCCCTTTGGACAAACAGACGCACTCTGGCCTCCAACCGCAGCACCGTGTGGGATATGTACATCTAATTGGGTCTCAGAATAACAGCAGAGAGGAGGAAGAGTTCATCAAGTTTAGCATCCAAACCAAACAGGTTCAGTCGCAGAATTCAAAGCGTTTGATTGAACATTAGATAAGTGTGTGTTTCTACAGAAGGGTTATGCATTTCCTCTGAGTTTATGTATAAGCGCTGGATGCGATGATAAATTCAATCCAAACTGATATGCCGCTGAGCATTCATCATAACAAGCGCAACTCAATTTAGCGCGAGCCAATTTCCTGCCTCCCACTGAAAGTCATCTAGTGTGGGTTGTGCTATTCAAATCACAATTGAATTCATCTTTCACGGCTTCATCTAATAGAAGCTTCTCTAGTCAAATCCAACCCTGTTAATTTGCTCATCAATACAGCATAAGCATGCCTTTAGGGGACAGACAGTACAGTAACTTAACAGGGCCCATTCTTTTTCATCAGCGCGTCCAACATTATGTACCTGCGACGTTTATTTGCTGTGCAGATAGAAATGGTTATCAAGCTCAGCCGGGCAGAAATAAAACTGAGGGCGATTATACAGTACATTCATTTTTGTTAGTGTGCTAATGTGTGTGTGCGTGTCATCCCTGCGGGTTTGCAGGCGTCAATAACACTCTATAAATTCCTCCAACACATCCATAATAACTCACGATAGGGTTCTCTGCCCTTTACTTCAAAGATGTATTTTTGTGCATATCTGATTGCCAGCAGAAAGCAGTAATATCCACGAGGCATAGCTTGAGAAGTGAAAATCCTAATGATCATCTTTATTAGGCAAGTGAATCTGTCACAGCAAGATAATATGATGCTTTACTCAGAAGCGTCCTGTAAATAAGGGTAATTAGGTACTCTGTTCTCTTCAAAGCAAACAGCAGCCTCGCTGGGTTTACTGATGTATCTTTCACTGGTGGATAATCATCACGGCAGTGTCTGAAACTGAGGGTGTCCATACAAAACACCTACTGTAGAGAATAGGATTTTTCAAAGCTGACAGATGGGTTTATGTTCTCCACTGTGTCGGTTACACGCCATTAAAATAACTGATTTGTTTTCTAATAATGTGCCATTTTAAAATGGGGTTTACATTGTGTTACAATGGCTTTATTAATGGCTAATAAACCATTTACCAATTCTTTGTAGATGAGTTGTAAGTGTGGCAAAGAGTGGTGAGGACAGTAAGTTGGAAGTAGACGAGCCAGCAACACCACCTCGGGACTTGCACCCCAGGAAATACTAAACAGGTCGTTGAATACTTTTCTGGTGAATGGATAAGGCACACAGATTCGTTACTGTTGAGGCAGTTGTAAAATAAGTAAAATATTTTATTGGAATTAATCAAAGAAAAAGCACTAAATAAGATAGAGCTGTAGGGAAAGAAAAGATGATTAAACAGATTAAATATCACGCAAACTAATATGGGGTTATTAAAATGGTTCTATATTTTAACAATATCTAATGTGACCTTAAAATATTACAGTTGCCAGTCCAAAATTAAACTAAACCAAACTAAGCTGAGGCAGACTACACTGAGGAGGGTGCAGGGGTGCTACCACTTACTCACCTTGGGTGCAACACAGCAAACCTCACATCAAAACTATGGTTCAGTCTATTTGTGTCCCAGAGCTCTAAACTCACATGCAATAGGTGGAGGTACCTCACCATGGGTGCCTAGCCTCCCAACAAAGTGACTCTCAGCTTCTGAAAGAAAAATACAAAAAGAATTAAACAAACAAACAAACAACCCAGTTGGTTAAAAGGCAAAATAACTCAGGCCAACTAATAAACAAAATGGTCAAAGCTATTACTCAAATAAATCAACAAAGCAGTACAAACAAACAGTAACTCAAACCAAACTAATAAACTACGGCAAAAAGAGCAAAGCAATTACTCAAACAAATCAAAACACAAGTATTTTAAAGGGACAAAACAATGCGTATAAATGGGGCAAAAACAATGAGTATAAATGGAGGGTAAAAACAGCAGCACTTTAGGTCAGCCTACAATGAAACACAAATATTAACAAGGCTAATAATGCTGCAACTTAATGTTACTATATCCTGAGTAACCCTACTCACCACCATGGGGCATCACAAAGAATTGTTCAGCCGAAGCAGTGAAACCAGGGGCCAGGGTAAGGTAAGTGTCACACGGTAAAAGCTAAAATCAAAGATCTCACTAAACACATGATTTAAAAGACAAACAGTTTAAAATGGCGGTTTCATGTACCTGCTGCAACACCAACACTACAACAGCATACCAGGCAAGAGGACTTAACAGGCGCCAGGTGCCTTATATAACCTAGCCTGATTAGTGGGTTGGTGGAGGAGGAGTCAGGTAAGGGGCTGTGTTCAAAAACACTATTTGGGGAACCAAAAAATGCACTTTACTACATAAGCATGGAAGAGAACAACTTTTAGTAAGTAAGCAATGGAGTTTATTTTGAGTGTATAATCACAATCATCACAATGTATCAGTATTCTTTGCAAAAATTAAAGGCAATTCCAGCATGAGAAGATAACAAAAATGTATAAAACAGAAATACATGTTGAAACAACAAATACAGTCTTTATTGCTTATTCACAGAAAGCTGTAAATAAGGCACAAGATAGCAATTAAACCACTCCATTTAAGTTCCATTCTTCAACTTTTGGGTTCCCACATTGTGAAAGTTTACCCTCCTTCAGCATGCTGGCTCCATCAATCCAAACTCGAATCAGCTACGTTGAAATGAAAATAAAGTATTGAAACTTGAATCTGGATTTTTCTTTTTGACTAACCTCTTTAGTGCATCAGGAAGCCCCGTTCCAATAGACCATTTTTCCATTTACCATGTGGAAAATGGCTGCTTCAACTTATATTTACATCAACTTATTGACATTTAAAACTGCCGACTTGAAGGTGTTGTTAATAACCTTTTTCATTAAAAGTGCTTACTTCGAAATTCAGAGCATTTCTACTGCCTCCACACGGCTCTCAACATGGCGACGGTTGAGCTGGCAGCTCGCAGCTATCGGTGCTAACAGTGCAAACAATGGCAACAGTGCTGACAGAGCCAACAGTGTTAAAGCTGCAGTATGCGAGATTGGCGCAAATATGATTTAAAAAAGTTATTTTTAGAAACCGGCCGCTATATCGTGACAGTAGTACATGAAACAGGTAACCTGAAAAAATCATGTTCCTCTGTGTCCTACTGTGTCCTCTGGTGCTCCTAACGGCATCTGAAGGATTTCACTTACCGGAGGAAAACAAGGTCCGCTGTCCAGCTGCCGTCTATGAGAGCCGGCTGTCAATCACTCACCAACTCCGACCAAACGGTCAAACTAGGCAGCGCTGATCAAATATGAATCAATATTATGTTACTGTTATGCCTATTTCTCGCCTCAAATGTTTTCAGAATCATCTTGTAGTGTACTGTTTAGCTGTAAAATGAGAAAGTTTGTGACGCGGCCACCATTGCAAAATCTGTCGAAGGAAGCCAAGTTCTGGTCAAATGACCGGAGCACAGCCAATAGGAACGCTCTCTCTCTCTCTGAAATTACCTGTGATTAGTCAAAATCTGCCGTCACGGGCTAGATTTTTCTAAAGCCTGAAAACAGAGCCATGAGTAGGGGCAGAAGTCTAGTTTTCTCTCAGACCACTTGAATTACAATACGCTAAAAGGTTAGTACGGAATTTTTGCCAAATTATGCAAAATATTGTTGCCTACTGCCACTTTAACCTGGGAGGGAACCAGCGGGTGGGCGTTATCAGCTGTAACCGCCATATGAGCGCAGTACAGAGCGCCGGCCATTAGTTAGCCAGTGGGGCACACTCACATGAACTAACATGCACTAAAAAGCACGCACTGCTGACCCGGTGATGTCAACAAAGCAAAGAGAAGCTCTGATTACAACACACACAGAGGGAGAGGGACTTCATTCTCTGCTCAGGTATACAATACTCCTCTATATCTTTACATGGCAAATAGTTGTTTGCTGCTATATTAATGCTCTGAATATCATATAGAGAACCTTTAATAAAGCCATTAGTTACAACTTATAAACCTTTATATGGGTGACTAAGTGATACCAGCTTATTTTTAAACTAAATCAGCTTCTCTACATGTTATCATTTTTGGTTTTATTCAGACGGTGCCTTACATAGCGGAATTCTACAATATCCAAAATACAAAATGCCTCTTGTGAAAAAACAAAAGCTGACTGTTTGGACTGTGGCATTACACAATTGACAGGGAAAGCATCCATCTGTCCACATGCAGCCTCAGTCTATTTATAAGGCTGCCATTGACTGACAACTACTCCTTAGGCGTACTATAAAAGACCAGTGCTGGCTGAGAGGCGGCATGTGTAGCTATTGATTACCAGTCAGAGGAGCATAAAACATCTGGGAAACAGTGAGATGAGTAGCAATCAGGAAAGCTAGCTTTCCCTCAGGCAATTTATAGACCCATTTGCCTTTATCGTATGAAATATTCTCCTATTCTTCACCTTAAGGGGAAGCGATAAGTAACACATTGTGCAGAGAGGATGTTCTGGAAGTCTGGGTGCCCCCCTAAAGGCATTGCACTTTGCCAGTAAAATCCTTGCAGGGTGAAAGGTCAGATGTGTGTATATGACATATTGTTATTTTACATGGCTGGAGATGACCCCAGTGGGCTGTCACGGGGATTGTTTAGTTTTCTTGAATGCATTTTGTCCCATTTATATTCATATTTATCTCATAATGCTGCATGCACTGCGCTCAGAAGCAGACTGAAGACAAGACTATAGCACTGAGTTAAAGGCTCTGATTCATCCACAAGGTCACGAGGTCATGCAGAAGTGTGTGATGTACTGTAAATACACAGTGCTGTTGAATTCAAATGTGTATTTATTGATTTTTAATTTTAAAACTGTGCATTAGTATTTAACTTTTAATTATGCCAGATCATTCCAGCATGTATATTAAACCAAAGATCATCTCATCGATCAAACATTTTGTTATTTAGATTCAGTGTAATCTTAGTATTGTATTGTCAGTTTTGTAAATATACATCTCATTGTGTCTTGATTTGCATAAAATCATTATCTGAGCTCAAACGGTCCAAGTTAATTCTGCCATCCATCTGTTTTCTATTAAGAGAGGAAATATGCATAATTCATAAATGAAGAAATATGAATTGGTTGCTTAACAAACACTGAAGGAGTCTTGCGCTAAGAATTCAGAAGTGCTTACACTGGTTTAATATTTGACAGTGAAGTTGCTGTTTTTATTTTCCTAATAACCACAACAAAGATGAGGAGTCATGGTGTTGTACTTTGATATAATTAGAGAGGAGCCCCGACCCGTCTGGTCAAATGAGATCATTTTTCCAGAGTGTGCCCTGGGCCAAGTCTGATTAATTTGCTACACATTGTGTTGGCTTATTGTACCACTTGCATTACTCGTTCTCATTTTGTTGCTGAGCATGATGAATCTCTACTGAAGTGACAAAAGCAGCACAAGCTATTGTTTTACATCAAACTATTTTTTTCCCAGATTTATCAGTTTAGGGACTGTGTGAAAATTACAGAGGGTTCAGAAAGTGGGAGGGTTATTTATTTTTCTGTTTGATGAAGGAATAGGAAGGCCTTTAACTTTTTCTCATCCCATAAAAAAAAAGTAGAAATATTTCAAAAAGATTGATTGTGTGTGGACAGGAGTGGATTGTGGTGTAAAAGAAACTAAGTACATTTACTCAAGTGCAGTACTTTAGTACAATTTTGAGATACAGTATTTGTACTTTACTTGAGTAAAATAATTTTGTTATACTGTATGTTTGCCATCATTTTGACAAATGCTAGCTCCACTTCAATTGTATGATTTTGTGGTTATGTGAAAATTATTATTCCAATAACATGTTATGGTATAAACTGGAGGACACCATGTGCACTTTGTAGATTAAAGGCGAAAGAAGCTGCATCACTTCATTGGTGTCATATTGTTTTAAAAAATAGGTGGGGGAGGGTGTAGTCTCTCAAGGGGAGGGTCCAAAGAAAATACTAATGCTTGATAGTTTGATGGGTTTGATGGGTATCGGTATTCGATACCTTCAAGATATTGACCGAAAAAACCCAGTACCAGGTAGTATCGAAACTTCTCCAGTCAAATGATACCTGCAAGTGATCCTGTTTGTACCCAGATCTAGAAAAAATGTTGGATGGTTTTGCTCGCAGCCAATCACTGCAAGCGTTCTTCGATTTAATGCGACGTATGATTGACCCACTACCACAGTAGCTACAACCCATACAGCCGGGATTGCCTGTCTGCACATGGCTCTGAACACAGAGATGTCTGAGCCGGCGGCTGGCAGCTAACGGTGGTAGCAGCTAACGGTGCTAGCAGCGCCAACAGCGCTAACAATGGCAACAGTGCTGACAGAGCTAGCAGTTTTGAGCTGGGGGGGAAACCAGAGGGTGGGCGTTACGCTTCCGCGACAATGCAGTCCCATGACTGTGGGTCTGGGGATGGCGTTATCAGCGGTAACCGCTGTATGAGCGCTGTGCTCTGCGGCGGGTGATAATCTAGCCAGTGGGACACACTGTGTGAGCACACGCATATTTCATTCACATGGGTTTTGAATAAAGTACTCTATTGGTGTCAGTATCACTTTAAGGGTACTGGCATCGTAAGTTTTTTAACAATAACCAGCCCTAATCCCCACAAGCCCCCAGGAAGAGCGCCAGGCTGTGAAACAGTGGTACTATGACTTCCGTGTCTGTGGAATGATGCCATTGGGCCAAAAAAACTTTTTCCCATAGACTTACATTGGGAAAGAGGCGTCTGTAACTCAGCGGATCTTTTTTTTTTTTAGGTAAATCAACTTCCCAGTATGAACACTTGAATAGCCCTTATTTAAATCATTATGTCCTAAAAGTTGCACTAATAAAAAATGCACTAATAGCCGAATCCAGAGTTATTTCCCTTCCTCCGTTCATTTGAATGAGACCCAGACCGAGGCAGAAGCAAGGGCTGGGAGGTGGAGTTAAAGAAAGCACTACTGCGCCTGCTCTATGGGCCCAATGGATGCGGAAGATCGTTGGATGATACGGGAACTTTATCACTCGGCAGTCAGGCCATTTTGGCTTCATGCACCACTTAGCAACTCTCATAGGAATGAACGGGACCCCACCTCCAACGCTGTATCCAGTTCTCTTTATACATCCATGACTCCCCATCCAATCATTTTTGTACAATCCCTTAATAAATGCTTATTTGGCGCATTTTGAGTTACGTTGCAGCTGAACGTTAAACATTAACAGTTAAACTTTAGGAAGAATTGTTCAGTTGTTCAGCCATTCACTCCCAAGGTCACATTTTGTAAGGCGATACAGTTGATTCTGTCAGTGAGGCCCTCTTTACAGATAATATTTGTCTACCTTTGAATGTATAACTGCCAGACTATTGACATAGCTTTCTAAATTCCAGCAATTTCTGTCATTGGCACAATTGCTGTAAAGGCTTGTTTTACTATTAAAAAACAGAGTCTTTTCAGGTCTTAGCCAGAGTTTTAGATATTAATACAGATCCAAGTTAGGCTGATGCGCAGTCCTGAAAGCTTCAGTGATTTTTCATTACTGCACACAGAGAGCTGCTGACCATATTTTATGTAAATTACATTTCCTACAACCAAAATGTTCCCTGAGGACAAAAATCTGAATTCACTCAGTCAGGTCTGACCTTTTGGCCTTGGAAAGTACGGGTTTAGACCTGTAACTCAAAAGCCTAATCTGTTCATCCACACTTAAATCTCTTTGTGGATTTGCAGCGGAGGACTCGTACTAAATGACTCAAACTGAAGGGAGGGAAAATAAAGCTGAAATTTTGTTTCATTTATTTACTGTTTCATCGTTATTTTAGACCAACTTTGTCCATGTTTCTACATTGAGGTTGTCTCATTGAACAGGCAACGCAAAATCACAGTCAACCTTCTCTTGTTCACATGATCGTTTTCAGTCTGAAAAGCCAAAACTTGGCACAAAGTCTTGCCCGTTAGTTTCCCAAACACGCTGTCAGTGATCGCATAGTTTTGATCACAGTAAAAATGTTTTCTGCACCGTATTTGCATTTATCCATTTCATTAGCAAGACTCCAAAACTGGAAGTTGTTTTCATTTGCATGTAAATGCATTTGACCCTCACACTGGAAATGACAGATAATTATTTTCCCTGAAGTGTTCCTTGTTTGCAGGGCGAACGGAGAAGAGTACAGAGCCGCGTTAATTGCTCAAACATGGTTTCCAGCACAAATTGCAGTGGTGGGCTGTTTGCTTTTTCATTAACATTCACCCTCTGTCTGATTGCCCTGAATCTGCAGGGCTCCTTCTGCTAAAATCTCCTCCCTGCTACCCTGCAGAGGACACACAGCAACGCAGGTTTATCTTTTAATCTGCATTGTGGGACGGCTTGTAGCTTGACATGAGATGGGACGAGATGAGAAAACCCTGTCCCCTAAAAATTACACTCATATACTAGTAATTTGTTTTCCCTATTACGTTGTGGTGAGAAACATAATTGCTGCGGTACTGTTGTTCATATATTCACAGGCAACATTTTTAGATGATGGCCGTACAAAGTGCAGGACTTTGACCCCAGAGCTCGAGGTTCACATCCTAAGTCTCGTGAGTGTTTAGGTTTAGGCAACAAAAGCACTTTGGTTAAGGTTCAGGGAAAAATCATCAAAATCAGGTTAATACAGTGAACACATTCTCCTTTGTGCTTCAAGTCACAGCGGACATTTTCTGTATTAAACCAAGATCACTATCTTTCCCAAATCTTAACTAAGTGCCTAGACATGACAACGAAAACATTGAATAATGCTTTAGCTCCTACAAGCGGATGCTGTATCGCAAGATCAGATATTTCGGCAATGAAAACCGTTGTCAGTGAACATTTTAATGATACGTTCAGTATCAGCAATTTGTGACTTGCCCCAATACGTTAATTAAAATTTTCTCATTATGTTGATTAAAAAAATACAATCTTGGCCTCGCTCAGAGGCCATCCTTACCATAATAACACTACTTTAGTAGTAACGGAAGTCAGACGGCGGCTGGCGGTACCACGGTCTTGTACTCTGCTGCTCACGTTAACCGCAGTTTCACAAGCATGAAAGAACTATGATGGCCTTCAGGTAACTTAAAAACACAAAAGGCTCTCTCTAGAGCAGGGCCAGCTCTTGCCCCTTTGGTGCCCAAGGCAAAATTCGGATATGGATCTTTACAGTTCAACCCCCCAGAACCTTAACCCTAGCCCCGTAAACTGCAACACACATCAGACACCACAATGGTTTTAAGACAAAAAATAAGATTTTTATTATCATAAATAACTGTATTTATTACAATATAAATAAAAAATTGGTCCCTGATATTGTTGGCTTAATAGTGTTCAGTCAGTTTCACTACAACAAGAGTTACAGGGGTTAAAAGTGTATATCTCTCTTTCTTTCTTTATTTGTTCATTTGTTACCTCACTGCAGAAAATGAGGGAGGGCGCCCACCGGCATTTTTTTTATTATTATTTAAAGGGGCTATATGTAAGAATCAGAAATTGCTTGTTCACAGCGACACCTGTGGCCGCAATGTCAACGAAAGTCAGCGTCCCGTTGCTCGCGCTCGCGCATGTGCTCGCGCTACATTGACATGAGCGAGCACCGGTCTAAACAGTGAGGCGACACACGTCAGCTAACACACAATATCACTCTATATTTCACCTGCTTGGCAGTAATGTTAGCTGACCAGAGGAAGGTCTCTCGATGAATCAATGCTGATCCTAGTGTTGGCTTTTCCTCCCGATCCGGAGGGAACGGAGGGAACGGGGGGGGAGACGGGGGGAGAGACGGGGGGAGAGACGGGGGGGGGGCGGGAGACACCGACACCCGGTCAGGACGATAACGTAACTCGCTGCGGAGCCCCGTCACTTCACAAGACACGGGAAACCTCTGTTGGTCTGGAGGAGCTGCAGCAGTTATTTCTGCAAAAGCGTCCACTGCACATTCACCAGATATTCTCAGAGCTAAACTAACTCTTCTGCAGTGTGTAGTGTGCGCGTGTTCACGTGGAGGTGGAGCGAGGGAGAACGAGCGCGGTGTGCAAACAGGCAGGAGCAGACAGCAGGAGCAGAGCTGCTGCGCGCTCGCGTACCCACACGCGAGCGCGCATGGGATACCGACCCGTTAAGATTTATGCGCGTGATAAGTTACAAATAGTCCCTTTAATGTAAAGGTGGCGCCCTTGGCGACCGCCTACAGTATATGCCCTATGTCCGTTCTGGGCTACGGTACAAACACAGCGGGGTAACATGGCGGACGCCATGAAGAGGACCCTCTCCCTATGTAGATATGAAGGGTTCATTGTAAGGTAACAAAAACACAACAATTCCTTATTATTATTATTATTATTATTATTTATTAGTATGATTATATGCAAATGAAAACATAGTTATGAATATTATATTCCATTTCTGCTAATACCCCGAAATGCTAGACACTGGCCCTTTGACAACATCATGAGGTTCAAGAAACAACATCTTGATGTTTAATGCAACATCATCGTAGGCAGGAGTAAAGCCAAACATAGTTTTGGCAAATGTCTTTATTTCTAATCACACTAAAATATAATACTGTTCACTTGATGTGCATAAGTGTGGACAAAATGGTTTAGAAAAACACATTAGAATTAATGTGTAAGTGGTGTTATTCGTTAATTGTGTCTTATCATACAAGCTTTACACCCCGAGACGGCCTCCCTGTCAGTAGTGGAGTCTTTAAACAAGGTGCAAAGTTTCTTTCACTGGCTTTGAAAATGTATCAGAGCTAATTCTCTGTCAAACAGATGTTTTGCTGAGCCACATCAAAACAAAAAGCTTCTGAACACTCTCCAAGCAGAGCGTTGAAAGGAGAAATCATTTTTGGCGACCTTTGCTCCGCCTTAGTCCAGATTAGCATAAACCACTCTGGGTGACTGAGTGTGATAATAAGCCACAACATAAAGATGTGGAAAGTTATTCTGCAGACAGTCTCGCAAAAGTTTGGCAAAACTTTAGAGAAATCTTTCCAGTTTTTCATGAGAAAGTCTCCATAAATAAAGTTTTTTCGTCTTTTGATTTTCTCTCAGCAACAAAGTGTTTTATGGCTAACTTTACCAATCCTTTTAATTCACTCACTGTGACAAATGCAATTAAAACTTCACTTTGGACCACCTGCTTCTGAACTGTGCAACTGGACGAACACGCACTGAGATGAGGAAT
Source organism: Sebastolobus alascanus (assembly GCA_916701645.2). Lineage (NCBI taxonomy): Eukaryota > Metazoa > Chordata > Actinopteri > Perciformes > Sebastidae > Sebastolobus > Sebastolobus alascanus. Next base: position 7,376,613 of record CAKAOJ020000059.1, read on the forward strand.
GTGAATCTGAGACCTCCTGGCAATCTGAGCTAACTAAAGCTAATAGTCTTGGAATTTACTCTGATGGTCTGTTGGGACGGTTCGCAAACATTTACTGTTGACATCTGTTTCAATTTCTCAACTTAATCATATTTGCTTTCCCATTTAGATTAATGTTTTTGTAAATACGAACACAACCTAAACTGTCTGTGCATACAACGGCATCGACTCCGTGCAGCAGAGAGGAGTGTGTTGTCTGCAGTGAAGTGCAGCTCAGATAAACAGGCAGCCCGGCTGGAAATAAAACTGCTGTTTGGTTGGGATTATTGATCACATTAATATGCAATGATTATTTTCTCTGGGTGAATTTGTTGTCTAAATACTGGTTTGAAGTTGTGTAATTAGAAAACACTTTGAAGAAGACTCCGGTAAAGAGATTTGACATTTTAAGAGACGTATTTTTGAAAACAGCTCTAAGTGAAGTGTTTGTTACTCAGCACTTCAATGGAGGATATTTCAAAATGAATTATGGTTTTAAACTGCCGCTGAATGTTTATTTGTACCATATCCACCATGTTGTAGTGTAAAAAAAAAAGAAAGAAACAATGATGCATCATTGATCAGGGATGTTTTTTCCCTTCAAAATGAAGCCGTTTTATTTTGAAAGAAAAGTCATTTGACAATAGAGTTCATGTGTTCTCGGTGACTGTGGGCAGTTCAAAGACTGTTTATGAACATAACTCTGATGACTAATGTCATCACAATTTCTGAACTCGCAAATAACAAAGTTATTTTCATTTCAACTACAACCACGTAAATTAACTTAATTTCACATTCTTCACAAAAATGATCATCGTTCATTGTGGACCAAGTTCTTTTGTCTTCTGGGAGAAACATATTCATGTGTTTACCTCTTCACAACATGTGAGGGATCATTTTCAAATAAATGTTATCAAAATAAAGACAAGAATATTGAACAGCAGTGCTTGCTGGGAAACGAGCTACTTTATTTATTCCTTATAACTGCTAATTAAATATAGGTATTTGTTTCATTCACAGTCCTACACAATGCCAAAGGGAAGCATAGTGGTCCACTCACTTTTAAGACAGCCGAGAACATTCACAGCAGGAACATTGCAGTACATTATCTGTAAAATTATTATACAGTACTGGTATAAATCAATATATTGATTTTGTGTTTTAAAGCATGTGACGGAGTTAGTGGTCTACTCATTGCATGTTTTATGTAAGGAAAATACTTTCATGTTGCCAAATTGTGCCAATTTTTTATTTAAGTTCATGCAAAAATGCTTATTATAGGTGGATTTTAATACAGGTTGAAAATTAGGCTAGGGCTGTGTATTGCCAAGAATCTGGCAATACAATACGTATCACGATACAGGGGTCACGATTCAATATATTGGGATATATTGAGTTACTATAAGAATGGCAATATATTGTGATTTTTTAAATCTAATTTTACAAAAAATGTCATAGTATAAAGAACACAACACCATATGCATAACATCTGAGTAAAAAAACTTTTTTATGCAATCAGAACAGTAGGATCTGCATTTTAATTTATCACAGAGGGCACATACACTAAGATGGTTCATATCTTTACAAATGAAATAAAGTACTGACTGAATTAATCTTTGCATGTAAACTATTAATAAATATCGATACAGTGTTTTTGAGAATCGATACAGTATCACAAAACATAATATTGTGATACTCAATATTTTTTCGTACACCCCTAAATTAGACACATTTCAAGTCATTTAAATGCACCATTTTCACAGCTGACATCTTGACTTGCCATAGTAGGAAAAGCAAAAGTGTTACTAATAACACTAATGATGACGATGTTTTATTCAGGTGTCCCAGTAACTCATGATAGTGTGACAGTGAGCCAGTATGCACAATACCAGGACCCTGAAATGGAACTCCGTAATTCATTATATCATTTACACCTGTGTTTTTCCTACTGTGACGTGTCAAAATGTGTTCCGTGAAATCTGAAAGTTTTGTTGATTTAATGTTTCTTTAAATTCTGATAATGTGGCTGAAAAACATACCTAAATAAATCCATAATATTCTTTATTTATAGGAACTTGTTTGATTATTTTTACCGTGAGAATAAACTTTGACTCGGCTGCCACGTGACACTGTCTTCACTCTGATTCTGTTCCCGACTCCTGAATGGATCCTCCCAGCAGAGAGAGAGAGAGAGAGAGAGAGAGAGAGAGAGAGAGAGAGAGATACAAGAAGGAAATGCTCCGGTCATGAATACTCTGAGCCCACTGGATGGAGCTGCAACGACACTCCGCAACAGAGAAACCCACTCTAACCAGAGCTAACCAGAAAATTAAAGCATAAACCCAAAACATGGAGCTCAAAAACAACTTAAACACTGCAGCCACCATGCAGATATCCCATAATCTCTTTCTACATCTGGCGTTTAATTTACTACAATAAAAGTAGAATAAATCACAATGTCTATATGCAATAAATTAGTATGATGGATGTTGATAAAAGACAGCAAAAGATTAAACTTAAATTCATTTTATTGTTTATTTTGAGACAAGGTTTTAAGTGTCTGTATTTACAGATGGAGCTGATACATTTAGTAATGACTCCAAATTGATGGGACATTACGCTGCAATAAGACAGAAAATACAGTGTTTTTATTAGATAACTTACAACAACACAAGCCGAATGCTTGATCTGAAAATAAACTGCTAATGAGTGTAACATAAACGGCTGAACGGAATGTGAACTTAATGACCAGCTTTTTCTTTCCTCAATTTTCTCAGTTTAAATTCTTGACACTTTCCATCTCCACTGCAGAAAAAAGTGTTGATCCAGACTTAAAATGTTAGTTTTAATATAGTTTTGCACTGTTGATGACTCCAGATACATTTATGAGCATTAGCCGACAAAGCGAGCCTGAGTCTAGCCCAAACAAACTGGGATGAAAGGCGGCCTTTGATCCTCGGCCGACCGTAGTGACTTCAGCACTTCAGCTCGATTGTTTTCAGCTGAGGTTTCTCTGGGTGGCTTCACTTCAAGCTACGACTGAAACTGCCGGAACAGGATTTACTTGGGATTTAAGAACCACAAAGTTGTCTCGCAAAAAAAACCTCTCAGCTAAACCAAATAGATTTTCAGAGTTGTTGCAAGTAGCCCCTGGAGTCATTGTGATATAGGATGACAAAAGCTCTATAACTTCATGTTTCGGTGCTAAACCAACACCATCTTCTCAGGCCTGTATGCTCATGTGTCATTTCACACCACTACCGCCAGCTTTACGTTGAGGCCGCGACAGCTCACATTCCGTCTGATCATAGTTGTGTGTGACATTTCAAAGAGGATTATGAGAATGAACTGTGATAAAAACTATTTCCACGTGACCCCTGAGCACTTGACCTCTGATAGGCTAGCGCAGCGTAGCACCGAGACTTCTGGGACTCGCATGTTGTTCAGACGTAGAGATTTAGAGGTGGAAAGACCTTGACAGTGAGGTTGATTAAATCATGCTGCATTTTCTGGCATTCAAAAGTAATATTTAACACTTAAAAAGCACTCTTTTTTCATCCCAGAGTGTAGTACATGTACAGTATGTTGTAATAAATGTTTTAGGGAATCTGAGCGCAATTCACCACAATGTGTTCTGATTCTCTCAGAAACAAGAAAAAGCTCCCCAGCAATAAAACCATAGCTAAATATCACACACACACTCCTCTATTAATATATTATTGTGTGTTTCTCACTCGTGGCCAACATAAACAGCATTATGTGCTCAAACATGTTGACAAAGCAGCCATGGCTCATTGGCGGTTGATGGATGGCCGTGTGTGCGCCATGCTAATTATTAGTACACATAAAAGGATGCTGTTATTTCCAGACCCGGCCCCAGCAGGTCCCAGCCGGAGGGGTCAGCGGGTAAATGCGGAGCCATCAGTCTGCGACTATATCACTCAATCTTGATGTATGAGCAACGAGGTACAAATTAAACGCGCCGCGACCTTCTAGGGGGGTACGGCACTCAACAGGACGCCATTTGGGCTAATTCCTGCACGGGGGTTCAGACAATAGGCCACTATACCACATGGTGTAATTACTTTGTGTACACACATCTGGAATTAAGCTCCCAGAGGAAGCTTATACACTTTTAAAAAGAGCCATTTTAGATGTGCAAAATTTAGTATGTGTGGGAAGAACAAGTGGAGGGAGCAAGTTTGTGCATGTATGTGTACGTGTAGTGGTTTGACTTCAGATGTAGATGCTGATGAACATACGCCAAACTCTTGACCTTCTCATGTCATCTGCTCAAAGTTAATCATTGCCGTTGCAACAAGGAGAAAAGATCCTCTTTGAGCGCCGAGCTCAAAGAAGATTACATGTCATACATACAGTATCCCTCAAATCTCTTGCTTGCCTTCTACTTTCCCTCGACACTTATAGGCTTCCCGCTCCGGTTACAACCATCTTGCTTCTATTTCACGACGCTACAGCCCCCCACTTTCCATACCAATCCTATCTGTGTCATTTTGACGAACACGGGCGGAGAGATGCACCGTGTAGGAGGGGGCTCCAGATTAGGGTTGCATCTGGATTTTATAGCAGCTCAATTTTCCGTGCTGGTGTGCGGCTCAGATTGGATTTGATGAGCTCGGCCGGCTAACACAGAGTCTATACGTGAATGTCAACTCTAGACTGACATTGATATTGATCCACAGGTTGAGACAGTTGCTGAGCATCAGCCACAGCACGGTATGAGACACGGAGAGAGAATTAATCTGCATCAGGACGTAAATACTCCAGATAATTAGGGGAGATTACCTCTGTTACTATCACGAAAATGTGGTTAATTCTTGTTTGTGTCCTTGTGTATATAACAAAGTATGATTCCACAGCAGAGTCTCTCGTGCAGCTTAACAAGTGGTAAAAGTATTTTAAAACTCGGGTACAAATATTTATAACTTTATTGATAGTTTACTTGTACAAGATGTACATTCATATTTTGCGAATCAAAAGGGGAAAAAACAAACTGTACGATGATGATTCATGTTTAGGCATGCTTGCATATGAAATGATAATAATTTTTAATGGGTACAACAAATTCCATGGAGTATTGTTCAATTCAACCATCCCTGAAATGTTTGTAAACTCGGACACGCTACATTTTTTTTTTTTTTTTTTAGGCAAACAATGCACTACAGCCACACCTCCTAATTCAAATTTAACACTTTAAAAAAAACATACAAAAATAAATGCAAAGCCATGTAAAAATGTACACTTGTAGTTTTCATCTTTCATAAACTTTCAAACAAAATAATAATAAATAAAACACCCATATGTTTAATTTAAAATGGAGACATAGATAAACGATTCTAAATGGAACAGAGAAAATGTGTTTTTTGGAGACTGTTAGAGGTACGTAGATCTCAAACGGATCTACATGTGTAGCGCAGCTCTGACAGCAGTGTTTAAAAGGTTGTCAAAATAATCCAAAACAATCCAAATGTTCTGCTTTATCTGGAACAATTTGTAAAATACAGTTTGAATTATAGGAAATTAATAATGAAATGTCACGTATAACATGCAGAATTAATCATATTGTAAACAACTGCTTGGTTTTGGATTACAATGCGGATTTGTTGGATTTATTATGAACATTTTCGAATATCCAAAAGTAATGGATTTCTGTAATGTTTATCGAAGACTTTTTAAAATTATTTATTTAGAACCCGACCCAAATTTCTGCAGCATCCAAAAATGTGCTCATGTTTTCCTCAACAAGTGACACCTGAATACACAGGAGGTTACGCGGGATATGGCACCTGGTAATGACTGACTTCTCCTCGAACTCAATAAAATATACACTGCTGTAGAAAAACTGGTGTGTTTGGCAAAGAAACTCAAACACTCCGACAGAAAAAATCATTGGGTCTCTTTATCGTTGAGGGTTAACTGCTAGCTGTTTTTTAACTTTTTTGCTATTTACAGTATTGCACTTAAACTGCACACCATTGCATTTCAGTTTGACTGATGCTTTCTTCATATTTTCAGAATTACAAAAAAAGAAAAGAAAAAAAGGAACGCATGTTATACCCTTTATCAAAGATAATGTCCTTTTCGCTGATCACATGACAATATCAAATCCCCCTCTCCCCTTTAATTAGTAAAGTAGTATCTGCTTGCAGTGTGCCCTTTGTAAACGCCCACATACAAGACCTGAAGTGCAAAGGCTATCTTCACTTCTTTACCCAGGATACAACACAACAAACAGAAAGAAATAAAGACAGAGAGGGAGCACGCTGTGAGGAGAAATGCAAACCTAAAGTCTCGCCGGCACATGCCCAACATCTCTCCCCTCGGCAACAAAGGAAAAAATGAGTTGTTGCTTTTGTTATAGCACAAGTCCATAAGAAGCAGGATATCACACCGTAATGGAGACCTTTCACTTTGTAGGTGTAGGGGGGGTTGTGGGCATGTCGAATGGCAGTGTTAAAAACAGTTGTCGAGCGTTTATGTCAGGTGTGGACAGAGGTCGGTCCCAGAACGGTCCTCCATTAGAGCTCATGCACTTGGCAGCAGCAGGGAACACAGTGGTTGGAGACAAATATGGCCTTTTTTAAGGTTTTTCTTTTTTCTTCGTTTTTCTAGCGAGGGTGGGGCTGGGGAGGGCGTAAAGGTGAGAGCCGTTCCAATGCCTCGGTGAGGTGGGTCTGTTTCCCCCCCATGTTCAACCCTCTGCATTGTCAACATGGCGGCAGCCAGCGTCAGTGAAGGCTCTGCTTTTTGGCCCTGCTGCTGCCTGCCAGTTTGCTTTGTTCTAACGCCTTCTGGTCTGACGGGGCACGGTCCGGCCCTCAGACAGACATCCACATGTGTTTGTACGGTCCTTGGGATGTGATCTGTGCCTGGAGTGGACTGAGCCACTGGCCCCGCAGAAGTCCTGCCTGTTGGGGCGAAAAGTAAAAGGTGATTTCATTGGTATTTAATTACCGTTCTCTACAAGTGGTTTGTTTTGGCAGCTGGTTTTGTGACAATTTTCTCGCTCCCTCCTTCTTTTTTTTTCATTTTGCTCCTCCACTGTTTCTCCCCCCTTTCTCTCTCACACACACTTTCTCTCCCCCCTCTCTGTATGTGTTCCTCTCTTTCTTTCTCAACTCAGTGTTTTTGTTTAGTTTAGTTTTAGCTTTGAGTGTCACGGCCCTTTCACAGGCTCAGTCTTGTGTGAGAGGCGATTATGGGCATCAGGCGAGCGGATGGGCAGCCCGGTGGGGTCAGAGTCCCAGAGCCTCGGCGTGTTTTCTTGCCTTGAGCCGCAGGTCGGCGATGCTCGAGTTCTTGCTGTTGCTTTTGGCAGCCGCCGCCACCGCCGCCGCCGCAGAGGCCGAGTCGGCGAGCGATGCGATCGGTAGTCCGAACGGGGGAGGCGGGAACATCAGGTAGGGAGCGTGAGCAGCCAGGTGAGGGTGCAGGTGGGGGTGGGTGTGGGCGACCCCGTCCAACTGGAGCTGGGCTTGGACCTGCAGGACAGCAAAAAGTTAGTCAGCACGGGCGCCTCAGGCCATGTGTGTGTGTGTGTGTGTGTGTGTGTGTGTGTGTGTGTGTGTGTGTGTGTGCGTTGAGGATTTAGGTTTCACAGTCTGACACTATTAAATTCCCCCTCAAATTCTACCCCCTCAAAGCTGTTGCTTACAGTGTGTTTTCTAAGAAAATAGTTAAGAGCTGCACTCTGCGCTTTAGCCCTTTTTTCATGTCAGCTATTCTAAAAGTTAATGAATCATACATTGCTCTCAGACACCACATCCAATTTAATCGTCCAGAATCAAAGTCTTTCCAGGACCCAGAACAGATTTGTTTAATTCAGACTGAGGACTCCGTTATACCCTTGGAAATATGCAGTCTTGTTATCCTGATTATGTATTCAATTGCATAAATAAACAATTTTGCACTAAAAAGATATTCACATATTTGGAGTTATAAATATTTATCCAGACATATTCCTGAGTCGAGGGGGGAAAAAAGAAACCATAAGGAGCATAGGATATCAGTTTTCACATTCTTGGCAATTATTTTATAAGAAGTAGGTGAAAATTAAGCATCCACTCACTTCAGAGGGAGCGAGCTGAGCCTGTTGCCATTTCTCATGTGTTTCAAACACCACAGGAAGAAGTGGGAAAACTAAAGTATTTTGTGCTTTCTTCTCCAACCAAAATAGAACGATATAAAGTCAAAGTTTTAACTTTAACTAAATATTATTTTTTCAATTTGCTCCCTTTCATATTGGCCTAAAAAATGACTGAAAATGAATTAAGTTGTCAAATGAAAGGGAAAATTTATTTGAACCACAAATGTTGTCGTTGCTCAGCAGCGCTGCGATGGCATCCAAACAAAGCCTCCTGCAAACAGCGAGCGTTTCCACACATCTCATTTACCAACAATCGGGTAACAAACTGCAGCTGTGACTGATAATTTCCAAATGTAAAATGCGATTACGTCTGATTAAAATGCATGGGTTTGGGCACTGATGGAAAACCAAATGAAACTTGGTTTTGTGGATTGTTTGGGGGGATATGACAGAAACGGATCCGTCCCTGACAAAACAGGTGGTGGACGTTTGACGTACTTGTGCGTTAGGATGTGCGTGTCCTGTTTAGACCCTCATAATTTTGTCACACACTCGCAGCTTGCATTGTCTTTTGTTTATTAAGATGATTTTACCAGTTTTTCTTTACTTTATGGCTGTTACTGAGGGAGGATGAGACATACGACACAAAGGTTTCAGGCCGGATTTGACCCCGGACCTCATGCACCTAGGGTTGTCACGATATCATTTTTACTACACGATTAGCATGGCCAAAGAATTCACAATAACGATATTATCACAACATCTATAGAAAATCTGAAATAAACCTAACCCTACTAGTCAAATTCATCTTTAACTTTGTGCGTTTTGTCTCTTTTTTGCCAATTAAATTACACTCAAAATACGGGTGTAGGGAGGCAGAGAGAGTCTGTAACCATAACTGTACAAAAGCGTGATTTAAGAGGTGCTGGGTTATTTACACACTATCATATGTGTATTATTAACATGATATCGATATTCATTTAATTTTTTAAATATCACGGTTATTGTCAATACCGGTATATCGCGACACCCCTACATGCACATTACCTAACCAAACCACTAGACATCCCCTTGTTTTATACGCTGCATTGTAATATCGTTGCAGTCTGTGCGTGCTACCCACTGCCTATTTCAACCTCAAACAGCAAGCCTATCTCGGTATGCAGGCCTCAAGCCTCCACCCCTGCCAGTGCAGCTCAACGCCAATATCCATCAGAGCCCACTCCATTCCCCCGCTTTCATCATCTCTTTTATGTGCTCGCGCCTGCCGCACTGTTGGCTTAATTAGGCCGCTGCTTTTCACGAGGGTCAAGCAGACAACACAGCAGCCAGGACGCAGAAGCATGATAGCAGCTAGATCAAATGTCTGTCCACCTCTCCTCTCCCCGTACAGCTCCACCCTCTCCACACTGCCAGGAGGTGAAAGGTGCACTGAGGTCTGAGCTGCTCCCTCCCCCTCCAACACACAGTCTCTCATCACTCACATCTAATGGCTGCACATGGCCTATAGATTCATGTGAACGTACAAATATAGAAGGCCTACTTTGACACAGATTCCACCACAGAAACACACACACGTAACTCACACTCACATTGACCTGGTTTCATAGATTCCACAGTCTTCACCCCTGCATTACTATATGCTGAGTAATCATCTTTTTTTTTCTGCAACTCAGCCTGCATGTTTAACTTTTCTACATTTAATTCTGCCTGAGTTCCCTGATTAGATGTTTTTATTATATTTTCCAAGCTTTGTCAGCTTTAATAAAAGAATATGGCCTACCTGTTGGAAGGGCATCCGGAGGGCACCCATATTGACATAGGGTGCTACTCTGCATGCGTCGAGGTGACTGCCGCCGCCCAGAATGACACCTGCAGAGAAGGGAAAGATGTCTGTCAGACAGCCAGACAGTTGTTGTTATGTGAGATGATCAAGTCAAAAATTTTTTCCACATGCAGTTAAAAAAGTGTGAAATTGCAAAACTAAAATAACGCAAATAAAGAGGAAAATATAAATAAGATCATTCAAAAAGCAATAAAAAGCATAATTTACCTTTGTGCATCTGGTTTTCTTGTTTTCGACATTTTGCTCTTCTGTTCTGAAACCAGACCTGGAATTGAGAAAGCAAATTATCTATAAGAAAAACACAATAAATAGCACTAAATCCAGTTTTTAACACAAATGTAATTGATGTCCTATTTATTGTTGCATCAGATGTTATTTTAATATTACTATATGGACAGGCCATTTATTTGTAACCAATACAAATTTAAAAAAATAAATAAAAACAGGTTACACTGAGCAAATGAAATCTTATTTAGCTGCTTGTACAAAAAAATACTAAATTTTTATAATAAAAAACAACGAAGAAACGTTTATAGCACAAATAAGGACAGAAATTGTTAAAATTGTATGCAGGCAAAAAAGAATCCTGACACAAAAAACTATATCGGTATAAACGTGATATTTAGGTTCACTTCATTCAGGAACATTGTGTTATAAAAAAAATACAACAAAATTATTATATTCTCTGCATTTACTATATCCACCATTATCTCCACAGACCGTGAAGGAATATTATAAGAATACTATGATGATATATTCCGTCAAGATATCCTTAAAAAACAAAAACTTCACCGTCCAATTAGCTGTCTGTCTTTGAAGCTGCAGGCTGCAGGCTACGGCCTATTGTTAATCATCATCAACCTAATTTGCCTCAGTGAATAACATTATCTCCCCTCCCCTTCGACCCCCGCGATGATTATTATCATTTACAGATGCGAAATTAGCGGCTGGTCGCGGGACCACAAAGGGCGCAGACTGATGATGATGATGACTCGAGGAAGGAGCCGTGAAGCCATTTTGAGCTGCGTGGATCCGCGTTCAACATAGTGATGGGACTGCAGTAAGTTCCATTAGTGACTGAGACCAGTCAACTGAAAATTAAAAAAAACATTATTTTATTTTTCAAAAACTGACTTTATAAATAAAGTTTTACAAATATCACAATATATATTTCATTTATCATTATTATTATTATTATTATTATTATTATTAATAAATTATTATTATTATTAGTAGTAGTAGTAGTAGTAGTAGTAGTAGTAGTAGTATTAGTATTAATGATAATAATAATAATAATAATAATAATAATAATAATAATAATAATAATAATAATGGTAGCCTACACATTGTAAATAGTCTTGAATCTATAGGCGGTGAGTTATCAGCGGTACAGCGTTAAATGGTGGTAGTAAGGGTGTTTATGAAGATCCCAGGTGATTTTGCATAGACGCACAGTAATCCCTCAGATAAATCAAGGCTAATATTAGACGGGCCCGGGATCAATTCCAATTACGCGCCAGTATGTTAAGCAAAGTGAACTACACTGGTTCAGACAGTTATTTCTTCATTAAGGGCCACTCAATGATGCGCTTCACAAATACCCTAATCTCATTTCCTTTTTGATTTTTTATTAGAGACAGTGAATAATGACATTTAATTTAGCAGCGCGCCAGAAACCCAAAGATATTAGTCCTAACCGAATTACTGCCTGCTCCTCACCAAGCTCTCATAACTTTCAATTAGATTCATTGACAGCTGCTCGGAGCGCAGGTTCACAGCCTGCAACAGCCCTGCTGCAATCCGCTCTCACTCAATCTGGAGACAACGTGTCCAAAACGTGACTAAAAACTGTATTATTTGTCAAGAAGACGAGTTCAAGAAGACAACGGGTTCTTTTGATGACACAAAACACACCGTGTTAAGTCTATCAACCATATGTACACCATATATTATTTTAATGCGCACGCGATAAACTTTATTAGTGATAATTGCAATGTTATCTGCTATTATGACTACTGTCAACCAAGCCCGACCATGTTGAGCTCAAAATGGTAGTCGGTGGGTTATAAAGCTCTATGATGGCTTTTATTCATCCGATTAGATAGCTGAACAGCAGCAGAGTTGGGCCAGAATTGAGTTATTTCTAATCTGTTTTTATGGGGACACTACATCAAGCCAATGGCAGATATTACAAAGAAAATGAGGAGGGATACGAGTTGACATAAGAGCGCGTCCCCTGAAGCAGCCATTCAGGCTCTTCATTCATTTTAATCATTGCTCGGGATTTTTTTTCTCCCCTAAGGCTGCTCGGATCGTAGAGTCCTACAGGCCTACTGCTGCAACTTCAGTAGGCTGTTACATCCCCGGTGATTTACAGCACTTTGCACGTGTTTGATACCACTGAACACACCCTCTGTAAAATTATAGACGTTTCTTTTCGTTATTTTAACTACTTGTTAATTACATCACAGAAGGCACAGACACACCTGGTTAAATCAGTCTAAATGTGAATTAATTTCAATTCACAGCCTAAATTCTAAAAGATCCACAGTAATCGCACAGATAGTGAAATTGTAACCCCCAACAGGATTATTACGACACCACGAGGAATGAAAAATCATAGATTGCGATAAAACACTACAGACACTTAAAAAATCCCCATAGGAATTTTAAAGAATATTTATTTCGCAACAGCATCATTTATCTCTCAGGTGTGTACGGTCATCCTGCCTGTAGACTAATGAGCTATTGGCATTTTTTTGGTTTGTTTTGCATGTTGCAGGACACATACAATGATCTCTTTATATCACAAAAAATAACAGAAAAAAAATCTTTTTTGGTATGATTTAAACATGACGTGTGGCTTGCGCAGTATTTCGCTTGCAGTAATTTTTACAAGCTCGAAAACATGATCAACATAAGGTCAAACACTGCCAACTAGATTATTAAAAAAGAAAGAAAAAAGGGAAAAAAATAAATGCATCGTTGTATAATCAGTTCCGATATTTTCTTACAGTTTATTAAGTGTGTTAAAAGTTTCATAAGCAAATACATTTTGGGTAAATCCATAGTCTTTTTTTCATGTGGAACACTATTTTGTGATTGTCATGTAGCCTTAAATCAATGACTGGTTAGATCATTAACAATTCACACCTGCTGTCTAATAACTAGAATAGTCTGAAGACATATAACATCGAACAGAGATCCCAATATCGCTTCAAAACACCGAGAATATGGTCACACTGACACACTACTAGTCCCTGCAAAAATATCATGAGAAAACATGGTTTCTTGCTCACAGAGCAGCCCCGCTGTGAATGCTATTTTGAATCAGATAAGAGGAAAAAGGAAAGAGGAAGAAAAAGAAGGAGATCCTCACCTGCACCCTGGCCTCGGACAGTCCCAGCCGCTGGCTCAGCTCCTCTCTCATGAACGCGTCCGGGTAGTGCGTCTCGTCGAAGAGCCGCTCCAGCTCGTTGAGCTGCTCCAAGGTGAAGTTAGTGCGACTCCTCCGCTGCTTCAGTTTGCCCTGTGCATCCTCGTCCTCCGACTTCACGTCCTCCTTTTTCTCTTTACATTCGTATATCCCTGTTAAACGGCCCACGGTTACAAAAAAAATACAAAAAAGAAGAAGAGAAGATGCGTTTAAATTCTGGACTTCCTGGATGAGATATAAACATATGCTATCTCCCTCCCTTATTCACACATGCACATTACTGGCCCCCCACACTGGGCCCTGTCAGGGGCCTAAGGCCTGGCAGTTTGGCAGCAACACACACATTTCACAGCCTGTTTCTTCAAGAGAGAGAGGGGCCTGTGGCTGCATTTCCAGCCTCCACAAGTCAGTGCGTAATGTCAGTGCCGTTATGAAAGTAAATCAGTCAATACATGTAAGCCTAATAAGGGTGTAAGCGATTTAAAGGGCAGAGAATTAAGCCCCGGCTAAACGGAGAAGATTTAGGCCTAATTACTCGCCTCCGTAAAACAGACTGAGGTTATTTCAGGCTATGAATAAGAAATGCTCAGTCTCAACATTTAATTTCCTTTTTTAATTTAAATCCTTAAAATGTCTGTTTTTCATACAGTGAAACACGCTGTCAGTATATTCTATTTTCAAGCTATTATGTGTTTTCAGTGTGTTATTATGAGTAACAACTGCTGCCATTACTGGACTGTTTGGTCACATTTTGGTGTTTGTAAATGTGTTTTTCCATAACTGAAAGTCTTCTAATATTATATGAAATATCAAATTATCAAATCCCAATCCCATACACACAAAACCAGTCTTCCTCTATTAGCTTAAATTAATATTAATAAAAAAAAAAAAAGTATACGGCAGAATAATACAGCTAATAATGCTGCCCCCTTTTCGCTCTGTCTGTGAGATAAATATAGAAACAAGTTCAAATGTACTCACTAAATGTCTAAAACTGCACACTGCTGTGTGACTGATGTGTGAAAAGAGGCCTGTCCTGCTGTTTGACTGTACTTTTAACCAATTAAGAAATGGCAGGCTTTTTAAAGAGTTTGTTCAGTGGCAGATTTTTCAATTTACGAGAATTTTGCAGCAGAAAGTGTGATTTTTCGGGTGCATAAAGTAAAGCAGTATGACAACCCTACAGGATTTTAAAGGGGACACTACGTCACAATAGCATTGCAGTTAAACTTTTAAATAATGCCAAATATAATATACAATGTTCCTCAGAGTTCATATAATATCGTAACAGATAACAGGAAATAAAGATTACCATACACTTTTTAATAGTTGCCAAATATTTTAGTGTTAGCACAAAACGTTAAATTGCCTTTAAAATAAGGATAAACTCAGTATTAAGACAAAAAAATATAAGAAATGCAGTGTTTTCTTCTCGTTTTGGCAAAGACTGAACGTCTGAAAACAACCATTAAATAGTTAAAACGACGGTCAGAGGAAGGGCCCACCTCCTGCTGTGTAAAATAATCATTGTAACAACACAATAATGTGTTAACTTTGTAAATGTACTTGAACTAAACGCGCACCGTTATGTAAACTCTTTTTACGCGTGGATTAGTAAAAACAGAAAGCGTCGATCTCGATACAAAACTGAACTTGAGACATTTCCCCGACACAATACGAATCATTTTCTTAAATTTAAAATAAAAAAACTTACCTTCACTCGACCTCGAAACATTAAAGTCCTTCAATTTGTCTTTTTCCAGCTCGACGTGGTCCTTGAACAGATGCACTGGGCAGTGGCTGCCCTCCGTTATGTCCTGCAGGTTTGTCTCCGGGCTGCCCAGCTCCCTCGCCCTCGTCAAGCCGCTCTCCAAAACTTCCCTGTACGTGATACTCTCTTTGCTGCTCTCCTTGGTTTTCGTGTCGAAAGATTTCGACACGAATGCCGTAAGTTCTTCCATGGTCGGGCTCTGTCGCTCAGTAGTGGTCCTGGTCTGGGAAATCCACCGTGAATTCTCAGTGTATACCTTACTGTCTCTATATGGCACTAGCACTGCTCACGGATACGCTCTTTTTTCGGAGGCTGGCAGCAGCAGCGATAGATAGAAGGGGTGGAGAGGAGGTGAGATCACTCCTGCTGTTGTGACTGTGTATTTGAGAGCACACTATTTATACACGGCCACCTCAGCCCAGCCCCCCCACCCCCTCTTCCCTCCGATCTCTGTGTCTTGAGCAATTACAGGCCGGCTCGACTTTGCAGAATTCAACTTTCAGCAGCTTTTTTTTTCTTCTTCTTCCACAAATCAATGATGGAGCTGATGGAGGCGGTTAATTGAATTACGGGGTCATTAAAATGCCTACGGTGGCTCACTCCTGGAGAGGAGGCTGTATATGGCTGTTATGTCTAATTAATTCGGCGAAAATTTAATTAACACGATTAGGAGATACAAATGTGTGGGATTGCCCCATGGTTTTTTTTGTGTTTGTTGAGTTGACAAATGTGTTTATGTGTCTGTCGATAAAGCACCTATAACCTCAGATGAGTGGACTCATAATTCTATAATGTGGAGTTTGTGCACAATTCTAAAAATCTATAAAAGCAGCCATGGACAGATTCAACAATATCAATCAGAAATTTAAAAATTAACTGAAAAAAACAAGGACTTGCTCAATCCTAAATATTTCGAAACATCACAACAGACTTCAATTACCTTCAGTAAAATTGAATTAGGCCCCAACCCTTTGTTTTCAACAAAAATTAGTGCAGACAAATTATATTTTCTTGCCATTTTAAAGTTATTTTCAGCTCTCCTGCCTACTTTAAACATTTAATCACATGAATCTAAATGCAAACTGTAAATCACGAGGAAAAGTGGCCAGCATGTAACAGCAACAAACACATATTCACGGGACAATGCTGTAATTAATATTTGGCTCTTATAAACTCTGGTCCCTTTTGAGTATTCACGTGTAATCCTTTGTGGTTTCCGGTTACAAATATGGGCTGTAAATCAATAGATATCAGAAGTGAAAAAATGTTCCCTCTATTTACAGGGTTTTCATGGGAATAAGTGAGCCCATAATGGCTTAACGTTATCTAAGTCGTTCATCAGTCCAGCACACAAACACAAAAGGCCGGGAGAGGAGTATGATCCCTTGGGTCCGCCGCCCTGAGCGGCCCGCCACTGTGAAAGTCTCATATCTCAGCCCTCTAATGACTCGGTTTGATGTCTCTCCATTTATCAGTGAGCCCGCTTCACATCACTGAGGCTGACGCACAAGTCGAGGTCTCTCCCTTGTGCCATGAACTGCGCCTTTTGTTGTTAATAGACCTAAATCCTCTTTAAGACGCAAATCTGCGCTCCCAGTCGTGTGCCTCGATATAAGCCTGCACAAAAGTGGCGTTTACAAAAGGCGCACGTGTGTGTAACGAAATAATCCACCAACAGGGGCTTCCTAAAAATAAAATTAATGGAAATATCTAACTTTTACGCACGGCATACGCATGTGCGAGCCAACTTTGGGATCTAAAAGAGAGATCATTTATCTTTATTTGTTCAGTTATTTTAATTTAAAATATATCAGTGTTGGATATGAGAACATAATAAGAACATGTGCATATGCAGAAATTAAAAAACAGATTGTGACATTTTCATCAGACGGTGGAAATAAATTGTTAATCAGCATAGATTTTTTTTTTAACTATTTAGTATTGTGTTTTGAACGGTGTATCCAACACTAAAGCTCATTTACAATTCTTCAGTGCAACAACATATTCATCCAGAATAATAAAGGAAAACATATCGCCAGAAGGCCTATAGGCTGCGCATGTTTAATATGAATGACGAACACAGTGCCCAATTAAATTAAGACAATGTATAGCACAATGTATCATTCTTATTTATTATTTTTTTTTTTTTACCACATTTCAATTTATTTTGTTTTTATTGAACGGTAGATTTTCCACTTCCATTTTTTCTAAAAATTAAAAAAATATATATATTGCTTGTAATCTCACAGTTTGGAGGCACGTGGTGTCCAATCAGCAGAAGCCTTGAGGAATATCAGAAGCAATCCAGGAGGGATGCTCTTTACGCACCAACGCTGGTGTCGCTACAGTTTAGTGGCCAAAAACTCTTAAAGGGGCCTCAATCATATTTTCACTTGCCGTTCATTCCCCCACGATCCCAACACCCCGCCTTCCCTGCTGCACGTGCGCTCCCGGAAAAAAAGCAGGCATGTTATTTTTAATTATTCAGTTGTTTATTTATTGTCAGTAATATTGTTATTAGTGTGGCCGCCCACATGACAGACTAGGGACATAGTGTGCGTGAAAGCAGCAATACATACAATTTACAGCAATAATAAAAAGCACATTATTATTATTATTATTATTATTATTATTATTATTATTATTATTATTATCAGTAGTAATGCTGTAATATAATTCAATTTAAATTCATGGTTTATTTTATATAGTTCCTTAGTGTCAGGAAATTGTATTTATTTAATCAATAAACAGTTTTTTTCTACAATAATCAGGCACTTTCTTTCTAATGATATATGTGATTATCAGCTTTGATTAATGTGGTCTGTACCTACCTAAATTATGTCTTACATGTTTATTCTCATTGCAACACCATTTGTGTATGTTCATGTTTATATCAATTGTACAACAGTTGCTTCCACCAAGTGATACCTTAAATAAATTGGACAATTAAAGCACATAATCACCAAAGCATTACTCAGACAACTACTAATACATTTTTTTTTTCCACTTTATTAAATCTACTGGAAATATTGTGAGTGCTAAGTAGACTTCCGCATGGCTGCAGGTTTCTTTACGTTGAGTTACAAGTGAATTATAGTCCTTGTAGGAGGTGACAAACGCTGTCTTTTACTGTCCATAAACCTACTCATGGCCTGATCGTCCATTTACTGCTAATTAGGGAGCTGAGGAATTCCTTCTCTACCTGCTTGTGAAGGCTTTGGAACATTATCAAGACATCAGCAGACTTAAATGAGTCTGTGCTGGCTGGAGGAGAGCAGAGAGAGAGAGAGAGAGAGAGAGAGAGAGAAGATGGGAGGGAGGGGGAAGAGACAGTGTGGAAGAGAGGGAGAGAAAGTGGGGGGACATGTTGTAGCTATGCAAAGCAATGAGCAAATTAGGATTGTGTTGCCCCCCATTGATCATACATCAGATTTAGACTTTTGGGCAGCATGTTGGATATTAGAATTGAACTGTGTTAGTGCCCTGTAGCCTGTGTGAAGGTTTGAAATCCCTCTGGTCCTGCTAGTATCCAGATTTAGAGATGAGGGGAAGGGAATACAAGGGAGGGGAGCAGCCGCTGCCTGCCTGGACACCAAGTCCTCACCCCGACAAATGCCACGACGCTGTTTCAACCTGTTCCCCAGACTAATCCCTCATGTGTGAGGCAATGGGTGATCCTAAATGCAGATCTTTGCTCCTGGAAGTTTGCCAAGATATTTTTTCCCTAATTTAATAAGAAGAGACAATATCTAAATCATTTAATTACTTAAAATTGGGCATTAGAGGATGATTTCTTTTCATTTAATTTTTTTTACTAATAACATTATGTTGGGCAAATTGTGTGTGCGTAAAAAAACAGACAGAAAGATAACAAAAGATGTTTTTACATGCACCCATGCTCGTCTCTCTGCACCATGCTTCAGTAAATCATAATATCTGACAGATGTGATTGTCTAAATGTTATACTTGGCCCCAAGAGAGCAGAGAAAGTTGTGAAAATTTAACTTAAAAAGCAACTACTGCACCTCCAGCTTCTAATATAATTTCCACGACCATAAAGCTTCTTTTAGAGCATGAGCGCGTATCTCCAAATATCATCATCTGATACTATAGGGACAGGGGAGCAGCGGAAAAAAATGCAATAAAGTGGTATACTTCAATCTGATTCAGCAATGCAGAGTTGCTGTACAGATGTACAGAAACAGAAAATTGGATTTTTCCCCTCGTAGAAAGATTCAAACCTTTCTTGTGAGGAAGAGGAGGGTTTGAACTGGCTGTCATGTTAATGACAGTGATTGTGTGTTTGTTTATTAGACTCCTCTGGCTTGTCTGTGGGGTGCAGGGATCTCGCGGTTGCTACATTGTCTGGTTGCCTTCATTTAGGTCCTTTTTCCAGTGAGCTGCAGCGGTCCACGGAGACTACAGGCTGTTCTGTGTTCAAAAAGCCTTGTCTGCCATCTAAATGAGGCTTTCGAGGCAAAAAAAAAAAAAAAAAAAAAATTCAACATGAAAATACCACAATGTGCTGAACATTAGCTCGCACTCGACTGGGATGTTTTGGGAATACGTTGGTTCTCCTTTTTGGATTGTTATTTTTTCCTGTGTATTCTCTACAGTAACTGCTATCTACCCACAGGGCACCGGGGCCTCTTGTTGAGGAAAAAAAAGGCATGAAATTGACATTATACCCTTAAATGCAGTGCAGATTTGCAGGGAAAACACAGTAATCCACTGACAATGTTTGAAAATCAAACACATACTCCTCTCTCTGTCTTTCTCTCCTTAACAAGCTGCTTTTCAGGTTAAATATATACTCATTAATTACTAGCATCTCCTTCAAATCGTTTCCATTCATTTATGCCAAAAAAGAGATTTTCCTCAAGTCCCTAACGATACTATTGTTCTTATGGTCAAATACTCTGGGGAAATGCAACATTTTATACAAATCAATAGCGTTCAAATAATTCATGGCTGATCACATGGTGTTTTAGCTCCTTATTTGCAGTAGAAAACTGTGTTTTGTTTGGCTCCCAGAGGGCAACATGAAAGACCCGGGGAGAGGCGGGGAGAATCGGGAATGGAACTGAAGAGAGTGCATGAGGATAATAGGAGGACATTGATCATTTGGGTGCACGAGAAGACAACTGAACCTGTGAGCCGAAGCTAACAAGATGCATCATTTATACATTATTTAGACGTGTCTGGGCTCCTCGTGTGCATTTTGTTACATTAGGTTTGCATCATCATCTCAGGAGGGGAGACAGCGCGGTGACCTGAAATGATGCGAAGAAAATGCTGTTTATGTAATTGTCTAATTTTTATTGTTCATGCACCAGCAGAGAAGAAGAAGAAAAAATATTATAAAACAACAACCAACAGTCCTGTTTGATGCTGATTTGCTTCAGTGTTGTCCATTTGAGATTACTATTGTGGAGCGAATAAATCCCAATTTGGGCAGTGTTAGTCAGTCACAGCTTGTAATAGGAATTAATTTTGTAAATGTGGAGATGGATCAAGTTCCTTCTTGGCAGGGAAACCATCCCACAGACATGTTAACAACGTCTTCAGAGACCAATGAGGCCCATTTACAATAAGTGTCTGTTTTAAGTCGCTTGCTTTGTGTGTGTGTGTATGTGCACGTCTCACCACAGCGGGCTATAAGGGGTCCCTCTGGTGTCAGCCGGAGAGCGGCCATTTGAGGCAGACTGCC
The DNA here is from genome assembly GCA_916701645.2 of Sebastolobus alascanus. Lineage (NCBI taxonomy): Eukaryota > Metazoa > Chordata > Actinopteri > Perciformes > Sebastidae > Sebastolobus > Sebastolobus alascanus. Next base: position 7,397,501 of record CAKAOJ020000059.1, read on the forward strand.
TTTTGTGGAGTGATGCTACACTTTCTCAATCACACAATTAAAGCCTGAGAAAAAGAGAGAGCGACTGTCTTCTGTTCACAGTGCACAGAGCGAAAGAGAGAGGGAGAAAGCATCTTTTACGGAGTGATTTATGTTGTGGTGTTGAGAAAAGAGGAGTCCTTGATAGATGACTTCATTAGATTTAATTAACAGAAGCGAAGACCCGACACAGACAGAGGAGAGACAGAAGGGGAGAGAGTGGATTTGAGGGGGGATTGAGGGATAAAAAAAGGTGAAGAGAAGGGGTCTACCCAGGAAAACAGAGAAGTAGAGCAGAGGGAGAAAGGGTGAATGGAGAACAGATGCCCGAGATTAGGATGAGAATGGCGATGCATGAAGAAGAGGCTGTGTGTTGAGAGGTTGTGATCAGACAGGAGTAGCTGGGACTCAGAGGAAAGCCAGTGAGTCCCCATAAAACCCACTACATAAAGCTCAGTGGCCCGTTTAGGAGAGGGGGCACAAGCCAGAGTGTGCGCATACTTGTGCATCGAACAACACTTGTGACACACCCACATGTGTGTGTGGGGGTAAGACTGATCCGGCATATGCCGCAGGCTGTGTCTGTTGGCTGAAGGCAGGCTTTGATGGGCCAAATCACTGCCTCTCTCCTATCAGACATGTCTATCATCTCATCCCTTTGAATTTCTCATCTCTCTTCCAAAGAGGCAGAGGCCAGAGCTGCAGTGACTACAGTCAAACCCGAGTCCACGTTCTGTCGACCTCAAACCTAGTTTGACGTCTTTAGATGTGCTGTTTAGACAAGTCAAAAATATTGCTTGCCACTCTTCTTAACTGTACTCTGTAAGAATGGCAGGCAGTATTTTTGACTTATCATGCTGTGCCTCAGCTTTGACATTTTGGGCATCTGCTGGACATATATAGACAAGCACTGCCACTAGTTAGGAAATGCATTTTTTTAGCACTGAAAGAAGGTGAGCGGCCGAGGGGAAGCGTGTTAGAGTCAGATGCAGGTGGACAAGGAAGTCTGAGATAGACGGGAATAGAAAATTGCATTTTTTTCAGCAGAAGCAGTCAAAACGTCATGTGTTTGGTATTAGCATAGAGGCAGCCGTCAGTTAAAGGGGACATATCATGCTCATTTTCAGGTTCATATTTGTATTTGGGGTTTCTACAAGAACATGTTTACATGCTTTAATGTTCAAAGAAACACACTATTTTTCACATACTGTCTGTCTGATTATACCTGTATTCACCCTCTGTCTGAAACACTCCGTTTTAGCGACTGTCTCTTTAAGAAAAACTCCAGTCTGCTCTGATTGGCTTGCGAGAAAAATATTGCGCACCTTTGCAAAGGTAGTTCTCAAGCTGTGGGCGATATATTCTAATGAGCCTGCATGTGACATAGGAAGTGTAGCCAAATCTGAATGGCTTGTTGAATCACGTTTTCTGATCTATAGTCAGTCCACAAAAACTGACTGGGTTGTCTTATTTCACAGTTTGTTCGTTGAGTTTTTCATCATATGTCCCCTTTAAAAGATGAGAACTTTGTAAACAAGTCATGAGATCATAATTATGTCCAATCAGTAATGAGGAAACCACTGACAGGCCATCATTATCAGTAATAGATAGTGTTGTAAAATGATTGGTATCATTGGTTATTCAGCTACATGTTAGATTATATGTTCCTTATGTGTTGTGGTCAGTGGTATATGCCCTCTCTAGACAGTCATTATAAGCTGCCAGTTGATAGCTCAGTGAGCTGCTGTAGGCAGGGAGCACCTGTCACTACTCATCCATCCATCCTTGTCTGCTTAAACTCTGCTCTGATGGAAGGAAGATGACCGTCAGAAGACCACAGCAGCCTCACCAGCTGAGAGCAATAATTAATCTAATTATCCCTCCCAATTCATTTCAAGCACCTAATATATAGGTGCAGGCAGCACAGATGTGAAAAAAGTCATATTAAATATAGAATATAACAAATTTGCAGAGAAATTCCTGATCTTTTTTTTCTTATTTTAATGACATCATCCCTCTTTCCGTTCCTCCTTTCCTCATCCATCCATCTCGGCTCAGATGGATTCGGGCACCAAACACGTGGTCACAAGACATGAATGGGTAATCAGTAGGTATTAGTGCGTGTTAACAACCCCTGAGCTGAAAGACGATTCCCCTCTCGATATTAAAGAGATAACACAGCAGAGGAGCAAAAAGCAAATGGCCCTAAGCCTCCAGCTATGATCCCCTCCAAAGTTGTTTTCCTGGAAAATTAGGCGATTGACTAATGGTGTAAATGCTGTTAATTACCGGCACCAGTACCCCAAACAGTCGTCTCTGCCTGTAACTAATAAGAAATCAATTAGCTAATGAATTGGTCATTAAGTGGAAAGCTCATCTTGGCCGAGGTATTTTTTTAATGATTATTTTTTTGCCTATGATCCTGGCTAATTGCCGTTGTCATACGGCGCTCTCAGCTTTCAGCATGCCTAATGAAGCTTCATTAGATCATAACTGGCACTCTTGGAAGATTCGCGGGCAAACCTGCTTCCCAATTATTTTTAATTGCCAGACATTCTGCACAAACAAGTGCTGCTGCACCTTGCGGAACAGGAGAGCTCGGGCTGGCTGCGCTGTGTTTCCTTCATGACTTCATTTGAAGCGATTAGAGCGTGGGGCAGGGTCGCCGCCGAGCTGCTGTTGTCTGCGGCGGATTTAAAGAGCCCATCAGCTCAAACTGCTGGGCTCATTGTTGCGCTTCCTTCCTCACTTTGATTTGGACTGGAGGAGAAAAGCTGCTGCTTCCAGCGGGGCTGAACGTGGCTCTGTGTCGCCCGTGTGCACAGACACTGACGGACACATTGTGTCTGCTTGTAATGCGCACAGACAAAGAGCGATGCATGCATTTAACTGGCATTTCTGTGCAATTACAAAAGCACAGACAGAGACAAACACAAATATATAAACACGCACACACACACACACTGCCTGCACCATCATACCTGTACATGTGTCAGCTGACAAAAACAAAGGAGAGAGAGCATCCCTCCCGGGCATGAATAATTAAGAAAAGACAAAAGAGCCTTGTTTTTTTTTCCTCCTGTATCTCCTTCTTTTGTGTGTCTAGTAAACCCCAGTGTAGTGTACTCTGAGTTCTCCCCTAATAAGATGGAGGATCAGGCTCTCCATGGTGCTCACACAACACATGTTTCCAATCTGACCCCGAACAAGTATCTCTCTCGAACGTGAAGAGGCGTGTGGTGAGAATAGAACTGCTGAAACTCTGTCACTCCCGCAGGTGCTTTTCGACAGTTTATCCCGAATTTGCCCTTCCCTCAAACGTCAGGTCTTTTCCTCTACCATTGCTCTAGATGACAAACACAAACAATGCAGCTTCAATGGCACAGGAATGTTTTGTTTCGCTGGTATGAGCAAAGAGACAAAAGAATCCAAAATCAACTGTTCTCAAAACAATATTTGGGAAGCTCAGACTCAGTTCAATTAGGCTGGGAGCTACATAATGTCAATACCACCTGTGCTTGTGAAGATTCAAGCAAAGGCATATTTGTCCAATCACAATGCTCTTTTTGCCAAAACATTGTGCGTTTGAGAAAACAGCCAATCTTTCTAAATTCCAGGGCCTTGATATTGTGGCCAAGGCCTCTGATTTGCAGTGATGCCAAACACCTCACCTCTGCTCTGTATATGTGTGTGTGTGTGTGTGTTCTGTGTGTGTGTGTGTGTGTGTGTGTGTGTGTGTGTGTGTGTGTGTGTGTGTGTGTGTGTGTGTGTGTGTGTGTGTGTGTGTGTGTGTGTGTGTGTGTGTGACAAACTGAGAAGAGGGCCGGGCCTACTTCACTGGCACGCTGCAAGTTTGATGGTGGATGAATGGCACTCCAGATGTCTATCAATATTTAGCAGTAAACATCCCGGTTGCCCTGGCAGGCGGGGAGACATGGCAGCTGAGAACATGAGGTGGTGCAGCTATGAACTGTTGACTTTCAGTTTAACTGGTTAAGCTGGAAGGTAAAGGATCTCTGGAGCTGGCAGTGCCAGGCACAGCTGTGACACTTTGCAGCCTCAGATTTGTTGGAGAAAGACAGTTTTTTTTTTTTTTTAAAGGAGCAGGCCATTCACCTGGATGTCATGACCCCACACGACCCCACCCTATGTTGCCCTCTTCCTCTGTCTCTGTTTGTATGTCGTGTGGGTGTGGCTCTCTCCTGATAAGGGCTCATTCACCACACCTGTCCTGTCTGCATAGCTGCCTTCCATCTACTCATCAACTCCTATCTACGGAGCCTTCAAATGAAACTCGTGAGCTTGTGTTTTCAACATGGGAAGTCATACATATTATGCTTGGTGTTTAAGTGGTTAAATCGCGAGAACACCGCTGCAAAGCAACGGCAATATTAACGTTACTGTCGGCGTCTAGAAGCCACAGAGGCTAACAATTTAGCAAGCTAGCAAGTGGGTAACATAATGCAGGAAATGCAAAGGCATAATGACAGAGGAAAAAGATGAGGCCGTTGGGAATATCAACATTTTCTTCAGATATATTATAAAATTAAAAAGAAAAACAAACTAACTTCCTTGGCCTCCACCATTTCTGACAACGTCAACAGACACCTCACAACTCCTGAACTTGGAGCTTTCAGAAACTTTCCACCTACGAGGTTGTGAATAAGACAAGAGGGGGGCGTTCATATGGACTCTTCTCGTGAGCACGGTAAACACGACCCCATTTGAAGGCACCACTACTCCGGTTCTCCATCCACTCATCGCCAGATCATTGTTTCAACTCTAGTGGTAGATACTTGCGATCAGGCCCTTCCTAGTGATATTTCCTAGTGAATGTGTTTTTGTGCCTTATCATACAACGTTTTCTCCTGTGCCTAGGATCACTGCATCTCCACCTGCCTCCCAGCATGTCCATCTACAGCAGAAATACACGTTTACAGCCTGGTACAAAAACAGTTTTGGTCTATATAGCTAATTTACCAGTTTATGATAACTGTATGAGGGGGGGTGAATTTTCATATAACTCACCTGTTTGAATTATATTAAAGCTGAAAGTTTGGCATAATTGAGGCCGTGGCCGCTTTGAGTGACAGGTGGGTGTCGTACCAGGTCGCTAGCTGATAGCTGTCTGCTCTGCTGTGTCACCTAGGCCCGCCTCAGCTCCACTAACTCTCAACCTCTTTGCCCATTTTTGGGTTACTTGGGAGTTAGGCTGTGTCGTCAAGATGGCGACGGCCGGGACGATTGCAATAAATCAAATTCTCTTCAAAACCTCACTCCCTGTGTTCTGTGTCTGCGTTTGGGTCCTCATTTCACAATGCAGCAGTTGTGTATTCTGATACAAAAATTGCGGCCCTCTTTTGATCCCAACAGCAGAAAATGCTTCTGGTGATAAAAAAAAAAAGAGAAGAGAAATCTGAAGGAAAATGGAAAACAGTGCATGTATATGGATTTCCCCCCAAATTTTCATTTGCTTTTTAATAATCAAAACAAAAACAGATGAACTCCTGTATGAAACTGAGTGAATGCAAAAGGTCAAAAAATTACAACCCGCGTTTCCATCCATCCATTATCTGTAAACGCTAATTCTATTCAGGGTCGCGGGGATGCTGGAGCCGATCCCAGCTGACATTGGGCAAAGGCAGGGTACACCCTGGACAGGTCTCCAGACTATCACAGGGCTGACACATAGAGACAGACAACCATTCACGCTCACATTCTTTTTTTTTTAGGTACTCTATTGATCCCCGAGGGGAAATTCAATTTTTTCACTCTCTTATTTTACACAGTACATAGTACACACAGGCCCGAAATACACACACACATGCACAAACAGGACCTATATACATGCATTAATGGAGAGATGTCAGAGCGAGGGGGCTGCCCCTGACAGGCTTCCCGAGCAGTTGGGGGTTTGGTGCCTTGCTCAAGGGCACCTCGGCAGTGCCCAAGAGTCAAACTGGCATCTCTCCAGCTACCAGTTCACACTCAGTACTTGGTCCATGTGGGGACTTGAACCGGCGACCCTCCGGTTCCCAAGCCAAGTCCTTATGGACTGAGTTACTGCCGCCCCCTTTTTTTTTTTCTTTTTTTTTCACACCTACGGGAGATTTAGAGTCAACAATTAACCTAACCTGCATATCTTTGGACTCTGGGAGGAAACCGGAGCACCTGGAAAAAACCCACGCTAACACGGGGAGAACATGTAAAACTCCACACAGAAGGGCCCCAAGCCAGGTTTGAACCTGCGTTTATGTCATTGATATTCTAAAAGCTCATTCACGCTTATTTAAAGCTACAATCTATAACATTTATCGTGTTTCAACCACAGCAGAGATGACGGAGCATCTAGCGTGACTTGTGTCAAGTTGTTTTACGTAGTTGTTGTTGGTTTACAGTGACAATGTCATCAACCAACCAATGTTAATGTAGATCATTTAATGAAATGAGATTGCACTGACAAACAGGTGGAACCCGACAAACCTGCTCAACAGTCTCAAGTCAGATGACATTTGTTATTTTTAGATTCAGAAAAACACAAGTCTCTCTCTCTCCCTTAAACCTACACACTTGCTTGCACACACACACACACGCTCAAATCACATTACAACACATCTAATTGACGTTTATGATGCAGAGGAGAGCATATGCTCGTTGAGCCAATTGAATCATTAGAAAAGCACACAGTAGGCCGAGGACCTGCCAGAATTGTAGCTGAGGAAAATATGCAAAGGCCTGGATTCCCTGTCCAAGACCGTTACTGAGACGAAGCATGTAAACACGTCGACACACTGAAACATACATTTCACATGCAGTGTGACATTCTTCCGTTATGCAAATCCAACATTGGGTTGTGTGGTTGTAGCCAGGTCTGTGTCGTGATATCTCCCCACATCTCACTCCCCCCCCCCTTTTTTCCTGAGAGCCGGTTGAGCTCTGACATCCTCGCACGTCCACACATTCTGTCTGACATCGGGCCCCGTGGTAAGATGCTCCTTGACCGGCCTTGATCCACACGGGAGGGTGTAAGTGGAGGGGAAGTAAGATAGACAGGAGCAAAGACAGCCCGTCAGAGTTAAAGGCAAACAGACATTAGGCTTTCCAGAGCCGCAGTTGCTCTCTCTGACTCTCCTCCGCTCAACACTTTATAAAATTTACATGACGCATCAGAAAGGCCACAAGAGCCTCTTTGATTGTGGAACTATGCCTGAAAAATACACCAGTCGCCATCTTTTTCTGGTGGAAAAGCTGGGAGACAAAATGAAAATACTTGGCGTTCACACGCTCTCGTTCCCAAACAACACAGCGCGCTCAAAAAAGGCGAAAGACAGAGATATAGTCATAGACACAACACACAGAGACACACATTGACTTGCACGCAGGCTTCACTCTGTGCGTCTGTGAAACAGTGGGATGCAGCTCCTCAGTGTCATCTCCAATCGCTGTGATCTAAATGTATAAGAATTGATGGCGCCTTCCACCAAATGCTGTTACGGGGGACCTGGTTTGTTTATTTAATGAAGCCAGTGTCACAGTGGATCTGCGTCCTTGCCTTTCGAAACGGTGGCAGGTGTTGGTGGCAGATTTCCCTCAAACAGGGCCACTGAATTAACAAATCAAATTAACATAACACTGGCGTCAGATCTGGGGGCCTCTTTCTCTGGCACGGCTGTCCCTGTAGTTTGCCTGTACGGACGCTCCCCTCTTGTGTCCAGATGTCACCACAGTGCCAGCTTCCTCTGCCCAGAAACCACTAAACATGGCCCAGGCTGGAGCTAAAACAAATCACAAGGGGGCAAGGACAGAGCAGTTTCCTGACTACTTGAGTCAAACTTTTTCATCACGGCAACACATCCCATCACTACATCTCTTACTTGTTGAGGTTTACATACACGGTAGTCTTTATGGCTATAATGCTCTCACCATAGGAAGCGAGAAGTTTAGCTAACCACTGCAACAAAGAGGGACATGAAATTATCACTCTGATCAGTCTGATTGGATTCACTGACAAGCTTAATTTTGACAGTGTGTGCTGAGATTACAAGACACTGGGGCTACTGGTGATTGTAGCTGGATAGAACTAAGGTGGAATCAAATTACCAAAAAGGGGTAAGTGGATTTGAATACACTGGAATGGATGAAACTGGACTGTGATGGACTGGACAGCGGTGGATTTAAAGTAAACAGAAGGCTAAATTCATCTGTTTGTCATCTAGTCCTTGATTATCTTAAAGGACCTGTGTGTAACAATTTAGGGGATCTATTGGCAGAAATTGAATATAATATTAACTAGAATGGCACTCGGAGAGCGCAGACCTCCGCCAAGCTGCCCGAGTACGATTGCCCCCCATCTCCGTTCAGCTTGCGCCATCATCCACGTGTAATTTTGTTTATGTTGAGATCAGCTGTACGTAGCGGAGCATCGTAAAACACTTCATTCAAACTGGACGGAAACAAAGTAAAACTCACCTAAACAGTCGTCGTTACTCTTTCCAACAATCACCAAGTGTGCTTTGGTCGAACGCAACTGTAATTTCACCGAGTTTAATGTGAAAAAACACAGAATCTCCACTCCCTCCACTCTCTCTCTGTCCCTCTGTAGGCAGAAGGAAAGATGTAGGCTGACACGTCATGAACGCGTCATCAGTTACACTGCGCATGTCTTAAAGCCTGTGGTGTTAATGCACAGGCTGAGCGGAGTAATTAAAAAAAATTCCCGAAGCCGGATCATGATCCGGATCGCCACCAAAATCTCATGGATTTTTCGTTGTGCCACACCCCTCCAAAAAATTTCATTCAAATCCATCGCAGACTTTTGGAGTTATCCTGCAAACCAACAAACCAACAAACCAACAAACCAACAAACCAACAATCCAACAAACAAACCAACGCCGGTGAAAACATAACCTCCTTCCTAGGCCTTCGGCTTTGGCGGAGGTAATAAGTACATTTCTTTAGTGTATAATCACCTGAAAATAAGAATCGTTGTGTTTTCGTTACCTTAGAATGAGCCGTTTATATCGGCTATAGGTTTATATACCTGGGGAGCGGGTCCTCTTCACGGAGCTGGCCACCATGTTTCTACAGTAGCCCAGAACGTCAAACCACTGTGTTAACTTGGTTGCAATCTGCAACCTCACCACTAGTAAATCCTAAAAAACATGCAACTGCATCAAACTGCTCAGTTCAATCCAGCAGAAAAGATTTGCCTTCTGGAAAAATTCAACAGTTTCAAGGACATTTTACTGGAAAAATTCCGTGAAGCGTATAAAAATACAGAAAACTCCCAGTAGCATAACATTTCATAGCAGTGCAAACTTGTAGCCAGCCCAGTCGCCAGGAAAAAAAATGTTGGCATTGTACGTTTCTGCAAACCACAGGATATGTTGAATGTGGAGGTTTTTGCATTCGGTCAGAACAAGTGATGTAGTACAATCGAACGAGTTATTGAAAGTTACATGGTATAATAACAAGCAAGAAAGGGCAGGAAGGAAGAAGGGTGTATGGGTCAAACTAACGCAAGCCATTCACCCAGGAGACAACTGTTCGTGTTCTGTGTGAAAACAAAAGTAAACGTTGACTTTGTGCTTGTTATGTCACAATGTCACGCTTGTTATGTAAGAAAGTCCGCTAAGGCCGATTTTATTTATTTACGCTAGTTACGTTGTTACGTTATTCTTTTAAAACAAACCATGATGTTTTTCCTAACCTTAACCAAGTAGTTTTGTTGCCTAAACCTAACCAATCGTTTCACAATGTTAACCACAAGGCATTGTGCCTTTCTGCAAGTGTGGTACGAGGCTGATATGAAACATATTTATGAAACTTTTTTTACGGTCAGAAACATTGACATTCAACATATCCCGTGGTTTGCAGAAACGTACAATGCCAACTTTTTATCTGCCGACTGGTTTGCTGTAGTATTTGTGCTCACTCGTCAGTCAGGCTCAGGATAGTTTCCTCACACAAATGAAAACGACGTCTTCACCTGTATATTTCCAACAGGTTACTGGTCAGTCTTTATTTTTGTGGAACTGCCCAACTAGCATAATCTAAGGGTAAAATGAAGACTGACATACATACAGACAGACCAGACTAAAATATCTTCATGAAACCAGACCCTGGTTACATTGGAACAATTAAAATGCAGCCTAGTATCAAGCATACTGTTTGATTCTGCACCTCACGATTTATGTCCAACACTGCATCGGTGCCAACACAGAAAGAAGTGTGTCCTACAAGTAGCGAGGTGGATAGAGTGCAGAGGTTGAGGTGATGGATAGGCTGGAGTTTGTGTCCCGCTAAACAGGCATGCAATCTATGTTCACGTTTTAATTAATCGTAACCACGAGTGTTTTAGTGTTTTAGTAGTTTAGTAACCCTAACCATGCCTTAGCCATAATTTGTTTGCCATAACCACAATCTTTCCCTAACCTTAACCATATGGAAGTTTCCATGTGCAGATCTTGCATGGAAACTTTGATTGATTAACATTCATGTGGTGTTGTGTTTCTGACCAGCTGATGAATTTAAGTCCAGTAGTCAGTCACCTTTTTGCTTTGTTTTGGTCTCTACCAACTCCCGAGATAAATATCCGTCTCTTAACTGCTTAATGTGTCACTATGTTCACCAGCTAGTCGATAACTGGTAGTATGAAGTGGGATTACAATGAAAACAGCTGCCTGCTCCTACTGGAGATGGCATTGACGGGAGCAATGAGACTGAACCAAAACAGTAAAGTTGCAGGTCATGAAACCAAAGCAATGAGCTGAAAGTAACTAAAATGTATGCTCAGTGTACTCAAGTCTATTAGGGCGTGGAAACTCCAATGTTCCAACATACATAAGTAATAGTCACAAAATCTACATATTTATCAAGAGTAAAGGCAACATTTTGTACTTTAGCTTGTATTTTATATACCGTTTGGTAGCTAAATCTATAGCAATTTATCATATTTTATGAGCCAGTCATATTTTTTGGTGTTCAAATCATAATTCATTTGACTTGCCTGAGCTAAACAGGACTGTGCAGCGGAGTGAATATGGATCCTGCTGCTTGCAGACGTAATGTATCTTTACGGAAAAGCAGAAGCGTCTAAACTGACTGTAAACTGGCTGTCACAGTCATTTATGGCCTCCCTATCCATCGACCTGATGTTGTGGATGCGCTGGCAGCACAAACAGAGACAGCCCACAGACTGTCTCCCAGTGTTAAAAACAGTTAGCAGCCTTTAGCTGTATTAAACAGAATATTAATGGATTCGGAATGAGACTACCGAGCGCCATTAAAACCTCAAAGTGAGTTGATATGCAGATATAGATTCCATTACCTCCATTTACCTTGCCTTTTATTCACCCGCTGACAGTGGTAAACAGAAAGCAAAGAGCTTAAAATGAACAATATTCATTATTACGGGTAAAACTGATTGTGACGTTACATTTTCTAATCACCTAATCTCGCAGCAGACTGCCTCTGCCAACAACACTTCAATGACGCTACCTGTCCCCGGGAAAACATTCAGAGTGAAGGCACACGTCCAACTGACTCAGTGTCACACACGCAATCACAAAATGAAGCTGGACACTGGAGCTCTACGGTATAAATGACACGAGTTCTGATAGAATGCAGGAGTTTTTTATTCATAATTATTGGTTTCAGTCTTCTACATAACACGCTCTGCGGTACGTTGGATAAACAGTGACGGCTTGGAGAGTTATGCTAATGGATGTGTACAGTGACAGCGGATGGCTCAGTCAATCACAAACACCTCTCATCTCATAATCACAAGCCAGAAGCAGGCCAGGGATGCCTGCTAGACACACTACGGCACAACACTGACAAATATAATGATCAACAATCTGCAAGAAACGTGACAGAAGATCCAGACTCAGAGATGTGTCGTCACCGCCGCGGCTGTGCCCACATATTATTTCAGAAGTAAGCAAATAGGGAAGATTGCCTGCGTTTAATGACAAAAGAAACCCCAAATCAGCCGCAAAATGAAAGTTTGCGGATCCCTTTAACAAAGGAACACCAAATCTGTCTGAGTATTCTCTAATTCCCCGCTGTTGGGAGTTTGGGGGGGAAAACACAGCAGCAGCCACAGTGCCTCCCTCAGCTCTGTCCATTTCCATAAATGCTGCCGGCTGTCTCACCTACACCAGAAACACTGCTAGGCTAAATGCCCTGGCATATCATTTCCCTCTTTCTCTCCCTCACCTATTCCGAACCAAATGTTCATTACCATGCAGCCCTGCCTCGGAGAAGGAGGAGGAGAAAACGACTAAGAGTACAGAGCTGAGATCATTGACAGCTTGATGTGACGAAGGTCAATTGAAATAACAGGCTTTTGTGTGTTTATATTTAAAATGGGCCACTTGTGTCGGGCTGTTCTTGGCTCTCCGCGGAAGGGGAAGCTGGGGAGCACTGTGGCTATAAGGGCTGTGTTGAAAGTGTGAGGCCGACATACACACACACTCGCTCGCTGTAATGAGCAGGTTATGCTAAGGCACAGGCTGCTAAAATCTGTAATTATAATCAACCTCTCTCTCCACCTCTCCCTCTCCCCCTCATCTCCATCTCCCTTCCCTCTCTCTTTCTTTTTTTCTGCCTACATCAGTGAGCAGGCATCAGGGAATCCTTCACTAAGCACCGGAGGTAATGAGTTTATTGATTAACATGCAGAGATGAAGCGGCTCTCTCAAATTAGTGTTGTTTTACATTATTAGATGGACTCGGGGCACTTCAGAGCGCTACAAGACCATTACCTCATCGCAGTCCCAAAACTCACATATGCATCCACTCTATTACTTAACATTAAGTAGAAAAACAGTGTTGCAAGGTGTTTGGACTTTTGAGCATCCCAAGCTGTTTTGTTCACGGCCAACTAGTTTCTATATAAATAGTTCTGTGGTAATTTTTGATGAATGCCGCTCTCTGTTTTGAATGTGTTTGTTTTTGTATGCAGGTAGGGTGTGTGCTCTGTCAGACGACTGGCAGCTCTGCATCTGGCAAACCATCTGGATGAGGAAGATCACATGTGACCCACATAACTGGTGTGTGACCCCACTCTCTGACACCCTACAGTAACTGCACCAGAAGTAGTAAGAAGAGGCAGATGATTGTTAGGATTTATTTGGATGGAGAGAAGGGATGGATGGATGGATTAATCAAATTATACACTACTTAAAACGTGTTTAAATAGTTTGATTGGGTCAAAAATGTAGTCTTTTGTCTTCATCTATAACTAAAAGGGGGGAGATTTTCGGTGGCAATGATGACATGGAAGTGTGTCAAATATGACTGAGGCAATTAGGTAATAAATACATTCATAAAAGAAATTTGTATAGGCGCATAGGTTCTCAAACTATGTTTGCTTGAAACTAAGGGTAGAGTTTAATTCATTCATGCATAAATGCATTAGCAAATATGTTTTTTTTTCTCTGCATTATGCTTAAAGATTAGTTTAGAACTTTGAGACATTCTTAGCAAAATAGTACAGCGCAGTACCAGTGAACAGGCAGAGGAGCAACAAGCCACATCAAGGTGTGGCTTCAGAGTCTCTTTCTGCCAGAATCACCAACAGATTCAAGATACCATAAATCCAGTTTTGGAACAAATATTAAAACTTATGTTTTTTATGACTGGGTCAAAGTTCAAACGGAAAGTATTTCCGCAAGAACTAATGAACATTTATTTACCATGGACAGCAACAACTTTAACAGCTTTATTTTTTACTTTCAAATGCTTAAAGGACGAGTGTGTAACAATTAGGGGAATTTATTAAGAGAAATGGAATATAATATTAATAAGTATGTTTTCTTTAGTGTATAATCACCTGCAAATAAGAATTGTTGTGTTTTTGTTAGCTTAGAATGAGCCATTTATATCTATATACGGAGTGGGTCCTCTTCACAGAGCCGGCCACCGTGTTTCTACAGTAGCCCAGAACGGACAAACCAAATACTGGCTCTAAATGTTGCCAAATCCTACACACTGCACTGTTAAGTTTATTTGATTATATGAAAATTATATTTTCCTATGAATTGAAATCTTTATGCCTAACAGTGGGTGAAATGAGACTTACATTTTCACTCTTCTGGCCTTGTTAACCTATTTCGCATCTCAAAAAGGCAGCCTTGGGACCAGGAGGTTGCTGGTTCAAACCCCAGACCTGAAGTATAAATTTGGGCCAGGAAAATGAAAGAGCAACACTTGCCCGTCCTGCATTACCACCACTGAGCTGCCCTTGAGCAAGACCCCCAAACCCCCAGCCGCTCCAGTGGAGCTACACAGTTGCCAACAGATAAGTCTGTGGTTGTACTGTGCAGCTTCCAGGTGTGAATGTGAGAAACTGTTTCCATAATAAAGGTAACAAAAAATGGGGTTGGTCTAATATAACTGTCCCAGCACAGTGCCACTGGATTTGATGACCATTGTCCAAGCAGTAATTTAACTAAATGTCTCTTGTAACGTCCCTTCCTTCATAGTGGAAGCCGTACACAGAGAAAAGTCACACTGCCATATGACCCCCACCCCTCTTCAACAACACAAACACACAAACACAAATCCATTTAAACAGCCTGTCATGTACTCTCAGTGCATCACACACTCATCCTCCAGGAAGGTTACCCACGCTCACCACTCAGCCAGAGGGGAGTCCCTCAACTCGGGCTTCCCCCTTTTGCCACCTGGATGCTTCCTCTGAAGGTTCCTGGCGCGCGGCATGTCAGAGGCGCTATGAAGACACCAGCGAAAATGGCAGAGCAAAGGAGCGGCGTCAATCTCTCACCGCCGGTGCCTCTCTCGCGCCACTTTGATGTGATGGCTGCTCTTTGCTTTGTGATTCGGAGGAGCTGTCAGATTAGTGGGCCTGTCACGGGCTCTGTCTGCTTGTCTGTTGGGCTTGACAGAGCCTGTGATGGAGCACAGACTAAACAAAAGGGCTATCACCTTCCCGGCGCTCGACCGCACTGCTCTTTCATATACGAGAGGAAGGGAGGAGAAGGCTTCCATCCTCCGTGCAGAGAAAGGAGGAGGAGGAGAGCGTGTCACCCTTCAGCCACCATCAAAAAAGATGTGAGCGGGAAGAAAAACACAAGCGATTACTAAACCTATCTGTATATCTACTGCATCAACATCTGTCTAAATACGTAGATACATCCTTCCAATACTGTACAGGCATATTTACACTCATACATGTATGAGTATATTCACAAAACGTAAGACATAGTGTGTGAATTTGTACAGTAAGTCCCTGCTGCATGGACTTCCTTTTCCTTTTAAACACAGCTGTTACTTGAAATGAGGCATAGAAAAAGTGATCCATTCTCCGGACACCTGGCGCCCGCAGTCTACAGGTGCAGTGTGTGTGTGCGTGTGTGTGTGTGTGTGTGTGTGTGTGTGTGTGTGTGTGTGTGTGTGTGTGTGTGTGTGTGTGTGTGTGTAAATGTTTCAATGAGGTGAAACAACACACTAATGAGGAGAGAGTGATCACTGCTGACACAGCCAGGCTCACACGGTAATATGAACTTCCTGTTTCAAGTAATTTTTATTTCCTGTTTGACTTGTGCTGTAATTAAGAGGCCATGGGCCTCGACATGCAGTTACTGCAGCCTGCATTTACTGTGTGCCTCTGCGGACAAGTTCAGCACAAAAATGCAGTCCACATTAAACACATCACCATCTGTAAATCAAAACAAATGATTGGAGAGATTGCCTCTAGCAACAGATAAATATGTGCCATCCAGGTACTTGTGAAGCACAGCGGACTCATTTAGAAACGCTTCTATTTTCTATTAATAACTGTTGGCAATGCAAGGTCATTAATTTTTACCCTTCAACAGTATGTTGACATGGACATGGCCAAATTCTCTAACATCACTAACGACATGACAAGCTCAGAGAAATGCACCAAAGATTTTTAGATTTGGTTTCTGCGCTCTGATGCATAGTTAACAGCGTGCACTTCCTGAGTTTTCCCATACTTGACTATGATTTAAAGGGCCAGTGTATAACATTTCGGGGGGTCTGCTAGCAGAAATGGAATATAATATTCATAACTATGTTGTCATTAGTGTATAATAAATCACCCGAAACTAAGAATCGTTGTGTTTTCGTTAGCTTAGAATGAGCCCTTCATATCTACATAAGGAGCAGGTCCTCTTCACCGAGTCCGCCATGTTGCTCCGCCATGTTCCTACAGTAGCCCAGAACGAATAAACCAAACACTGTCTCTAGAGAGAGAGGACGTTTGCGTTTTAAAGTTACCTGAGGGCCACCGTAGTTCTCTGACACGCTTGTGAAACTGCGGTAACGTGAGCCGCCGAGGGCAAAACCGTACCGCCAGCCGCCGTCTGACTTCCGTTGCTCCTAAAGTAGTGTTATTATGGAAAGGCCTCTGAGCAAGGTGGATGACGTTACCACAGTTTTGTACTCGGCGGCTCACGTTACTGCAGTCTTGGAAAGGGAGGAGTGAGCGGAGGGGTACTCAGTTGGTTGCAATCGGCAACCACACCACTAGATGCCGCCAAATCCTACACACTGTATCTTTAACCTTAATTTAACAAATCAAATCTGTCTTCAACATGAGACCAGTAGCAGGGCCGTTCCCTCTAAGATGCACAGCACCACATGCCTGAGAGGCAGCTGAAGGGTTGATGAAGATCATTAAAGAGGTCTTCTTCACCTGACAAATTATGAAAAGGATTTAGCATCGCTTTCTTCTCCTGTCCTACCCTGGACGAGACATCTGTTATTTAAATAACGGTTTCAAACGAGAAGGAAGAAATTGTTGCCCAACACTGTCTCAGCAGCTGATGACAGAGAGAGCTGAGTGAGAGAGAAAGAGAGAGAGCATATTGAGTAGGTTAATAGTAAAAAAAAGAACAGTCTGAATTCCAATGACAGAGGAGGAGATAATGAGGTGTTTTGATGTGACACGAAAGACAGAGGGGATCTAACAAAGGTAGTCAGCTTGTGCTGCGCAGCTGCACTACAGGTCAGCTCGCTCACACACACATTTCTCACACACAAATGCACAAACACAGCCACTACAAACTAGTTGCACACACTCAATGAAGTTCATGTGCACAAACACGCACAGAATACAGGACTCTGTCACACCTTCCTGTCTCTATTTTCAAGCTTGACCCACTGATCTGTAAAAATACACACATTCATACCAGTCTCTGTTCAAACTTCGTATCTCTGCAGACTGCTGAGTGTGTGTATATGCTTAGAGCATACACACATTATACTATATATGTGTGGGTGTTTGTGTGTGTACGCCTGTGCATCTACATATTGCAGCATTTCCATTTGAAGGCGTCCATCTTGGCAGAGATAATAAGGAGCGGTGTGCGAGCGTCTCCCCAGAGGAGTGAGTGACAGTCTGAGGAAAGCGTGGTGATACACTTATTCACACTGATGGAGAGATCAGAGTGAAACATGGCAGACGTTGTCATTGCAGCCTTACACCAGAGAAAGGAACGCTTCCTAACATTGATGTTACAGTCCTGTCTGGCAGACAGCGACGCTCCGAAGACAAACAATCGCCCAGGACGGCTTGAAAGTGGCAAGAGGAGAGGAGGAGGACAGATGGGCAGGAGAGAGGAGAGAAGGAAGGAGAAAATGTTGGATCACTCCCTCCTTAAGCTCCTCCTTTTCTACCATTATTTTACAGTGTTAGCTAGCTAACAGTCGATCTATTCACTCTGATGTTGTTGACCCCATGACATAGGTTGAATGAAAGCCCCTTCATTTGCATAATGAAGCAGAAATTCATAAAGACATGTTTAAAGAAATGTATAAAGAAAAGAATACATAAATAAATAAGTTTGGGTAAATAAATAGGGGGGGAAATGCAAAGGGAAATCATGCATAGATAAATGAATAAATTCATACAATTTAATAATGAATAAACACATTTTAAATACATTTTAAATAAATAAAAATAAATGCAAAAATAAATAACAAAATTTAAAAGTTTATATAAATAAATAAATAAAAGGGAAAATTAAATAGTCTACATAGTTAGGGGAATTATTACAAAGGTAAATAAATGAAGAAGCAAATTAAAAAAAATATCAATATATGTCACATTTTAACAATTAATTAATGCCTACATTTATTTTAAATATTATTTTTGGTACATTTAATGGCATATTTATTTATTTATCGAGTCATTTATTTTTTAATTTGTCAGGTTTCGTCCTCAATACATGGCACTCTTCTAAAACCCAGCCTTTATACGTGCATGAGCGTTATGACACTAGTCATGGCACCTGTACTCTTCATCACAAATCAACTGTTTTTTGGGGGGGGTTTGTTCCAAAACTGGTCCCATGGGCACCTCACATAAAGACAAAAACATACCTGAACACTGATATCTTGTTTCCAATTCTTCCTTTACTCTGCATGGACATGACACTACAGTTCCTGTAGAAAGTTAACAGGGATAAACTGAATAAAATGTCTAACGTGACCTGCAGTAGAAGACCTGGTTTGACATACATCTGTAGGCTACAGAGAATATTTGACATTATGTTACACTATGTCCATTTTCACCACAATAAGCGAATGAGTTTTGATTTTGCAACATTGGGGGGAGGCAGCAATAGAAAACTATACATAATGAGAGCTGGCAATGACTCACTTAAGAATTATCACATTCAGAGAATCCAACCTACTTGGAGTCTGATGATGTTTTCTTATTTCTTATCTTTTTTTCAGGCACTGTGATTTCATATATTTATGAAGTCTTGTTAAGACAAATGGTGATAGGAAATAGTGAAAATAGAGGGTAGGAGAAACCATACCTTAATTTGCCTAAGGCCTCCAAAACACCAAGTCCACCCCGGGGTGTTTTCATCATTAAAGTAGGCTGACCAACAGGCCAATCTCCTCTCTCCTCTCCTCCCTCTCCCTTCTGTTTCTCCCTCCATCTTTGCTTTAGCCATGTGATTAGCGCTGACATGTTTCACCAAGGATACTGTGCTGGGTCCATGACTGGCTTTAGATAGGATCTAATAGGGGTCTAATGGGGTCAGGCTCCCAATCGACGGTCTATTCATGAGAATCAATAAATACAGCATGCATGAGAACCGGAGGACGGTAAGGTGGATATCTGCTAGGTAAAAAAGGAAAGGAAGAAGGAGGGCAGAGGGAGGAAGGAAGGGAGGAGGGCAGGGATGGCAGGAGATATAGGCTTTAGGGGATGCAGGGCCTTGGCATGGTAACAAAGGCACCAGCGCTCTCTCATCTGTCATGGCATTAGGACTTTCATAAGTTAGCTGCGTAAGCATTATGTCTCATGCTAATAAACTGTTTGATCTTTGGGATTTAATGTCTTTTATTGGTAGGCTATTTGAGATGTTTTGTCTGTGTATAATTCTGCGACTGACAAATCATAATCGTCTCTGTAAGTAAACAATTGCCACAATGTAATATGCACATATCTGTGCATGGAGTGTGAGTTTATGTGAGTATGAGAGCATGCATGCCTTAATTCCAGGCTGCTGTGGGACAGTGAAATAAATCAGGCCCAGCTGATGTGTGTTTACCTTCCCTAAGCCCCAAGGGACTTTGGGTAATTGAGCATGAGCAGATCAGCAATAGAAAACCCATTTAACACGGAGATAGACGCGCCTCCAAAATGCTCCACTGCCCCAGCTAGCAATGAGACACGCACACACTCACACAGTCACACCTACACAAACACACACACACACACACACACCCTTGTTGCTCATTGACAGATGTAGTGCCCTTGGAGTTAACAGTGCATTTAAGTGTTTTTAGTTTTGTTCATGTGTAATGGAGTAAAGGTGGATGTGTTGTGATGATATTCCCCCTGTGGGACAACATGGACATTATATCATTTGACTCTAGTAAGTTCATGAAGGCAAATAAGACCATATTGTAGATGTGAACTATGTGATGTTAATTAGACAAGCTAGAGAGCATAGCATTAAACAGTTAAAAGCAATAATTCAACATTTTGGGAAATACTAATAATCACTTTTTTTGCCAACAGTTAAGGCCTTTACAAACCGGGGGCATGACAAATAAACGACACGAAAATGCAAAATACTTGCCTGAGAATATTATATGTCTAGGGCTTTTATTGTGAAAGGTAAGGAGTGGATCTGGTGTGTGCTGTTTTTGTCAAGACTGAAAGGAGTAATATTTGCCGTCTTGGTTTGGAATACGGAGCCTCCGTGTTGTTGTTTCATAAATATAGGAGCAACTCAACCCGTTCCACACAACATGATCGGTTGATGCCCTTATTTGCGGTGCAAAAGCTCAGAAAAATCAAACTCGTTCCGAAAAAAAAGTATGTTGCTTTTTCGCCACGTACTATTCGCCTTCTGTGTGAAAGTATTCATGACAAAAACAACAGTTTGAAAAATATATATTGGCGTGTGAATTAATTGTGTGTTAAGGCCTTTAGATGAGAAGAATAATACCACTTTCATGTTTGTCCATTAAATACAAAGCTACAGCAAGTAGCTAGTTAGTTTAGCTTAGCAGAAAGGCTGGAAATAGGGGGAAATAGCTGGCTAGACTCTGTAACAAAATTGGCTTACCAGCACCTCTAAAGCTCGCTAATTAACACGTTAGGCTAAATCTCATTTGCTTAATCCATACAAAAATGAAGTGTAGAAACTGTGGTTTTATGAGGTGTTAAAGGTACAGAGTGTAAGATTTGGCAGCATCTAGTGGTTTGGTTGCAGATTGCATCCAACTGAGTACCCTTCTGTTCACTCATTCCTTTCCAAGCGGTAACGTGAGCTGCCGAGTGCTAAACCGTGGTAACACCATTTGCCTCGCTCAGAGGCCATCCTTTACATAATAACACTATTTTAGGAGCAACGGAAGTCAGACGGCGGCTGTTTTGCACTCTGCGGCAAACATTACCGCAGTTTCACAAGCGTGCCGGAGAACTACGGTGGCCTTCAGGTAACGTAAAAATGTGAAAGTCTCTCTAGAGTCAGTGTTTGGTTTGTCCGTTCTGGGCTACTGCAGAAACATGGGAGTGCAACATAGCGGACTCCGTGAAGAAGACCCGCTCCCTATGTAGATATGAAGAGCTCATTCTAAGCTAACGAAAACACAACGATTCTTAGTTTCAGGTGATTATACACTAGTGAAAACATAGTTATGAATATTATATTCCATTTCTCATAATAAATCCCCCGAAATCCTACACACTGGACCTTTAAGTGTGGGACTATTTCTTAGGCAGGCACACTGATTTCTCCGCTGGTTGCCTGGCAACCTCATGGTGATGACAAGACTCCAGAAAGTCACAGCACCAAGCCAAGAAATAGACAACACAACCCAATTTAAAACCACAACTTGTAGTTTTTACACTTTCGTTTTTGTACAGGTTAAACAAACGAGATATAACGTGTTAATTAGTGAGTTTTAGAGGTGCTGGTAGGTATATTTTTTACCTTTGGACATAACCAGGCTAGCGTTTTTTCCCCCTGATTTCACTCTTTATGCTAAGCTAAGCTAACCAGCTGCTGGCTAGCTCCAAAATGATTGGACAGATATGAGAGTGGTATCAATTATCATCTAAATCTCGACAAGAATGTGAATATGCATATTTCCCAACCACATTTTTTAACAAAAACATAAGACGGTTGTGTTTCAAAAAGCCACATATATCCCACATATTGCAAAGCAAATGCAGAGTATCTCGGTATGCATTCGTTAATCTGAATAAATGCATGGGTTTATGTGTGTCTGAGATTTCTGCGTCTGTGTGTGTTTCTGTCAGTGTGTGCATGTTGATGGCATCCCTGTAGTCACAGCTCCCCTGCTCTTGTAATGTACCCATGTAATGGTGTAATGAAAATTCATGATGAGAGCATGTTAACTGCATTAGCCAGTCTCCCGAGTTCCAGCACATGAATAAAACGAACAAGCGGAGGAGAAAAAAAACAGGGAAACTCATTTTGATGCCTAATTATTTTTGGACTTGACAGCCTGGCAGAGGCCTGGCCTGTGTATGTATATGTGTGAGTGTGTGTGTGTGTAGGTCGGCAGTGTTGCTGAGTAGATGCACAGCGGTAAGCAGGGCCCTTCATTATGGGCCATAATGAGTACATCCACCCCAGATACAACAGCCCGGGAACCTTTGTTGCATTGTTTTGTTCCAACACCTTGAGCAACAAATCAACACATTTTACATGGCTCAAGTACCCGCAGTTTTTTTTCTCTAAATATGTAACAGGGACAGATCTTTCCATGGTGTATGTTTTTCCTTTCATTATGTTTGCATACACATTTTTGACCTGCAGAAATGATTATCATCACAAGTATAATGCTGTAAAACCATTAAATTACTGTAAGGAATGTATGTTTTATAACAATTGTGCTATTATACACATGGCTGCAGTTAAAGATGCATCGTTTTGATTGTACATGTAACCAAATGTAGAAACAAATTCCAATTTGCTGAGCTGGTTGGGGGCTATTTTACAGCTTCGAAGTATTTTATGGTATCAGTGTTTGCATTTTTTGTCTCTGCCACAGGTTTTTTTCCTCGAACGTCATCACGTAAATGAAAGACTGTTGAGTTAAGGGTTGAGCTGCATTAAACCGTATCGGGTGTTTCTTTGTGGTTACTGACACGGATCTCTGTAATCCTTACACAGTCGCTGTTAGTTTAGTGAAGTCAGATGTTGTCCTCAACTTGTTTCGCTCATAACAAAAATAGATCCTCCTGGAGACTGCGGTTTGTTTGATTTCGTGAACGATGTCTCAGGGAGAGAAGCAAAAAAGCAAACTGCTGAATATGATCGCTCTGTGAGGATCGGGATCGGGGATTTAAAAAAAAAAAAAAAATCTTCTTCTTTGCTCTCTATACTCTTGGAAAAGCAAAAGCCCTTCATATGGCTAATATTCAGCTGACCAAAGGTTTCCTACCTTAGATAATCAGAAGCACCTGTGTGGCGCAAATGACTGCGTGCATGTGTATGTGTGTGTGTAATCAACCCCAGGGGACTGACTGAATCCTTCCTGCCCATGATGGAGACGCGCTCCAGTGCAACGGATGCAGCACAGGATTCCTGAAATCACAATCTCCCAGGATTAGATGTGGAATGAAAGAGAAGCGGGGCATCCGGATGGCCTTTATTGGTTTATGATTGCCCTTATCCTAACCACATTAACCTCCTGATTGCTTCTACAGACATTATTAGATGCTTCCATTGGAACAAAAAAGAGTAGAGGAGAAAATAGAGGCTAAATGGCAATCATGCCCACCGGCCCATGTAAGGAATTTAAGGCCAAGGACACAAAGAGACAGAGAAATGAAAAGGAGGAGAGAAAGAGGAGAGGAGGTGGGGGGGGGGGGGGGGGGGGGGGGGGGGTAGAGAGGAGGGGGGGAGAGGGTGTTTCGATCGTCGATTAAAGTGCAATTGTGCAATTTCATTCCTGTTCCAGCACAATGAGGAATGAGATTAAGCTCAATTTGGACCTGTTCAAGAGATCTCCTCACCTCTGTCTGAGGTGCACTGTGCAACACACACACACACACACTATAGCAAACACACATGCACGCACATGCATACACACACCTACACACCCCTGGAGCCCCTCACCATGTCAGCACCCCTCCAGGGAAATCAGGCGTCTGGAGACAGGTCAGCCCTGGCCCATGTATATATTCATGGGCTTAATCTGGCATCATTTCTCTCTGCTGCCGGAAAAAGAAATGTATTTAATTTACACAATCCCCATTTGGCCTGCTCACCAAGGAGAAATACATAGGGAAAGTAGGCCCATAGTCAGAGCTTCACCCTCTTCAGCATAAACTATTTTGCAGGAGTGTGTGCATACACAAGTTTGTGCGTGTCTATATACTGTATGTCAGCATGCACAGCAGTATTCCGTCTGTGTATCGCAAAGCAGGAAAAAAAACACATCTTATCATATTCCAGGCCTGTACAGTACACCCAAACAGTGGCAGCTGTGCTAGTCAGTTTGAATGGGAGGATGGGAGTTGTACCCAGCAGATGCTGTGTGTGTATTAAACAGATTAATTATTAAAACATGCTTGACAGATGAAAAGTGGGTCCTCGGGCTATAAAGGAAAATGTTTATTCTTCTGCCATAGACTGTAGTACACTTAGCTTCTGCTCTCAACTTATCCAGTGCCTCAATGAAGAGAGTAAACACTTTCTGTGCTCTGTGTGGTTGGAATCACATACATAATAATTTGGAATGGCCGCATGGGATAATCCTTCAAATATGAATGTGTGTTTAGTGATTGTGGTGAAATATGATTAGCATGCAGTACCAGCATTTATGTGTGTGTGTTTGTGTGTGTGTGGAGTTAGGCAGCCTGAGGACAGACCCAATCACCTTTTTTTCCAACAGCGCACCTAATCAAGTAATGTTACCCCCGTTCTCACCGTCTCATATTAACTTTTTTTTCCTCCATCGTTTCCCCTCCAACATTTGGATTCTTTCTCACTGCTACCACTGTAAATATTTGACTCTAATATATTGTAACGGGCATGAGGAGTGGCTGTTATGATTATTAATTATGTTCAGTGAAGTTAGTTTGGATCAAGAGCTAAGTTAGAGATAAATGGTTGTTACATCACGATCACTGCGATTTCCAAACATGTTGTAAAGTCTAAGAGGTTGTTAAGCCTGTCAGTCATTTTTAGATACCTGTTACTGTGATCTGTTTGATCAGGTGAAGATTTGTCATGCGTTTTATTATCAGGCCTATTTAGAAACAGCAGAAATTAGTCTGTATGCAAAAGTCTGAAGGTGAATAAAGCTCAAGGCTAATATCTTATTATTATGGGGGTTCTTTTCTTTTTTTTAGAGCTGGTTATGGCCTGTATCTTTTTCAATTTCGGAAATAAATTAATGGAGATGGCTGGTAGTGTCTCGCCATCTTCTTACTGTGATTTGCTAGAATATAGTGGTGTAACACAAAGCTACTATCTGTATCTGTTTATGTCACAAAAATGTCTGTCTTTGGATTTTGCATTGGAAGTGGGTGGGGCAGAGGTTTTCACGACTTTCCATCTAACTAGTGATTGGTAGCGCTTCAGCATTGCTAACAGTGCAACCTGAGAATCTGAGAAGGGGCAGGGGAGGTGAACGCCTCCCCTTGGTGCGCCCATGTTTGAAAGAAATGCAGCAAAAGTGCCCTCTAGGGTGCCCTTCCGGTGGAGAAAACATGATGAAGTGGCCTCTAGGGTGCCCCTCCAGCGAAGAAAACATGAAGTGCCCACTAGGGTGCCCTTCAAGTGGAGAAAACATGATGAATTGCCCTCTAGGGTGCCTTTCCACGAGAGAAAACGTGATGAAGTGCCCTTCCAGTAGAGAAAAGGAGATGCAGTGCACTAATGGGTGCCCTTAAAATGGAGAAAACAGGATACAGTGTCATATAGGCTGGCCTACATGCTGGCAGTGGGATACTTTAAATATGTTTGTATGAATTCAGGACTTGAGACCTTCATTGAATTAATCACTAAAACACTTTCTGTGTTGTCCAAAGAAATCGTCATTTGACTACAAGTTAACATGGCAAAGATATTGGTTGAAACATTGAATAATTTATTAATGAATAATAAAAAAAATAACAAAACCTTAGTATTACATTATATGATTTTAACTTCAGCCGCAATGGTTGCAAGACAATGCCTGGGCAGTGATTATTTGCCGTCTTTTTTTAGACAACAAAAGTGCAAAGCGTTGAAAGAGAGCCCCAGGAGAAGACAAGAGGATGGGGGGATGTTTGCAGCAAGACACATCTGTCTATAGCACAAGGAAGAGGGAGAGAAAGAGAGATACCACCTGCTCATACCATTTCACCGGTTCTTGGCTCCATGTAAATAGGTGACAAATTATTCAGTCCAGGATCTGAGCATCCAAGCCCCTTCTGAAGGTGGAGGCCAAGGAAAACGGACCAGTTACCCTCCCAGCATCCCTTAAAGATAGCTCCACCCTCGCTTGCACTCACATATACGCACAGAATGAAATAATTTCTCCCATCCCCCATAGTACACACACATACACATACACACACACACACACACACACACACACACACACACACACACAGACACGGGTTGCTGGGCCCCCTGTTGCCTCATCTGTCAGCCACACAGACGCACACACACACACGATCCCAGGGGAGAGGGTCTCAGATGCAGATCATCAGTATTAGTGGGCGGCTGAGGGATTAGCATCCCCCTGCAGTGACCTACAGGTGTAGCCCTGGGTTAGAGCAGACACTTGTCTTCCAGAGCATCGCTGGGCCCTGACCCCCCGGCCCTCACCGATCACACCTCGCAGGAGAAACAGCACAGACAGACAGATGGGGGAGGTGTTGCAGGGTAAGAGGTAAGGAGAGCTATAGGGAATGTGTGGAGATAAAGACTGACAGGTAAATACAGACGGATGACGAAAGCAGGCAGATAAAAAAGGGCAGAGTCATCCTGATGTGAGAAGAGTTATGAGGTTAAGAGTGATTCTGCTTTAGTTAAGATTAAGGGATGCAGTTAACGGCTGGCAGGTGGTGAAGAGAGTAAATGTGTCAATTGATGGAGATAGATAGATAGATAGATAGATAGATAGATAGATAGATAGATAGATAGATAGATAGATAGATAGATAGATAGATAGTACTGAAATGAATGGTTTTATTAATGGTTAATAATTAATCTACTAATTGCTTAAAAGACAACTTTTTGGGTTGCCAGGTTATGAAAAGTCCCATTCGAAGGTCTTTCTTTACTATTTGATAATGAAGTTATAAATGTTGGTAATCCATTTATAAATGCTTATGGGCTTCTCACCTTCTAATAAATCATCAAGTCTGCAGTTGTAAGTGGAAAAAAGTTATTAATGAATGGATTTTGGATTGTCTCCGGCCCTTTCTAACAGTCTAACCTGTCAAAGAAGTATTCACAACCTGGCAAAAATGTGGTCTCTCAGTAGCCCACATAAAACTATCATGACATGAGATATGAATTCCCCCTTCCCTCTCACATACTCCGTAGCTCTCTCACAGTTCAACAGCTAGCTAGCCACATCTACCAGCATCTAAACAGGAAGAAGGTAGTGGTAAAATTGTAAAGCCCGCCTCTTGCTTGATTTTATTGGCTGCCTGGGCCCAGTGCGACATTGACGAGCGGTGCGACTCCACGCCTGGCGCTGAAAAGTTGATAAAATTTTAACTTTTATGTGCATCTAAAAACAGCAAGAAAATCGTCACGAGCTGTGCTAGAAAGGAGCGCACGCCAGTCGCACTGTACCATAGGAAAACAATGGTTTAGTTGGCGATGCATCTCAATGTGATCAGCCCATTAGATCTCTCTGCAATTTAAATATTATATCCTGATTGTGCCTTAACAGCATAACTGGGCACAGAGTACACATCATGAAAAAGATCTACTTGCTGTAAGTGAAAGTAAATGCCCACATGAGTCAATATCAAATATCCTGTTGAGTTATTAGTGACAAGAACTGCAGCATGGGGGAACTGGAATCTGGGGTGGAAAAAAGGTGAGGGATCCAAAAACAAACAAATAGTTGTTCATTAATCGGTAAAAATAAATAAATCTACCATTATTGTGTTGGTTAAAATGTTTGCCTTTCTTTCTTACTTTCTTTCATCCCCATGTGTGCTTCCTTTGTCGTGTTCTTACAAGTTATCACATTCTTGATTGAACGCGGGAGAAAAAGGACGGCTTGATAACCAGACAAAGTCAAAACAACGTGAAGATCGAGGCAGACAAGCAAAGGGCCTTTGGTAGTTGACGCTCATGTTTTGTTCGCGGTAATATCATCTGAACCTGGCTCGTGTTGTTGCCTCCCATCGGACTCGCCTCGTTCTGTTGACATTTTGCTGTTATTTGTACACTGCAAAGCGGTCCATTTTCCCCGCATCAAAAGTGCTTTTACGCGCGTGTGTCGGGATGTCTTTGGTGCTTACCTTCAGCTCCTGTCAGAGAGCGAGAGCAGGGCCTGTGCTCAGGAGCAGAGGGGGGAAGGCTGCTTTGTGCCCTAAGCGTTTTTAGTGAAGGCGAGAACTGGCTCAAAGGCTGTCAACGCACATGGAAATACACATCAATACATACACACACACACCAACAAGCCGTGTTTTCGCTCTCAGCTGCACTCCCAGTAAGAACCAAGTGTTTGAAATGAACTCGGATTCATAAAGCGCACGTACACACACAGAAGCACGCACACTATGCTCATTACACAGGTTTCTTGCCTGTGTTTGTCTTTCTCAAAGGCTATAGAAACATGAGGGTGGTGAACGCAGCCCTGATCAAATAATATAGAGTTAGGACTTAGGACCTGACAAAGGAAAAACAACCCACAGTGTGAAACAATGTGTGTGCAGCGAGAACGGCGTAACAAATGACACCGCCGTTCTCTTTATGAAAACGCAATTATGAAAAGATGTTTGCACGTCTTCCTGTGTCGCACGGCAAATCCACCAGATGGAAACTGCAATCTGGTACGCCTAATGGTCTTTTTAGTTTTAGCTGCTACCGTGGAGAGGACAACAGGGTCGAACTTGCACTGTGAACTCTTTAGACACTGGAAATTAATTTCATTAGTGGGCTTTCTGAAAGACTGTCCCCATGTGCTACTCATAATTACTTATCGCTTTTTTTTTTTTTTTTTTGCAAGACATTTTCATTTAAAATGTGTCAGAACTTGAGAGAGATGTGTGGATGGTGTTGTTTTCATTTTTCTGACATCTTTGGTTGAGACAGAACAAAACAATCCTTCACACTGTACTCACTTCATCAACACCACGGTGGTCCTCGGACCTTCCTCGGGTAAAACTTAAACATATAGCGCTGGTACTACACAGTATATAAACAGAGCTCGAGAAACATTCACAGTCCGAGTTTTTGATTCAAGCCGATTAGACGGTTATCAGGTCATTAAATGTGCGTTATCATATTATATAGATGGTGGTCAGTAGGGGCCTACTACACCCACTAGTAGGTTTTATCATTGATTCACATGGGCGTTCACCGAAAGAAGGAGTAAAAGAAGACCATAGAAATTATGACTCACAATATACAGGGCTTTCACCCAGGAGACAGGTGTTTGCATCCCGTGTGAAACCAACAGTGTAGTTGTCTTTGTGTTCACAAGCGTCAAGTTACACTTTCACTTTTCAAACATTTTTTAAGCCAAAAAACATTTTTTTTCCCTAACCTTGACTAAGTGGTTTTGTTGCCTAAGACCTAAAGAAGTTATAGCTTTGTTGTCTAGGTAGAAGCTTTTTTTGTGTTCAAAATGTAACGTTTCTTGCAGTTTTATGTGTTACAACGTGTTGCTTTTAAGTTTTGCTTCCACTTTTACAATGTAGTAGGCATAGCAGGCCCCTATTGAGCCACATCTATGAGGCTTATTACGACTGATGATGCACATTTAATGAGCTGATAACAGTAGAATCAGGTGTACAGCAGGACAGCCGGGTGTTGATTCGATGCTCCTATTTTTCTGGATTGCTTATCATGTCCAGCAACTGATGTTTTCTCTTTGTGCCTTCAGTCATAACTTGTGTAAGCTGTGTCCCAGTTCAGGGCCTTGATTTTTTTAAAAGATGCAGCCCATTAAGATGGTTCAGCAGAACCCACACTTCCTCCCAAAGTGGGGCCCAAAGCTCACAGCAACCAAAAATAATGATTCATTTGGAAGGAAAGACATTTTATCACCAGAAAGCTGTCCTCACAATTTGCTCAATGAAATGGTAAGAGGCAAACTCAGATGTTCCGATATTTCCATTTATCTGTTATGTGAGGAACAATTCAGCCTGCTAACAGAAGCAAATAGTGAAGTTTATGCCCTTTAACATATTGCAGTGTGTTTTTGGTCTAGATTAACTGATATTTCAACCATTGACGAATGACCAATTGAGGGCAAATACCTGGTAAATATTACATAATCACGTGATGTTTCATAACTTTCAACCTTATCTCATGGTGAAGGCATATAAATAGCATGACATTACAAGGACATTCCGTGTGTCATGAGAACGCGTTTTAGCCTTTTTTCAGTCATTTTTACGCCACACAACAAAACTATGGTAACGGCCGCACTTAGGTTTAGCCAGTAAAACCACTTAGTTAGGTTTAGGAAAAAATATCATGATTAGGCTTAAAACAAGTATGTAAACTAAGTACAATACGTATGGAAACAGCGTAAGAAAAGTATTGAGAACACGTCACAAACGTCACGAAAAAACGTGTCACAAACGTCACGTAACTTCAAAATAACTCAACAACACTTAAAGACACAAACACCAGTCTCGAACACCGGTCTCCTGGTTGAAAGTAATTGGACCCATCCAGTCTTTCTCACTTTTTATTCTACGTCACTAGCTCTGAGCGTAGCATAACACAGATGTGTTTATATCACAGTAAAAACACACTACATGGTGTACAAATGGCTCGTCAAAAGCAACAACGGCGTTCTTATTGCGTGCAAAATGACTCGCGATTACCATGTAATTTATATGCCATTTAGTGCGACAAGGTTGTAACTTTACAAGATTGCCGGCATGCTTCATTAGGCAACCTACCAACCATCACTGGATTCTGGGGTACTGAGGGCCACAAATATGTCCTCCAAATTTGGCTAAAAGCCTTCAGTTCACATTAACGCTTCACCGAAATAACTACCTGACACCAGGTACTTACAGGAGCAGGTGTAGTGGTACTGAAACCTTTAGAGTACAATATACAGATTTGCTCGGGCGAATACTTCCAGCTGCTCTCAGCTAGCCCGCCCCAACTCAACTCCAGGATTTCAAATTCATTTTGAGATTTCAGCCATGAAGCAAGTACCTGCAGACTATCATCATCCAACCCAACATTACATATGCAAACTGGGAGAGTGATTTACCCTCTTCGTTCCAAGTAACATGTGCCCTGTCTGTGGAATTTGGGATCTCAAGCATCTTTTCCCGGCGAATGACAGCAGTGTACCCCTGGTGTGTTGGAGGCTGCCAACCACTAAGCAGTCCTGGCATTCTGCAGACAGGCCAGACTTGTGGTTGTTGTTTTGCTCGCTCCTCCTCAGTCTTTGGCTGCAGGCTATATGCAGAACACAGACAGCTAGCCTGTTCCCACACCAGGGCTCAACGCCGAAGGAGCTCAACCCCACACTCCACTCCGGGTAACTTAGCAGGAAAGAGCTGCTGGGCAATGTGAGGTAGAGGAACAAAAAAGGAGGAGTTGAGGAAGAGGACAGCGAATAACAGAGAGACAAAGAAGTATGTGCTTGTTCAGAAACATAAAACAAGAGCAGGAAGACAGTTAAATTCCTACAGCTCACTTTCTCTCCCTCTGCTTTTTCTTTTCCTCTGCTTCATTCCATGCTTTGGTTTCTGCTGTCAAAAAATGGCTGACCACAAACTCACATCGTCTCTTGTCATTCTCCACAAAAGGAGCATTCTAGACTATGTTTGGGTTCCTCGGTGAGCCACGGGCAATTTTGACTCAAGCCAACCATCCCCTGTCATATTCTTTCGATTAGAATCGACAGAGCCAGAGTGTTGTCTGCAATGAAGTATTTTTCATAATCACAAGCACAACTGCAAGCACAAAATGGCCCTTAATCTCTTTCTAATATCTGGTAATTATGTATCAGAACTCCAGCTGGTACATTATGTCTCTCCTTGTCACAATCATACACCTTTCTGATTAGTAAGTGTACTATAACCCCTGATCGTCCTGATCACTCAGTGTTTTTATGTCCCGCCGTGGCCTCCCTCCCTCCTGGTTCGACTGTTCGGTCACTAAGCTCAGACAGTCTGAGGCCTCTCTAGCAGCCCAGGCCTGTTCAAAAATGCAGTTTTAATTGAGTGATAATGAAGAGAGCATGCCTGAGATGAGGTTAACAGGAGTGTATTAATTTGAATAGGGCCCTCTGGATTATCCCCGACTCCCAATCCTCGCAGAGCTCTGAAAACGAGCCGTTGTTTGCTGTCCACACAGGGAACCAAGAGCACACTGCGTTTCTTAATGGACCACAGGGCAACATAAGGGTCATTAGCATGAGATTCAGACCAAGTGCTTATGTGTGTATGTTTCATGGATCCGGCACGGGTTCATCCACCTTGACACAAACTTCGACAGACAAAAAGTGCAAGAGGTGACCGATGAGGAGGAGAGCAAATAACCAGAGGGCAAAGATAAAAATCTATATCTCTCAATCATGATGTGGATTTCTATCTTTCTTCCTATTTCTCTCCCCGTCTGTCCCTCTCCCTTTCTCTCTCCGTCCTCCACCATTGTTGTTATCAAATGATACAGTTGCTCAAGCGCAGCGTTTGAATCCTAAGGACCTCTGGGAGCGGATTTGTCTCCACCAAGCCCCTTCTAACGGGGATTAAGAGGATTAAAAACCATAAAATGACCCCAGCTCCAAGTCCCCAGAGCCAGGCCCAGCTTGCTTCAGCCCGGCCCGGCCAGGAATGGAGCACAGGCCGCAGGCCTTCTTTACCAACGGCCCCTTAAAGCTCCCTGTTAGCATGACAAAGGCGAGAGCAGTCCCCTTATCCGCCAAGGAGGCAGTACAATGGAGTGGCTGCTTTCTCCCCTGCTCATTTTCATGGAGACAAACAGCATTACACTTGGCAGTGACATTGTTCTAAACTCCAACACGGAGCCCCTCTTTCTCTGCCGAGCTCAAGGTGTCATATTAATTATTTAAATCTGATGTGGATTTTCAGCGAGGGATCCCTCCAAGGCCTTACCCGCAGCCAGAAGGTCTGGGATCTGCATTCGTTTGGTTAATTAGACCTGAAACCACGCTTTGATCTCAACCAAAATCGGAAAAAAGGGAAACTTCCAGAATGAATTATTTTAGCCCTATTTTTTTCATTATAGATCTTTCCTTCCCATTTTTTTTATCCCCTTTCTAATGTTGTGAACACAAATGTGTGTTTGTCGCCCTGTGTGTGTGTAAGAGTGAATTAGAGTGCACAATGGCTGAGTTTAGGGTTAAGGATTTTGCAGTTAACCAGCTTCATAAGGTCAATGATGAAGGTAATTGAAGGCCACTTTAATCCACTCAGGAGGCCTGACAGAACCATTTACTCATGTCGTCTCACGGAGAAAGGTACAGTTGGACTCAGATGAAAGGAAAAAAATAGAGGGGATGATAGAGAGAACAAGACAGCAGAGGCAGGGGTGGTCTCTCTCTCTCACAATCTCATTTAGACTTGGAGAGGGAAAGATGTAAATGTGATAAAGCTTGGAGCCAAACATATTGATTCAACATTTTGCACCACAATAATAAAATAACAACAAAGCTTTGATCAGCATAGGGTTCATCGCAGTTTTAGATAATGTTGATTTCAACAGGCTGGTGGAAATGTGAGGTCAAGAAAAGTCCTGCAGGCGGCTTCATTCAAGCCCAGCTAACGATGAAGCCCAGCAGCAGCAGCAGAGCTGGCAGATATAAAAATACATCATGGGGGTGTATTGTAGCATTTTCACTTGCTGGCTAAGTTTAAGTTCTATCAAATATGTTTAACAATATGATTGCAAGGCAGGATGGGTCACACGGGAGTGGGTGTGAGAGACAGGACAGTCACTAAGACATGCATTAAGCTTCCCGTTGTCACCGACTGAGATATATCTCCAGACAGCCCTCTCCACTGGATTCCATGTCATTCCTCTTTGAACGGCCAAATTGACGAGTTTATGCATAATTGAGGCTTGTATTACGAAAAGGAGAATGAGGAGAGCGTCTCTTCTCTGACTGTGAAAGGAGGATGTGTGGGGGAGGAACAGAGCGGCAGCTTCTCCCCTGGTCCAGAGGACGAGATGGGGGAGAAGAAGGAAGGGGAGTTGGGGGATGTCGGAGAGAGATGTTTGATGCACGGAGGTAGGGAGTGAAAACAGCCAGGCTCACCTGACGGGAAGAGCACTGCTGGATCTCCTCATCCAGCCCAACGACACACTGAGCCCCCTCGCTGTCTCCGCGGAGGCCGGCCTGCGATGAGCTCTGGGGACTGAAAGTGAATTAAGCCCTCTGGTCTACGTGGAAAATTAATTTTCTCTTTCAGTAGCGCTCACGGCTCAGAGAGACGCTTCAACATAACTCCGATGAGGTATTGGAAAGACACTTTGAGTCTTGGGAAGAGGACGGAAAAGGAGGACATGTGTCTTTGACTTTTATTAGGAAAGACTGCAATTCCTCTGTTATTTCAGTGTAACCACTGAATACAACATTATCAGGTATTAGATGACTGACATGGTGGTTGTAGGTGGCTGTTATGTCTCTCAAAATGGACATTATTATTAGAGCTGCAGCGATTACTCCATTCATCTGTTAGTCAATCGACAGCAAATTTATCGGCAACTATTTTGATAATCGATTTTGTCTTTTTTTTTTTCCCAGACATTTGCTGGCTCCAGCTTCTTAAATGTTAGAATTTGCTCCTTTTCTTTGTTTTATATTATTGAGAACATCTTTGGGTTGACTGTTGGTCAGACAAAACAAGGCTGTGGGAAATTGCAACAGACTATTTTATTTCACTATTTTCTTTTACATTTATAGACAAAGTGATTACTCCATTACTCAGGAGATTAATCCATAATCAAAATAATTGTTAATTGCAGCCATGGTCACTATGTCAGATTAGGTTGGATCGTGCTGCATTAAAGCTGAATTAGGCGAGATTGGCGCAAATGATGATTTTAGTTCATGATGAATGATTTAAAAAGTTATTTTTATAAAACGGACGCTATATCGTGACAGAAGTACATGAAACAGGTAACCTGAAAAAAATCATGTTCCTCTGTGTCCTACTGTATGCTCCGGTGCTCCTAACGGCATCTGAAAGATTTTACTTACCGGAGGAAAACAACCAGTCAGAGCTGATCTGAGGTTCGCTGTCCAGCTGCAGTCTATGAGAGCCGGCTGTCAATCACTCGCGAACTCCGACCAAACGGTCAAACTAGGCAGCGCTGATCAAATATGAATCAATATTATGTTGCGTTAATGCCTATTTCTTGCCTTAAATGTTTTCAGAATCATCTTGTAGTGAACGGTTTAGCTGTAAAATGAGAAAGTTTGTGACGCCGCCGCCATTGTAAAATCTGGTAAAGGGAAGCTAAGTTCCGCTCACATGTCCGGAGCACAGCCAATAGAAACGCTCTCTCTCTCTGAAATGACCTGTGATTGGTCAAGGTCTGCCGTCACGGGCTAGATTTTCTAAAGCCTGAAAACAGAGCCATGATGAGGTGCAGAAGTCTAGTTATCTCTCAGAACACTTGAATTACAATATGCTGAAAGATTATTATGGAATTTTTGCCCAATGATGCCAAAAATATACTGCCTACTGCCACTTTAAAGGGTCAGGGTAAAAATAATATGTTTTTCTTACTTACTTCTAGTGGAATCAATCTATCTATCTTTAGACAACATCTCTTCAGAAACATGTCCTCACTTTGAAAAGTTTTAACAACTTTCTGCCGAAGAAATAGTAACTACTATAAAGTTTATAGCACGTTATAGAAATGTTTAACATGTTTTCAATGTTGTGAGCACCAGAAATTAAATTCCATTTCACTTCATTGTATTGGGTTGGAGTCAGAGATCTCAGAAAAGGATATTTCAAAACAAATAAAACAAAAAATGATCTGCATGGCTGGATACTAGAGGTAAGAGAGAGAATAGTTATTTTGTAATTTGGGTAATTAAATCATTTTCATTCCTGCCAGGATCAGGAATGTCAATGATGCGGTAGCCTTAAGTACATAACCAAAACGTCCACAGTTCGATTCTGGTCGAGGACCACTCATTCGCCGTTCAGACCAACTTTAGCCCAGCAGCCCTCACTGCGTTGACCTATCAAATACATGCACATTCCTGGAGAGTCGTAACATAAACGCTGTATTTCTACTGTTTAACTCACGATCGTCGTGACGATAGATAAAATAGTTGCCACTGTGATAACATTCCAGAGATGTTAAATCGTCATGGTATTGCAGTGTTTTGGCATCTCATAAGCCTTTAAACACATGAATTGATTACTCCAACTGGACTTCCTGGAACAACACACCACAAACAACACAGGGCTGTTTATGATCTGGATCCCTGCTTAATCGCAGAATTAGTTGTCTTCCATAATCACAAACTAAATGGGATAAAACGACAAATTGCCATGCTCTACTCTCAGCTTTGTTCCTGATGATATTCAGGATTGGGATGATATTCTGTAGTCTGATGGCAACATAACTTCGGTTTCTGAAATTTCTTTGTCAAATATCTTGTTAGATAATACAGAGGGGCTGCCCAGCAGATACAATAACATTCGCCTGCAGCAACAAATCCATAAAATTCCATTTGAAAGTCTAAACGTCGGTCACTGTGGGCCTCTTCTTGTCAGGTTTCTCGCCATCATTCCATCCCCTCCTGTACGTGGCCAATTTAACTTGCTCCTCTTTGCTCCGTTTCTCAGATATAGATCAAACTCACACAACAAATGTGTCTCACTCTAATCTCCCATTTATTTACAAGGGATACCCCCTAACCCAAGCATGTGCACCCACACACACGCACATCCCCACACACACTCGCACAAACGAAGACTTAATGACAGTGAGTGAAATAATCACCCGCCTCGCCTGTAGCACTGTGGGCTTGAAGATGACCCCCTGCCCTCATAACACACACACACACACACATACTCGTCCACACGTCCACACAAGCAGCGGGGCCCTCTCCTCAGGCCCATACGACCAGCCCTCGATGAATACAAAGGATTGTGGGGATTAGCCAGACATTTGGTCGGGCATTGTTCTGGCTTACTAAATGAGGTTTGGCCGGTGGCAGCCGGCACGGGGGCCGGGTCTTGCGTGAAGCTGAGGCAGAGGTAGCGGCCGCCCCTCGGAGGAAGAGTGATAATTACCTCTTCCTGAGAGAGATGACAGCTTTGGCCTCTGCGTCCCTGAATCTTGGACATTAGCAACTGAATAGAGAGCTTTCATACTGTATATCATTTTAATCTTTCATGTTCAGATCCAGCAGATGGCTTATTACTGGCCTGGGTGAGGAGGCAGCTAGGGAGACAAATGGCCCGTGTCTCTTTTAAGGAGGGATGCCGGGGAAATGGCATTCATATAGGGCAAGAGCAGCGGATAATTGTATATCTGGCTGTTTGGAGGTGCAGCGCTGCTCACACACTGCCAGCCTATAAATCATAAAACTATTAATCTTAGACAAATCCCACTCGGGAGGCTTGACGGAGGGGCAGCGAGTTTGGAAAAATGAGATCCGTCCAAAATATGAAGGATTCTTTGTATGACATGCATGTTAAGTCTTGTCACGCATGCTCATGCAGCTGAATACATTTTCATTTGTTTACATTTGCATTTAACCTTCCTCCATGTAAAAAACAAATCTGATAAACGAGATATCCCACAACAACTTATCCTCCTACAACGGTTTGTATGATATCTTACGAAAAGTTATTCCTCATTTTTCGTGTGTTTTCCTACAAATGTCAAGCAACACGTGTCAATTTCTGCTGGTTACATGCATACAGTCTTTTCAAAATAAACTTCTGTCTTCACACGAAACAACTTGGTTAGGTTTAGGCAACAAAACTACCAGTTAGGTATCAGAAAGGATTGTGGTTTAGGGGTCGTGTCTAGAAGGTAACACGTACATTTCGAAATTCTCGCGAGATGGTTAAGTTGAGGCACTGACCTTGAATAGTTAAGGTTTAGATAGGTCGTCGGGCAGCGAGTCTCACAAGACTTTTTCCAAGTTTTTGCAAGTTTTCGCAATTTGCAGGTTACCTTCTAGACACGACCTGGTTTAGGTTAAAATAACTTCGGAAGTGGCGTTACTTAAGTACAGAAGTTACATGACAGCACCAAAACCACCGCCGTATGTGCCGCTGTCTTATTGCAAAAGTCAAAATGTAGAAATTTTGAAAAAAGATCGATGTAACTTAATCATTTCCAAAATTCACAACATGTTTTTATGTAATGAACTATTCTGCTTCAATCCATATTTGTTGGCATTTAGCCTTTCAGAAAGAATATTTTCACCCCGGTCAAAAATTGTTTGCTCTCCCGCTTGCTGGCACATACACACACACACACACAAAGGAAGGCTTGCACCTGTAGCTTATTAACAGACATATGACTTACATTCAAAGCTTCATTCAATAAACCTCAATAGAAGCTTTGAATGTAAAAAATGGCACTGTTTTCTATTTACAGAGCCAGGGCTGTGTATCAACCCTGGATTTTTTTTCAGCGCACACACAGAACAGACAGATAGCGGACCGTGAGGAGATCGCTGAATTTGACAAAAAGTATATTGGATTAGAATCGCAGACTCCATCTTTAAATAGGCATATATCTTATTGTTATAAAAAATGAAAATACAAAATGACGGGCAATAATTGATCGATGGAATTTTTACAACCCTGTCTGTCAGAATGACACTCAACAAGAAAGCCTAACGCAACCACTGCTTCCTGGTTACATACAATGATTACATAGATTACATACAAATTGATTCTGTGGGATGTATACGAATTATAGTGCATTACTTTCTGTAGGTATAGCTACGAACGGTGTATGAGAACAGCATGCCCACAATGCACCGATTAAAGGATTATGTATACTGTAGTCATCTTATTATTCACCTCATATATAAATCATCCACTTTTGAGTTACTTTCATCACTTTTTATTTTGTCTTTCATGAATTCAGATCTGACAATTATTCTCTTTTGTTTCTTGAGTTATTTACTGTCTGATAATGAATATTAACTGCGTAGATTTCTGTGGGGGACTGCTCTGCTGCAGGACCCAACTTTTGATATGATCACCAGCACAAGTCAGCGGTATAAATCATCATATACTGTACTGACCAGAGAAAATGCACAGAATCCAAAAAGTAAAAAAAGAACTTGAACTGGCTCATTTCTATTATTTGGGGAGGTGTGTGTGAGAAAGATATCGAACATCTGATTTCTATTACATTTCAATGTACTTTGCATTTAGAGAACATACTACATCTCTCTTCCTCCTCTCCCTCCATCCCTCCCTCTCTCTCTCTCTCTCTCTCTCTCTCTCTTCAGCCTGCTGTCTCCCCATTGACATCGCCCATCCAAAGAGAAACAATACGGTTTCATCTCCGGCGCTGACAATGATGCATGAGCCCAATGGAAAACACTTTTCAGGTGTTGTCATTATAAAGCCATTTTTTTTTCCATAGGCCCCATGTGAAAGAAATACAAAGACAGGGCCCAACGTGTAATACTCTAATATCTCTGAAGCTTTTCATTGGCATCTGTGGAGCCTTGGCTGCTGGATTGTCTCCTTTTCAATTACCTGATCTTTTCAACTCGGTGGGAAATGAAAAATGTGCGGCGCAGTTGGAGCTCTGGAGCAAAAAGCCTTCACGCCACTCTCTCTCTCTTTCATTCTCTCCCTCTCCAATCATCTCCCTCACACATGTTAGACATGTTTCAGTGAGTGCTAGTGTGTTCGCTAGAGAGTTGTTCAAAATTAACCCCAACTTCTGACTACAAACGGTTAAAAACCACCAAGACGCCACATTAA
This sequence comes from Sebastolobus alascanus, assembly GCA_916701645.2. Classification (NCBI taxonomy): domain Eukaryota; kingdom Metazoa; phylum Chordata; class Actinopteri; order Perciformes; family Sebastidae; genus Sebastolobus; species Sebastolobus alascanus. The sequence continues at coordinate 7,437,132 of CAKAOJ020000059.1, forward strand.
CTTACTGTTGATACTAACCACAGATCACCGCTAATGTATGAGCATCCAAACATTATGATGAATGGTTTCATTCATCCACCAAGACTTTTTTCTGGTTTGAACATCGGTTGGGGCACCTCCAATTTCTGACTTCACTCTTCTGTCCAGCTGCATTGCTAAAGACATTGTGCAGTTCTATATTTATCGAGACAAGATGTTCTAATGTTTTTCAGTGACACAGAGCTGAGAAGAAGGCGGAGGAGGAGAAGCTGGTTATTAATAAAACTATTTGCCAAATGAGTCACGTTAGAGAGACGGTTTGAAGAGGGCCAAAGCAACATCTGCTTTGAGCTCATCTTGATATCCTGATTACATCAGTTACATCATGTGAAGTCACGCTCAACACACTGATAAAAATCCACAAGCCATCACTTTATCAAAATGATTAGATGAAAAATGCTATGACTGATTCAGTTAGTCTGTAGTTACCATATTCAGCAACAATTACAAATCCATCTCCACCCACAGCTCCACCTTCTGCTTTAATATTTTACAGGTGTACAGGAAGTGAGGGATGCATAAAAGCTACATCATGCAGGTTATATCAGACATATAAAGCACAGTGGTTTACCAACATCACAGCTTAGCAAAAGCTTGACAAATATTTGGTATCAGATGAAAAAAAAAACATATAGGTATATGGTCGTTTTGTAAGACGTGCTCTCTCCTGTTTTCTTTTTGTGAAACATGTACAACACCATACAAAAAAGAGCATGGTTTACACCTCTGCAATCCACCACCAAAGCAGCCGCATGCTGATTAGGGGCAAATAAAGCGAGCGATGTCTTTTGATTTTTTAACGGAAAAACAAAACTGCAAGAAAGAGAGCCTCGCTCCTCTTGCCTCGTCAGTGCTCCCCTCAGAAGCAGAAAAAAAGATTTGAGATTTCAAAGTCGCATGCAACCGCAACTGCATTGTCTTTTAACTGCGGTTGGAGTTCAAAACCTTCGTAGCTCCTTTCTATCGCGGCAAAGTGAATTCACTACACAGGGCGTACACAGGCAGATGTGAGGGGAGAGCAGCTCGGCCTACTCTCCGTGGAACTGCCAGAGTGGGATGAAAAAAAAAAAGAAAACAACAGCTTGCTCGCAATAAATAGCAACATCTGATAAATATGGTACAATCATTATTTTGTTTGTGAATTTCTAATGACTATCCCAATAGCCTCGTTGTATCTAACCAAAAAAAAAAAAAAAACACAACGAGTTCAACTTTAAACAAAACAGGCCTGAAATAAACACATCAGTCAATTTTGCATATTGATAAATTTTTTTTGCTTTTGTTCTTTGCCTGCTGCTGCTCCTGCCTTCACATGCCACTGTTCATGTTAATTCAATACCAAACAACTCGTTTTATTTTTACTATGGACGCTCCCTTGTGACTAATTACTACTCGACTCTAAGTGATGTTTCACCTCTAGACAATAAAGGGGGACATGCTGCTTTCACACAATGAACCGATACATTTAGCCTGTATCAAAAACCACTCCTGTTGGAGTGATTCGGCCGACAAATCAGCGAGCATGTGAGCCAGTTATTCAGATCACAGTGTGTGAAGGTTACCTCCTACCGCGCAGCTTTAAGGAGATCTGGGGGGACGAGAAAGCGCGGAGCCTGGCTGGCTGGTCGGCCTGCTCGCTGGCCGAGTTTTCAGTCTCCTGTGTGCGAGTCATTAGAGAGATGCAGCAGCAGCAGGAGTTGGGTGTCTCCGGTCTACGGGGCGATCCGGCAACGACTCTGAAACAGAGCAGGACCGTGGAGGTACAGCAGATGGAAACAGAACAAGACGGAGAGCAAGAGAGAGAGAGAGATAGGTGCGGCACGTCTCATTAGCACTATCCCAGAGGTGAGGGGAAGGGGCAGTGCAGGCTTCCCACTGGCCTCTCTGTGACTGGTGATGTCATCAAACTGTTCCCATTTGTGACTGGGACTGCACAGGGATTGAAGGGGAACAGCTGGAGCGGGGTTTGAGCCAGTGACCCTCTAATCATGAAGCTGCGGGCCTACCACCTAAAGGTCACTGCGAACTGCTCGATCACACTCAAACAGGAAGAACACAGATAGCATGCTAGCGTGACGCATGTGTGCAGGTCCAATCATACTTTGAAAATGTACGGGGCTCTGCAGCACACTGCCTCGCACAAACCCCTAATCACACACACACACGCACACACACCTCGCTCTTATCTGCCATCACCATCACACATCCGACAGATCAGAATCAATGGAGCTACAATGTGAGCACAAAATCAAAGGCTGCGGTTGGAGGATTGGCATATGACCTCCCTGTCACTGTGGAAACTATGTCAGGGATTTCCTTAATTGGGCTGCAGCCAATATGGCTCAAAAAAGCTACACAAAGACGGTACATTATCTAAAAGATGAAAAACATATATATCTGAAAAAGCCTGTGTAAAAGCACAGCAAGAGTGTGTTTGTGTGTATGTGTGTGTGTGTGTGTGTGTGTGTGTGTGTGTGTGTGTGTGTGTGTGTGTGTGTGTGTGTGTGTGTGTGTGTTTGAGTGTGTGTGTGTGTGTGTGTGTGTGTGTGTGTGTGTGTGTGGTATTTGTGTGTGAGTGTATGTAGGGTTGCCAACGATCATGTATTAGCCTGGACATCCCTTATTTGAGCTAAATGGTTTGTCTCATACGGGGCCTCCCTTGTCCCGTATATTTACTGCTATTCTACTCTGATCACCAGACAACACTCTTACAGATCCTAGATCTGATAAAACAGCAGTAGAAGATCATGCGCTGATCACGCCACGGGTGAGATCACCTGTCATCCAATGACATGCCCTCTTATGCACATCAGTTATAGGTATAGCGTAACTGCGCCAATTTCTGCAACAAAAAAAAAAATTCGGTAATGTCTGGTGTTGTTCGGTCAGTTTGGCACGTGCATATGGATAAAGCTGCAAAAAAGACTGTGCAGCTACAACAAACAGTGGGAAGCAAAAAATATAAATGTAAATGTACGTAAGGACTGTGCGAAATGACAAAGGACAACTAGAATCTGTCAAGAGCAGCTAAAGATATCCATGGTAAAAGAGGACTTGGTGAGTCATGCCAGCCCAGTAGCACAGCAGTTCGTGAAATAGTCACGAAATTTAATGTATTGATTCGTGTACATAGACACAAATTTCACATCTTTTTCGTGATGGTCAGCACGAAATCAATTCATATGTAATCCACGTAAATGTGAACCGGGAAGTATTAAGAGCGGCGAATGCCACATACGGAGGAGGTCGGGGTGGATTGGTGGGTCAAAAAGGACTTTTGCCCAGGAGACCAGTGTTCGCGTCCCGTGTGAAATCACAAGTCAAAGTTGATTTAATTTGCAACGTAACTTCTGTACTTAAGTTACGGTATTTCCGGTATTATTTTAACCCAAACCACGATCTTTTCCTAAACCTAACTAAGTAGTTTTGTTGCCTAAACCTAAACAAGTTGATCTTTTCCTAAGCCTAATTAAGCAGTTTGTTGCCTAAGCCTAACCAAGTCCATCTATTCTTAAACCTAACTATGTAGTTTTATTTTGAAAAGACTGGAGCGGAAATTGACACGTGTCACGTGTTGTTGAAAGCGTCACGAAAGCTGAGCATCACGAAGAAAAAGGGAAATTCGTGTCTATGTACACGAATCAAATAGATTCAATTTCATGACTATTTCAAGAACTGCCGTGAGACTTTGTTGGTCATGCCCCTCTTTTCCTCTCTTCATTTGAAATGTTTTTGTTTGTTTGTTTGGTTTGCTGTAAAGGTCTAAATTGTGATTTCTTTGAACATTTATTTTGAGGTTTATACACATGAGCTTTCATAATGATACAGTTTTAGACTAAATGGAATATACACATTTTTTGCCTTTCCAGTTGAATCATAAGAAGAATATACACTGTATATTCATACAACACCATACCCACACCACCGCGGCACCGTGCACCAGGCAAGAGGCATCTTTTGTCCCTTATTTGGCAGTGAGAAAGTTGGCAACCCGAAGTGTATGTGTCATACAAGTCTGTAGGCTTTTGAGAGTGATCATGAGACTGAGAGGGGGCCACGTGTTACCAAAAGCATCGAGCAGGTGTTCTAATAATTGTCCTCAGATCAGCTGACAACTGTTGCTCTCAAAGCACTGTGAAATAAATGCTGTGTGTCCTTTTAGGTATTCCAGCCGTCATGGCCGCTTCTCTCTCACGGCTTCTAGTTGCTGACAGTCGCCAGTGATAGAAGACTGTGAGCAACATTATAACAGCCTGCTAAAAAACACAACGCTCGGCGAACCCTTTCCCACAGGTGTAGAGCGATCAGGGTCAGGGCGTTAGAGCGGCTACATGTTTGAAGGCTGCTGCTCTCCGGTGAGCCGCCAACTCCTCCATTATTCACATCGCTCGCCTCTAACCGTGGCCTCGCTTCATGCACTGACAGCGCTAATCGCAGCCGCCGTAATTGCATCTGATTGAGCCGTGCCAACTGTCCCGTTTGATATGGGCCCGGGCTGAGACCTCTCACTCAGCTCCCCGGAGGTCAAGGGGTCGACCGGCGCAGACAGACGCGCTCAAACCGTCCCCAGAGCACGGGCAGGTGACGGAGAGATGATGCCAGATGAGAAAATGGACGTAGACATTCAGTCAGACGGAGGGGAGACGAGAGGGAGAGTTTCAGAGACGGAAGGAGAGAGGACGGGTCAGCAAGGTCGGAGAGGGTGATAGTGATTGATTGGATACATCACCAGGAAGCTATTTTAGGTTTTAATCAACCCTCCAAACATCACACACATGCACAAGATATATGCACACACAAGCAAGGCATGTACGGCAAAGCAGAGGACCAAGAATTCCTTTTAGCTATGTTTGGATCAGAGAGTGTTTGTGCAGACAATGCCACACTGCAAAAAAAAACTTGTGCAAACAAAAATATTGTGTAATCGAGATAAAATTTCAAGTATCAAAACCTAAATCTGCTAATGGGGTAAGCAATAATGTCTTGATAAGATTTCTTGTAACTAGCATTAAAACCAGGCCACTACCAAACACCTTATCTGACCTTAAAGCTGCATTAATTGATTTGTTGGCCCCTTGGCGGCAGCAGAAACTAGCTGTAAACACAACATTGGCATATCATCACCTTTTAGGTTGATAAGGCGAACATATTAGACTTGCCAAGTTTTCAGATTTATGGTCTAAGGTTGTGCAGCGATTCGCCGCAGGTTGTGTGGCGGTGTGGGAGAGTCACAAGCCCATTGACTGCACAACTATTTTTGTTCCTTCATGGCTTCATGGCTGGCTCTGGATTGCTGGTTACGGGATTGGCCAGTGTGACGTTGGGCTGCGTTTCCAAAACTTGATTCTGTTTCTACTTTTCCCCCGCCAGTCGCTGCGTTTTTTCCCAGCACCCACTGCAGCCGCCGCAGCCGCAGCCCAAACGCACTACGGCCATTCAAAATGAATGGGAGGACTTGCATTTTCGCCACACTGCCAGATCTGGTGTGAATGCAGCTTAATTCCTAAAATCCAGGAAACTATGTAGATTACTTTATAGATGTAACCATCAGGCTTGTCGCTATAGTCGGTGTTACTGGTGTTACACGGTGGTCGGACACACACCGATTACATTACGTACCCACCGTCGTTTTGCTTTTTTTACAGAAATAAAACCCATTTAGGCGTATAAGCGGCATGTCATCAATAAATAGTCGGACGACGGACACTACAAACTGAAAGTGAATGCATCTGCTCCATACGGAGCATAAGCTCAGAGTAGCAGGTGTCATATTTCACACACACACGGGACGAGAGAGAGTTGACAGACCAAGAGATGGCAGAGGATTTGGTGTCGAAGCGAAAAGCAAACGCGCTTCTTTGGCAATATTTCAGATTTAAACCCAATACTATAAGGAAACCATAATAATAATATATAATATAATAATACATAATAATCACAGCTGGTGTGCGCGGCGCAGCGGCGCCAGGTAGACCCCTGCGGCCCCGCAGCGAAAGCTGGAGTGGAGAAGCCAGACACACAACCATCCGACGGTAAAGATCAAAGTAAGCGCTCTACACATATTGACCGTCATATTTTCCTGTAAAATGTCCGGTGTAATCGGTAACACCGGTGTTGTCACAAGTTTATTAACCGGTGGGAAAATTTCCTCAACGTCACATAACCATGACCACATTGCACTCCGCTTTTCAGATTCGCTTCTTGTCAGCCCTAAACAAGTTTAATAGTGACCCTTTTGCAGTGCATCAGATACTATAACTATTCCCAGTAGCTCCAGGAGAAGGAATATCAAAGTACATTCAAAGTTACAAGAGGTCACCATGTTAGCCTTTAGTCAAATGGCTTTCTGCATGACTTGGTGAGGCCAACTGTCCCGTTTGATAAATGAATTTAAGCTTTTAAGCTTTGACTGTCATCCAATTAAGATTCAGATAATGTGTTTGTTTTATGGTTATGAGATGTAAATATAATCAAGAGCATCTGTGTTGTTTATAAATCAATGCAGTAAATGTACAGAAGGCAGGCTTTTGTTGTAGCTCTCTCACACACTCACACACACACACACACACACACACACACACACACACACACACACACACACACATACACGCACACACACGCACACACGCACACACACACACACATTTCACCCTGTATTGCATTGCTCCAGGAGGCAGGTTGGACACATCTTGCTGTATATCTTTATCAAAACTGAGCTGCATTATCATAATTGTCAGCTTTTACTGTATCTTGTCTCTTTAACATCATTTTGGTTGTATTTTTAGATCTGCAGCCTGCTTGAGATTCAGCACCGCTAATTAAATAGACAAAGGCACTCACCATGCCAAATAAACTGATGTCTTTTCCCAGGAACTCTACGAAAAGACTGTCAGATGAACCTAAACACACACACACAAACACACACACATACTTCAAAACAAACGATCCTGCCAGCGAGATATGCAGGATCCGTCCCGATTACTGCAATTGTCACCGGCTGACCAGCGAAGTTGTGAGGAAGCTTAAAGGGATGATTACTGAAATGATAAAAAAGTTTACCTGTCTGATAAAGACAGAGGGAGAAAGTGAGAGGTATGGAATGTGTTTGTAATTGAGTGTGTTTCTGTGTGTGTGTGTGTGTGTGTGTGTGTGTGTGAGAGAGAGAGAGAGTCAGCGAGATAATGACCTACGTGATTGATAATCGATGGCCTCCCTCTCCTCTTGTCTCGCGTTTCAGTTCTAGGGTTGTGTTTTAATGTCGCTCCTCTGCTCGCTGACCTCATTAAAGGATCTGGTTACCCTCAAACAGCTTTTTAATTTAGCCTAATGATTTTTTGCATAATAGATCAGATACTTGGTAAGCCCCAGGGAGCGACCCTCCTCTTCAAGGTGCCTTTATAGTGAGAGGAGCAGAGGTTTGGGAGGTTGTTATTGTGCTATACGTGCTTTTGTTTAATTCTGGGTTTCTTTCTTTAGCTGGTTAGCTTCCTATTAAATATCTTTGTTGGTAATTGATTGTGTCTGTGAAAACCCAGGGCCCTCCCTAACTCTCATTTCCCTTCAACCACACTGAACTATTCTATAAAAATATACCACTTACATATGGATATAATGGCATTAACCTGCCATCATCTGCATCCTACATACATTAAGTGTCATTCTTTTTGTTTTGTTTTTACACATTCTCATCTTTTTTCTTACATTATATAACATTAATTTGGCTTTCGTCCAAAGCAACCAGAAGTGAATTCAAAGTCAAAAGGAACAAGGCCTGGGCAATAATTCAATATGTAATTACTAGGTCTTTCAATGGAATCATATCGAAATGAAATCATATATCACATGGAAATATTTATTTATTTATGTTTTCAGGTTGTCCATCCGTCCATCCGTCCGTCAGTAACCTTCTTGTGAACAAGATATCTCAGGAACATTTCTTCTTCAAATTTGGCTGTCAACTTGGATTGAACACTGATGAACTGATTTGATTTTGGTGGTCAAAGGTCACTGTGACCTCACAAAACATGTTTTTGGCCATAACTCAAGAATTCATATGCTAATTATGGCAATGTCACACAAATGTCTAATAGGATAAAATGATGAAGTGATGACATTTTAGACACATATGGATGTAAACTGCAACTTGACTGCTTGGCAGAGGCATACAGCCGTGAGGCGGTAATTCTAGTTTCTCTATAATTTCTGCCATAATAATAATTAATATTATTATAATTTCTGCTATAAACTGTCATTAATTAAACGAGAAGTTACTCAGTACTTTTCATTTGCAAAGTATTTAATTCACACAGAAGTATACAAAAAATAGGCTTTACCATGTGGTTATTTCATATAGACTATTTACTTATTGAATTACCAGAAAACATGCTATATTGTGATATATATAGTTATGGAGATACGATATTACCTATATCAGGATAGAAGATTTTGGTCATATTGCCCAGCCTTAAGTGCAAGCCCAGATAAACAGCTAAAAGTGTGTAAGAGAGCTACACCATGTGTGCTTTTTGATATGACTTACTTACTACTAAAAATAATACTTATTAATAGTAAGATGTGAGATGTAAGTGATACAGTGAGGTGTCCTATCAAAAAACACCCAGGTTTTTTTTAACAAGATCAGTTTAAATTGAATTCCACCTAGATTTTAGGTCCCCACACATTAATGCCTCACGCTTACCACTGTAGTTTAAAGTCAGCAAGATCTTTTTGCACCAAGCGCAGCTCATAAAATGTTGTAGTGACAGAAGGTGAAGGGCAAGAAAGTGAAAATGCAAACAGTATTTTTAAAGGCTAAGTCTGGTGATATTCTATTTCCTGCGACTGAAAAAAAAGGGGAGGGAACAATAAGCTGTGTGTAGGCAGGTAAAAAATCATACATCATATAATAATAAAAAGAGAGAAGTAAAAGTACATATATAAATAGCAGTTTCAGTGACTACATCCATGTACATACGTCAAAAATAATTGTAATAATAGTGATAAATAACGACAGAGATAAATATATCCCTCATCCAAATATCAAAAAAGGTCTTAAATATCTTAAATGCCAGTGAGCTAAAATCAGATTATCATTAGATAAAAGAGACATACATGAGGGGATAAAGAATGTCCCTACCATAAATGATAATATCATCTCCTATTGAAAACAATAGTAAATAGCCTATGTCAAGCAATGTGGTTAAGTAACGAGTAAGGCTTGGTTCAGTCTACAAAAAACACGTCAGGCTTAGTTCTGCATTAAGTCCTGATGGTTCAACAGTTTTAAGTTCACTGATCCAGAAAGCTTCTCTATGTAGCAATCTATTACGACAATGTCCCCTACAGGTGTAGATATTATCTCTAGGGGAGAAGACGCAGTTGGCGTCGAAACACTAGTCTTTAATAAAGTTTACTGCCCTAAATCCGTGTGCTCCAGTGTGCTTTGGACCTGCTCTCTGAAGTCTCTCCTGTTACAAGATTGCCCTACTCTGTGAGCACCAGACAGGCCTACTATTCCTTGTGAGGCGGCTGAAGCACGTTCAACCTCCCTTCTTCATTCTATTTCCTGCTTCAACAAATCCCATAAAAAGACCAAAACCAACAATTAAATTATCCTCCTTACAACTGTTGCCTGTGTTGCCAAAGCTTGATATATCTTATTCCTCTGTGCCATGGAGCTCCATTGTTCTCCAAAAACAAAAATAAAAACACATCAATCTGTCAGCAACATGGCTGCATTTGGTGGCATGTTCCTTCTTTATGACCAAAATGGGCACTGTAGTTTATTGTGAGTAGATCACATACAGTACATGGTGCTGTAAATATACACTAGTGCATAAAATCAGTTGAAAATAGTCCCCAGTAAATGCAGTATTTACTCCTGTTTGAGTAACGTTTGCTAATAATTACAGTGTCTATTGTTTTAGAAAATGACTTGGAGTTAGAGAAAACGATATACTTGTGTCCTGTTTTTAAAGATGTATGCCTTCAGTAGAAACAAATGGGATTGGGGCTGAGTGCTACAGACAGGCTGAGGAAGTTCAGCCCGGTCGCAGTAAATGGCGTATGAATGCATTCGCATGCAATACGTACGCCGTTCTTGCTTTTGGCGTGTCATTTGTACACCATGTAGTCTGTATTGACTGTAATTTAAATGCATTCATGTAAATATGATAAGCTCAGAGCTAGTGGAGTAAAATAAAAAGTGTAAAAAAACACTTATGGTGGGCGGAAGGGGAGGTGGATCGGTCCAACGAACACAAGACTTTCAACCAGGAGACCGTTGTTCGAGACCAGTGTTCGTGTCCCAAAGCATTAGTGATGTTTGTGATGTGTTTTTAGTGACTTTTTTGCCGTGTTTTTAGTGACGTTTTTGATGTGTTTTCCGTACTTATGTTACGTTGTTTCCGTGCATATTGTACTTAGTTCACATACTTATTTTAAGCCCAACCATGATGTTTTTCCTAAACCTAACTAAGTGGTTTTGTTGCCTAAACCTAACTGCGGCTGTTACCGTAGTTTTATTGTGTGTCATAAAAATGGCACACAAAAGAGGCGTACAAATGACACACGAAAAGGCTAAAAAGCGTCCTCATGACACACAGAACGACCTTGAAATGTTGTATACGCCCTCCCATGAGACCAGGTTGGGAAGTCAGAAAAGGTTGACGTTTTGACTAAACACACCACGAAAACAAAGATAAAGAATATCGCTAATATTTAAAATCTTTTCTTCACATGTTCAAAATACACACTGATAAAAGATTTTCTTTCATTCAAGCCTTTCAAGAGCCCTGACTTTTAGTAATAGGGTAAGGTGTGGAAAGAGTAAGCAGGTGGGGTATTAGAAATAGTTATAGGGTGAGCATTGTCTATGTAGCTCAATAGCACAAACCTCTGTCATAAACAACCATATCATCAGAGACAAAATTATGCGCAGCACTCAATCTAAGGTTCATATGCATTCCTCAGTGAAATGCCTTGGGAGCTTAAAGTATGCAGAGCTCATAGCTTCCTTGTATACACAGTGAACGAACTGTCACACACAAAAACCCAAGTGATGAATGGAACTCAAAATCAATTTTCTACAAATGTCTTGGGAGGGATCCATCCTCTCCATATATAGCAGAGTGAATTGTAATCTGTGCAGCTTCCTGCAGTACGGAGGCACCAACACAAACATATTCCCTTCCCACACCCACAACATAGCCAAACCCACAGCCTCACACACACACACACACAAACACACAACACAAGCACTGAGCGTGAGGGGAAGAGACAAGCTCTGTCCCTGATCAGCAGTCACCCAGGCCTCTTCGTCTCGACATGATCACTGCCTGTCATTAGTCAGTTGCTCTGTAAATTATTTAACCATGCACATGTTTGGAGCCGTCTAAACACACCAGACACAACGCCACGCAAAGTGCTTTCATGCGCTGAGCGACGCTCTGACACACTCTCAGAAAATCGGACTCTTGGAATGAATGAATAAGTAAGGCGGGAAATAAATAAATAAGCGAAACAAACAAAAAACAAGCTTGGATGGGGTGGGGAGGGGAGGAGGGGAGCCTGAGCGGGGGGATGACGGCGTAATTTAGCGCTCGACTTCAATCCCAGTCAAATTAAAAGGGAATCTTAATGCATGTGTCTCTCCCAGCATTGATGTGTTCTCTCTCTGTGATATGGCGCTGAGATGGTAGACGCAATATGCCTGACAATCTATTCCCAGACTGGCCTCGCTGCCACTCAAACTAAGCACAGCGCTACTGTAGCTATTAGACAGGCTCTTTTGGGGAACTTGATGGCTTTTCAGTGGAAAGAAAAACTATCAGTGCTCTTTTGTGTATGTTTTTGTGGGCGTGTGTGTGTACATGCATGCCTAATCATATACGTAGCCGTGTTTCTGTGCACGTTTGCGTGCTTAACCGCGTGTCTATGCATGTATGCGTGTTCAGTATGAGTGTCAGAACTCAAGGGCCTTGTAATCAGCACTGAGCGCGTGCTTTGACAAGGCCATTCCCCACCACTGAGCATTATGGGGCCTCGGCAGCCGGAACTTAAGACAACATCGCGCACAAAGTGGGTAAACAGTGTTTGACATGTTTTCAATATGGTTACATTAGAACAAGCTGCGTTTGATTGAAAAGCTAATATTCAAGCCATGCAAATCATCAATCATGGGAAAAGGCCTATTAATTATTCAATAAAACAGTCTAATTCAAGAATCAATGTCGGGAAGCGGAGAGAGGGAAGAGGGGGCTCCCAGCAGAGAGAGAGAGAGAGAGAGTGGGTAATATAAAGGAATAGGGAATTACCCCTCTCTCTCTGAGCTGTGGCCCATCTCGTCCCGAGCTGTCAAAAACAACTGCCGCTCCCGCGTTTCATCTCGCCAAGTTTAAAGACGACTTTGGAAACACTTCATTTTCCTCGCGAAACTCGTTAGGTCTTTGTTCCTCATTAGTTCATCTTCTTTTCTCCGTCTCTGTCTCTGTTACTCCTCCTATGTTGTCCCCCCCCTTCCTATATCACCCCTTTCTTTTTTCTTCGAAGTCATCGTTATGGCTCTTACGACCGCCTGGCTCGGGCGTTTTGAAGTTTGGTATTGTGCCGTCTGATCTCCGGCAATTACAACTGGGCCAAATCTCTTCCTTGGGAATTCATTATTTACGTTCAATTAAACAAATTCATCAGTGGTCTCCTCAGTAGAATTCGGAGAGTGTAAGTGGTCGGCTGTAACGAAGCCGCGGCACGGACCGGCTCAATCAGCTCTAATACAAAGACTTGTAGTGTTTCCTCCAGCCAGGCCCCCCGGCCCCCAGCACCTCAAAGGTGTTTCCACAGGGTTCATTAGTCACTGGGGACTTCTAAAGTCCAACAGTACACCCACTTCAAAGCTCATTAGTATCTATTATTAATGAATTAATATCCAATATCTTTGATAGACCTAGGCTATCGTTAAAAGTTCTGGACTGAGCGTTAACTTCATTCGAACCCTCATTTGGGTGGCAGCGTCTGAACTTCCACTAGTGACTTTTTTTTGCAGATAATTTGGGCCTTAGCACGCCGGGCCTTAGCAGCTCTCTCGTTTTGCGACGCTGTGAACTCTCTACCCTCTCATGCTCATAAAGCTCATGAGGTGTCTATGAGGCGTTTAAAGCCCATCAACCACACAGTCACAGCTGGCCTATCTGATAACAACTGTGCGGTTCAGGAACAGAGGAAAAGTCAATAGAAAGTGGTTGTGGGGGGATTCAGGGAAATGCTGGGTGGAACAGTGAGTTGAAGAGGATTTCTGTGTGACCACAGTCATCAATTTACACACAAGCTGTAGTCACAAGAAGTCAGTAAGTTCAAAAACCTTCCACTGATTACAGCGAGCAAAATCTGTTTCAATGTTTATATGGTCACCTGACTATTCTTTATGACAGAGTGGAAAAATTATGAACATATCCTTTAATATATTTAATTGTGTTCTTCAGTTGTATCCAATAGGCTTGAGACTCAGTGCTATAGAGAGAGTTGGAAAGTCAGAAAGTATTGCTAGATGGATAATTGCATTTTTGGTTTTGGTCTTTTCATGGGATGTGTTGAAAAGTATAGAACAATGCCAGCTTTATCCTGTAAACACTGAAACAGTTGAATGCAACGTAAGCTATGGTGAGGCTGTATTGCTTCAGTGTGTAAATATGATTCAAGAAGGCCCATAAGAGTAATAGATCCATGAGTTTGAAGGTTAAACAAAAACAAAACACTGCATAGTGGTTTACGATACTGTAAGACCAGATTTTCACACTCTGGAAAGTTGCCGGTATCTCTTTATACTATTATATTGTAAACAACAGGATTACCCAGTTCAAGTTAAAGAGCAACCAGGTATGTGTCCTTGCATGTATTTGACTGACCAACACAGTATTTTGCCACAGGTTCAACTGGGATGTTTTTGCCGGACAACCATGCATTTTTTTTGCGTGAGCCCTCTATGTCAATACATTGATCTGATTTAAATGACTTAGTGCAGTGCTCGTTTGTAGCGTTGCTGTTTGGAGCGTGTGGCTGTTGGGACGGGGGCCAATTGTTTGGCCCCAAGAAAGGGCTGCTTGCAGCATTGTCAAGAACCGCTCAGCACTCGTTGACTCCAGGAAAGTGAAGAAGAGTTCAGTTGTAATGTTAGTATATCCAGCAACTAGCAGCAAAAGTGAACTGCAGTCAATGAGCCTTATCCAAATTGCACCAAATTCAACAAAGTACTCCATGGGGACCCCAGCAATACACCCGCCAAGTGTGAAGTCGATCAGATGAACGGTTCTCGAGATATGCTAAGGACATACCCACATACAGACAGATTCCTTGCTTTATGCTGGTTACGTAGAGCTGAGAGAGCTGCATTTTTTCACACAGCGCTGGAGTCTGTCTGAACACAGCCTCAACCATCACAATATATGCCTAACCCAACCCTTACCCTAACCTCCTCAAGTTAAAGCTTATTCTAACCATAACCCTAAAACCAAGTCTTAAAGCTGCAGTGGGTAGAAATGGAGCAAATATGATTAAAAAAGTTATTTTTCTAAAATGGTCTCTATATTCTGACAGTAGTGCATGAGACAGGTAATCTGAAAAAAATCCTGTGCCTCTGTGTCCTCCGGTGCTCCTCATGGCATCTGCAAGATTTCACAGACCGGAGGAAAACAACCAATCATAGCCAAGCTGGAGCCTGCCGTCTCTGAGCAGCTGTCAATCACTCACAAACACCAATCAAACGGTCAAACTAGGCAGCGCTGATCAAAGATGATTCAATATTCTGTCACTGTAATGCCTATTTCTCGCCTCAAATGTTTTCAGAAACATCTTGTAGTGTACTGTTTACCTGTAAAATGAGAAAATTTGTGACCTGGCAGCCATGTTGAGAACAGTTGAGGAGATACCAAGCACCGCCCACCAGCCGGAGCACAGCCAATAGGAACGCTCTCTCTGAAATGACCTGTGATTGGCCGAAGTCTCCCGTCACGGGCTAGATTTTTTAAAGCCAAAAAACAGAGCCATGAGGAAGTGCAGAAGTCTAGTTATCTCTCAGAACACTTGAATTACAATATGCTGAGAGGTTATTGTGGAATTTTTGCCCAATGATGCCAAAAACTTTCTGCCTACTGAAGCTTTAAGTGTCAAGTGTCCTGTAACAGATGAGGCAAACAAAAGAGTGACAAGGCCTGAAACTAAAATTGCTACAACAGAATTCACAGCGAGTTTGTGAATGACCAAAGTTTTTCAGTGAGAAAAGGCGGCAGACGCAGGTCAGACACAATTAGTATAACTGTTAGTGTAGAAGGGTACCAGGCAAAGTGAGGAGTAAGAGGACAATCAGAG
This sequence comes from Sebastolobus alascanus, assembly GCA_916701645.2. Taxonomy (NCBI): domain Eukaryota; kingdom Metazoa; phylum Chordata; class Actinopteri; order Perciformes; family Sebastidae; genus Sebastolobus; species Sebastolobus alascanus. The sequence goes on from CAKAOJ020000059.1 coordinate 7,452,531, forward strand.
AAAACAGGGATGCACTGCGCACACACACACACACACACACACAGCAGCACACACACATACAGGGAGGATCATGAAACACAACACCAAGGGTCTTCTCTGTGCATGTTAAACAATACTCTGACTGTCAACAATCAGGCATAAATTAGCAGCCGTGGCCTCTACTGTATTTATTCTGGTAATTACCTCCCAGGAGGGCACACACACTCACACACTAGCAGACACCACAGCGTGGCACGACACACTCGCAGTGCACCAGCCCGTCGCCTCAGAGTGTGTGAGGGAGGGGTCTGTAGACATCCCATCAACACTGTGTGTGTGTGTGTGTGTGTGTTTGTGTGTGTGTGTGTGTGTGTGTGTGTGTGTGTGTGTGTGTGTGTGTGTGTGTGCACAGAAACATATGCATGCAAGACTTATTCGTCCCTTTGATTGTGCGCAAGAGCTTTAAACCCTATAAATCAGTGAGCTGATAAAAGCTCATCATTCTCTTCCATTAGGGGACAGCAACCTCTGAGACAGTTAGTGACTGATTGATAGACAGTTCTGAAAACATTACAGATTGGGATATCAGAGTTCAATAAAAAAACTGACAAAGAAGAGTGAAACGGCGAGACAGACAGAGAGAGAGAGGGAGAGAGAGACAGGGAGGAGGAGGATGAGAGGCACGAGAGCAAGAGAGGGAGAAGGAGAGAGACAGGGACACAGGCAATGACAGCCACATGAAATCTCATCTCCATTTTTGACAATGGGGGAACCATCTGAAGAGCAGAGAACAGAGGGAGGAATTTAACTGCTTTCATCTTGTCATAATTATCTCCAAGAAGCCACATGAAAGGGAAAATCTGTGTTTTTTGTTTATAAATTAGAGAACAAGGACATTTTCTGTGTCAACTTTGATGGCATTTTTCCTCTGTGCATGGTTGAACAGTCCTGGGCTAATGATCCCTTTCTCTTCTTAAAGCGAAGGAAAAAAGCGCAGATGAAAATTGCAATAAAAACGACACTAAACACAATTTAGCAAATGAACGGAGAGCTGAAGTGTCATAATTCAGAGAGCATCATTATCAAAATTGCTACAATTGTTGTGCACTCATACGTCTGTGAATGCATAAGTATTTCCCAGTTTCTTTGCATCGCTGCCCACAAGCGTCCACTGAAACTCGTAAACAAACATAACACGTCCATCTGGCGAGAAAATGCAGCGTGGCTGGCCTGACTGTTAGTGGGTGAAGCAGGTTTTTTCTCTGAGGCTCAAACATCATTAAAAAAAGCCGAGGTCATTTCTATGATCCATGCAGTTGGGCTTTCATGGGCAGATCAACAAATGGAGGCTGAAACCAACGGCAACAGCGATCAATAGTTCCCTTCAAGACACACAGGAGCACTCTGGGTATCCATCAATCTCCACCCTCGGACAGGAAGTTAACAGCAAACTGGAAATAATAACTGCATGGGTTAGTTGGTGCCTTGTTGCCACAACAACCCTTATCGTGACGCTGTATATGTTACGTCTGTCCCAGATGCCTTTTACTCTACTGTAGAGGCATGTTTGTGTTTGACTATTTACGCATACAACAAACAACACATTAAAGGGTCAGTTCACCCAAATTACAAGAAATTTTTTTTTTTCCCAATTACCCCTACAGTGCTTTCTAGTTTGTAACTGGGGATAACTGGGACATTGTTTCTGGGCAGTTACATACTGTAGCTTTTGTGTTTTTATTAATGTAATTTTGTAATGCTTCTCGCGGCATCTAGCGGTGGGGTTGCAGATTGCAACCTCTCCCGTGTGCCAAGCGTGTAGTAGAACTACGGTGGCCGACATGAAAACGTGTATGGCCCTATCTAGAGCAAGTTGATTTAAGAGTAGCGTAGGTCATTTGGAGAATAACAGAGTCACTGCGTAGAGTGTGTGTGTACGTGGGAAGTGAGTGGTGAAGCAAGAGAGCAAGGGGCGGCGAATGCGTGTGAGCGAACGAATGAGCTAGTGGAACAGAAGACAGAGTTAGTTTAGCTTTGAGAATATCAAGTGAATGTACAGTGGAAGTTGCAGTTTGTGCAGAAATAAATGCTGCAGCTCCTCAAGACCAACACAGGTTTCCCGTGTCTTGGTTCCCGGCGAGTGACGGCGGGGGTTAACTCCGCAGCGAGTAACGTTATTATTCAGCCCAAGCAGGAAAAGTTACACACAGTAGTTTGTCCCTTCTGGGCTACTGTAGAGACATGGCGGCCGGCTCCATGAAGAGGACCCGCTCCATATGTAAATATAAACGGCTCATTCTAAGGTAACGAAAACACAACGATTCTTATTTCCAGGTGATTATACACTAAAGAAAACATACTTATTAATATTATATTCTATTTCTGCCAATAGATCCCCCTAAATGTTAGACACTGTTCCTTTAAGCTCCACAAACAAATCCCATTCATCCTTATTGTACTGGTGTGTGATGGCATTAATAAAACTATCCAAATACCTAGATACCATTTGGGTTAAGTGGGAAAATGTGTTTTTATTTGTGATTTGGGTGAACTGGCCCTTTAAGGATGCCCATCCACTCACACACACATTCACTGAGAGACCAGGAAAATGAAACTAAAAAATGAAAATAAATTGTAATGTAGTGCAACAGTACAACTGTTCTGTTATGAATAGTACCTTTATGAAACCTTTATTTTATAAATCCTTTATTGAGTCCATTTTAACATTCTGTTTGATTTTTTGGTATGGGAACCTTACAGATCAAAACAAAAATCGTTTGTTCAACATTGTTAAAGTAGCCAACAAAACAATTAGCACGCAGCAGCTTTTTTTAGTAGTTATCTGTGACAGATAAGTTTTGCGTAAGTCACGGTCAATCTAAGCCAGCTCTGACCACCCACTTTTGGAGCAATTCGCTCTTCTCCCTTCTGGGCGGAGATACAGGTCCCCCCGGGTAAAAAGCAATAGGTTTGAATTTTCCTTTGTTCCAAGTGCAATAAATGCGCTTAGTTTGCACTGAGCCTTGACTTAACTGTACTATTCAGCAGCACTTTATCATGGTTACCGTTACAATGGTTTGACACTTTACCGGACAGATAGGTATTTTTTCTTACTTGGTTGGTGTTTGTGTTTTTGCCCTCTAATGCAAACCAAATTTCCCCTGAAACTGAACTCAGGAATTTTGTGGTGCCAAGTGGAGTTTTCCTGTAAACATGCAAAGTTTCTGTTTACATTTAGTGTTACTCACCAAAACGTATTGGCTGTATCTTTGAGGCCTGACAAACATGTTAAATGCATTTCCTTCCTCATAAATCATCTGCAAAGTTGTGTTTTAAATCCTGCATTGTTTACATACATGCTTCCATGCCAGCATTCTTCTTTTTCCCTGTCTTTGCTGGTGCATTATGACGTTTCTGGATGCATTACTGCCACCTGTAGATCAAAACAGGAACCCACTCGTAAAAACATTACTTTATAGTGTCTACTAGTGGTCAAAAACTCCACAGGGTACCTTATTATTGGGAATGTCTACACATTTCTGTTTTTAGCATTACTATATGTGGTTACATCAGGGTTTTTAATTTAGAGCCAAATTATGTTAATAATTAAGTTGTTGTGAAGAAGCTTCTAAATGTGTTGGGGGTCAGGACGGAGTTAAATTTATTTTACTATACCTGCACTTTGTCAGGAATTTTTAGTCACATTCTTGGTACAGTTTTCATTACTCAGCATATGGCTTCATATCATCCTTTTTGGTTTACACACATGGGTTGTGGAAAAGCCTAAAATAGCCTGGCAATAGCAGACAAGCGGATGCCTTAGAGTGATTATGTGCAAATGCAGAGGATGCGATCGCTCTGTTAAAGACACGTGTTGCTTTCTCCGCAAGATTAGTTTAACAATCACAGATCACTGGTCCCACATATCACTCAACCTTTCCCTGGAACTGCAATATTGATGCATACATAGGCTATTTATCCATTATTTAGTTTTTATCCTTTTTTCTGCAACCGGTTTTTCTACCTTGCTGAATATGTCCACTCATTTTCTCGTCGGAGGAGACTGGAATGGTTGGGTTAATGGGAATATGGTACTAACAAGTTCAGATAATCGCCAATGACAGTTCAACAAGGCCACATGCAAGATAATAGTGTTGGCAAATGGAAAAGTAAACACGAAACAAAACGATAAATGAAGTTAAAATGTAAATTACCTGGGGTGCGATTTGTCAGCCCTGAGGTTGTCAAAATTAGATGTGTACATGTAAAACTAAAATGATAATAACACAATTACTGGATAATTTATACAAAAGTCTGCGTATAAAATTATTTAAAAAGTTGTATTTTTTTGCTACTTTGTAGGCCACATTATGTTTAAACCCGGTATATGTGCACAGTTGCAGATAAAGATTAGGCTACACTAATATTATTTGTATTATACTTGTTGAATTAGATTCCAGTGACGGCAGCGTAGAATTGGCTTTGACTCATGTGATCCAAACATTTCCAATAACTAAAAAAAATGTCTTGACAAAACTGACGAGTTATATTCACTACAGAAAGTTGATTTAATAAATGTATTTCCTACATTGAATCACTTTATTCAAATCAAGGGATTTGTAATTTTTTTAGGGTGATGACGTCAGAAAATATTGGGAGGTGGGGGCTCTGTGGGGGGGGCTTCAAGGAAAATAGGTGGGGAACCACTGTTATGGACACTATAATAAAATTAAGGAATGTACCTTTAATGTCCCTTTTTAAAGCTGCGTTGTTGCAATGATTTAAAATGTCTTCTATTTCTTTAGGCACTCCTTTATTCTTAATTAATCTATTTTCTAAAAAAGTTCTAGTTACTCAGAAATGTTTTTAACATTCACCTGTTCATCAATGGATTCATTTATTATTTTGTGTATTTAGATGATGCCTTTTTCCCATTAACTATCCCATATTATAAATAGATTTTATAACCATCTGCGAAGATTTCTCACAGTTTTGTGGTGAATGTACACTGAGAAATGTAAGAATACAGGCTTACACCAGACACTTCCGAGCCAGAGCCAACTGGACCAAGCCCCAAACCAGTACAGCCCACTTCTCAGTCCGCCTCCTTCAGTCTGCCAACTGCTGAGCTGTCGCTAAAAGCTACACCAAAGAATCACTTCATGAAAATGCCTATCATCTATCACCTAAATCACACACAAACATCCCTTGTTTTTTGACTGGTTTCCAGTGCTAACTAACACTGTGAACTGGATGTGTATTTTCTCATAAAGCTGGAGCGTTGTGAGAGTTGCAATCATCAGCTGCAAGCACAGCCTAATGTGGCCAAAGAGGATGTGAAGCCGAGCCAAAACATGCACAAGGCAGACCGAATCTAATTCACGTTCATTAAAAGTTAAAGCGGGGGAAACGGCCAGGTTAATTTCTGCTACTGTGATCTTAAAGCCTGATGACTCACATGAAACCGCGCCGGCCTCTATTTTGAGGCAGTTGCGGTGTTCTGCTGCATGCAGCACTGTGCTGAGAGCAAGGACAAGGACAGACCAAACTGAGCCATATGTCCTTCCACTCTGCACATTAGGCAGCTAAATCTGTGGTCATCCATCACTGCCTTGTTAGAGAGGAGAGAAGCCAGGGTTGGGCAACATATTGCAGTGACATATTGTGGCAATACCATCACATAGACTGAGGCCAAATGTATATTTTTGCAGATATATGTTTCATACTCACATAACCTCGAGTCTCTCCTATTGTGACATATCTGACCCTGTCCCTCTGTCCTGGCGAGCTGTCTCAGGCCATCTGTGGCCCCTCTCACCTTTGACCTTTAGCAGAGGTCAACACAGGTCAGGCGTCTCAGGTTTGGCTATTGTTTCAGATAAGCAGACAGTCTGTCTCATTATCAAAATCTCAGACACATGCACGGCTTTATCCTCAACTCCAACATGTCAAGAAATCCACACTGAATAAACTTTTACATGGTTTGTCCGTACTCCACGAAAAGTTAAACAACTGCTAAAAATTCTGCTCTATCCTGACCAAAGTAAATATATAGAGAGCAAGAAAGGATTGCATAGTGCAAGGGGAACTATCCAGAGACATCATGCAATATGTTAATCACTCTACAAGAGGGAGGGCGAGGGGGCCACGAAATCTGCGGGTGTTATACAACCACACAGAAACCAAAACAACTCAGCAAAACACCACGGAAAAGTTGTCGATGGAAATTAGACAAACAAGCAGCCGTAAACCGGCGAGGGGAAACGCTCAAGGTTTTTCTTCTTCACTTGGCGGCCATGCACGTTTTGTTTCTCCATCACCTCTTTGCCGCTTTTTCTTTTTTAGCCTTAATTGTAGTTTACAGGGAAAGGGTAATCACTTGTGAAACAGGGCGTGTTATTTTCTTGCCCAGAGTGTGAATCCTAAGCAGGCCAATCGCCAGCTCTATCGCTCCATCTCTCCGCTGGCTGAATCCTAATGGCTGGATGGAGAGAAGGAGCGCAGGGAGCGGGGTGAGAGAGAGAGGGAGAGAGAGAGAGGCTGACAGCGGGGCTTGACATGGGCATTAAATCATGCCCCGAGGAATCCTCCATCCACGGGCTCCTGACAGCCGCGCTGTCATCACGGCCAGGCCACTTCCTATGCCTCTTGACAACACTGGAGCAGAATTAGTCAGAGCATCAGATGTAAATTGGCGCTGTTCAAGGATGATAATGAGCACCAAGATACATGTCGGTGTCACTGACGGGACGCCATCATGATTGGCTGTCCCTCACACCGCGCTCCATTAGGTCTAATGGTATTCAGGCCAGGTATGGGCGGAAGGCGGCAGCAGGGGGGGAGCAGGGACGGACAGGGAGAAAGTTTTCTGTTGTGATCAGTTTGTTCCATTTGTGCGTGTTGGTTTCTGTAGGACCCTGTGGCCAGAGAGGATATTTACACAGCATCCCCCACAGTCAGCTGTCCACTTACTGACATGTTGTCTGTCACGCACACAACTCTTGTGTTATCTGTCAAACTTACTCAAGATCACACACTTTTTGCTCTAAATTCTACCTCATTGTGTATTGTAATTTTCAAGTATCACGGTGCAATATGCAATAAACCGCCTGTCCAAGAATGGCATATCCCAGTCTGAACTGTGAGAAATCCACACATACACACCCAAGTCAATTCCAAAATTTTCCAGCCCATTCAGTAAAACTCTTGGCTCGCTAGTTTCCTCTCTCTCTCTCTCTCAGTGCAGTATATATGCATGCAGTGTGTACAGCTTGCTAACATAATGCAGTAATAGTTGCCAGCGTGCCATTTTCCCTGCCCATGCTGAGGATGAGCCAGCCAGAGCCTGCCCCAGATGCATACATTTCCCATAATGAGGCAGGTGGCCTCGACAGACGGCTCGGTCGTGTGGGTGACACCGTGTACACCGCAGCTCTGGGCATCTGACTGACAGACAGTGCCAGTCCCTTCCCTCCTCTGCGCTCTCTTTTCTCTCTCTCTCTCTCTCTCTTTCTCTCTCGCTACATCTCTTTCTTGCTCTTCCACCTCTCTTTCTCGCTTTCCCTTGTTCAGTTTCTTTCTCTGAGTTTGTGCAAGCATGTGTGTGTTTGTGTGTGTGTTTCTGCTGCTTTGTTTCACTACGGGGGCATGAGTAAATTCCTCCGCTCCACGGCAATTTCGCATGAAGATAGCTGAAGGTCATTAATTTAACTGCCGCTGCTGTAACAGAGTAAAACTCACTGTAATTAAGAGTGAATAAATAATTGATTATGTATATTTTCTTGTAATTGGCTCCTCGTTACCCTACATGCTGAATGCTAATTGATGCTGGGAGTTAATTATCATTTCGCTATGAAGTTAGTAGTATATCCAGAGAGATGTTGAAGATGAAGTGCCAAGGTCCTTTCATGGCATAAGAACCAAGGTCAAGCCAAAAAATTACCAGAAAAAAAAGCAGGAGCGGTCAGAACGTGGAGAGGTACAAAATGCCCCTGCCAGCCACCTAATTGAGAGTATTTAGCAAACTAGCATAGGAAGTGGTAAATGGCAAGGATTAAGCCAGAGGCCCTAAGCAAGAGGATCCATTAACAAGGATTCCCCAAGGCCTAACTAAAGACTAAAGATTAAGAATCCAATCTGAATGTAGGTCTAGCAACAGAAGCCGCTAGCTGATTAAAAAAAAGAAAATCACATCTTCATCTTCAGATAAAATTACTTGCAGCAAGACACAATTCGTTATATTGAGCAAAAGTCAGTTTGGAGAATTTGGCAAGCAAGTGGTGGCTGTTCAGTCTGTCACATGAAGGTAGAAATAAAGTATTGATCCTCTTATTCGTGATGTCCAACTTTGAAATTCATTCACTTTTTGTGTATTAACCTTAGGTATGTCAAAGTTAACGCGATAATAACGCAATAACGCCACTAATTTCTTGAACACATTAATGCAATCGATCTTCCAGAGGTTGTACCAGGCTCAGTTTTAAAGCTAGAGAGATACTGGCATCATATGAAACTAGAAAACCAGGAAACTATAGGAATCCATTGGTACCAAACACGTCATACTAGCTCATCGCGAAGTAGGCTAAATAACGCTCCAAATTTGCGTTAAATTTTGGCGAGGAAAAAATGGCATGGCCATTTTCAAAAGGTTCCCTTGACCTCTTAACTTAAGATATGTGAATGAAAATGTGTTCTGTGGGTACCCACGAGTCTCCCCTTTACAGACATGCCCACTTTATGATAATCACTTGCAGTTTGAGCAAGTCATAGTCAAGTCAGCACACTGACACACTGACACACTGACAGCTGTTGTTGCCTGTTGGGCTGCAGTTTGCCATGTTATGATTTGAGCATATTTTTTATGCTAAATGCAGTACCTGTGAGGGTTTCTGGGCAATATTTGTCATGGTTTTGTGTTGTTAAATGATTTCTAATAATAAATATATACATATATTTGCATAAAGCAAGCATATTTGCCCACTCCCATGTTGATAAGAGTATTAAATACTTGACAAATCTCCCTATAAGGTACATTTTGAACAGATACAAAATGTGTGATTAATTTGCAATTAACTATTTTAACTCATTGACAGCCCTAATTAAAATATAAAGGACATGGCAGCAATCGTGCATATATTTCCTATTTTCAAAAGAGGATAAAAACCTTTTTGGATATACAGTATTTCTGAAAACAGCATCTAAGATTCAAGCGTCTGAGTGGGCTTTGCTGTTGACATTTGAGGGCCGGTGTTGGTAGGAGACCCGCTGTAACGTCCGTGATGTGCTACTGACTGGAGCACGTCAGAACCCTGTATAGCCTACGAATGTTGAACAAAACGTATTTTTCCCTCTTTTTCAACAATAAGCCCACATAACATTTAACATTTTAGCAGTTAGCTAGTTAGCTTAGCTTGCTAATGTTATCCCACTCATGTTATTTCAACACCTGCTCCTGCACAGTCAGTGTTGCGTTCGTCTCACATTATTTAAAGGAGGATTGTCTCTCTTTCATGGGTCTGATTTTCCAATGTGATCTCATCCCTACTCGTTATATTAAGCCACTTGGGCAGAAGCACCCAGAGTCACTATAATGACACTAGGGGCAGTCTTTAGCGTAGCATCTTGACGCTGAAGGTTTGCACTTGGTTAACCTTTTGAAACGGTGGCAGTTAGGTTAGGCAACAAAACCACTTAGGGTTAGAAAAAACATCATGATTTGCCTTAAAATAAGTAGCCTACGCTAGTAAGGTAATGTAAGCTACAGACATAACGTCATGTGGCTCTGTGGCATAGTGTCACATGAATAATGTCGTCAGTAAAAATCACTCAACTTCTAGTTTCACGTTGGACATGCACTCCTGGGCGAAAGTCCGGTGTTTCCTTTGACCCATCCTTCCGCCCGACCTCCTCCCTACGCGGACTTCCGCGGACTATCATTACAAACATATTTGTGATACGTCAAAAACCAACGGAATCCGTGACAAAATATGTTTCCCTCGAAAGTAATTCACGATGCAGTTTCATTGTATGGGAACGTCATTTTTAGGAGACAGAGCATCATGCAAACGCTGACAACATTGGCCCCCAGCCAGTCAACAGGCTGTTGGAACTGAAATGATATTACAAACAATTTTTAGTGCCTGTCCACACAGTTATTGCACCAATCAAATTACCAATCAAAACCAGTACAGAAAATGCCAGATGAAACAGATGAAAACTCAACCCCCCTTGAGAACACTAATGTAGGGGGCGCTGTCACTGAAGAAAAACAAATAAAACTTACATTTCTTCTTTTTAGTAATTACAATTTTGAACGAAATAAATACACAAACACTAAGGATTATACTTTAAATATTGCTAAGACACAGAGAGCGAGAGAGACAGAGAGTAAGTGAGGGAGAGAGCAGAAGTCCCAGTCTTCTGGTAAGTTGCTTGCTCAGTCAGAACAGAGACAGCCGTCGCCTCGTGTGTCAGGCGTCCTTAATGGAGTCTTAACGTGTCCAGCAGCGAACAAAGACCCGAGACTCCTCTTCACACTGCCTGCCTTTACAGGACCCCTTCTGTCTGTCTGTCTGTCTCACTGACTGAGGTGTCCTCTGACTTGCCTGAATTAATTCTCTACAACAGGGCCAGGCCTAGGGCAGCTGTGTCAGCATTTCATGAGCGTGGTGAGTACTGCGGATTTTTAGCACGTCTGGTCTACGGGCCCGCATGTACTCTGACAGTCCTGTCAGGGAACTAGAAGGCAGAGATGCTCCTCAGCTCCTCTTACAAAAGCCCGTGTGATCAGCTGCCTCTCTGGAATAGCTTTCAGGGCATGGAAATGCTCACTTTTGCAATGTCAAACATTGCTGGAATATTACAGAGGCACAGAAATAGATTCACGAGGGAGCCAGAAAATAACTGAGACTATCTGGGAATTCATAGACCACTTAAATGGTCATTTAAATGAGTCCGTTAGCACTTACTTTGGCTCATTTCTTCATTATAGTCTGTACAGCAAACTGTTCTGTTTGTTCCTGGAAAGACTAGTCTGCAGCACCAGACAGCTGCATTGTACTGTACTGTAGCGAGCAACATATTTTTCTTTTTTTGTTTTTGGAATGCGTTGTTTTTGTCTTTGAACGCTCTTTCCCTAGTGTCCTCCCGCTGCTTTCTGCATGTTTAATGTATCAGTCATTCAGGTGGGGAGTGACTGGTATGGCATTGTCTTTTAGAAGCGAAGAACTCTCTGTTTTCCAACTGCTGCGCCAGGTGTAACTGAAATTGACATGTCTTTCAATACATGCAGGAAATATGTTATTGGGAGAGACATCTTTTATTCTCCAGAACTTTACATCACACGCGATCTTGGCCGAGCGCTCTGATCTGGATCCCTCTGTGGATAAAGGGGAGGGGAGGGCTGCACATGTATGAGTGCAAGTGTGTGTATTAAATAAATAAGTCCAAAAGACAAATCGATTAGCACAGAAGTGTAGAAGTTTTCTGGGGAAAGAAAAAAGAAAAAGTTCTATGGAAGTACCACAATAGAAACACTATTAAATGTAGGACTGTGGCTGTGGCACACTGCTGCTGCTACTGCTGTATGCATCAAATATACTGAGTTCAAAGTTCAGACTGCAGGAGGCATTGAGCATTGTATAATAGAGATTTACAGAAAAATTAAGCATGAACAAAATAAAGGGAATGGTGGAGTCAGGACAAAGGCCATATAGGCTGAAAAGGCATCAAGAGAAAGCATTATGGAATAATGTGCAATGTCAGAAAAGATGTTTCTCCACCCCTATATGTTTTTTTTTGCTTTTGTCAAATTCAACAACCATTTTCGCAGGGTGGAATAAGTATTTGGTAAATTGAGTAAAAGTTTCAATACTACAGTGTAAACTCTGTTACAAGTACAAGTCCTGCATTCAAAATCTTACTTAAAGATAGGGTCGTCGATGTTGGAAAGCTAGCATAATTTGAATGTAGCATCGCCTCAGGAGCTCCGTCTAAACCCACCCCCTCCCCTCTGGGCTCCTTCCAAGGCAACGCCCCCCACATGTATGCACGAGCACCGCCGCATCGTAACTACTTCACAGACACAGAGCGGAGAGAGGACCTCAACTCAACAACGCTACCTCATGACAAGTAACCGCGGCAGTGCTACTTTTGGCTGAGTTTTCTCTTCCATTTTCCGGGAAACGTGCGGCGGCGGCGCGCTTTGAGTTCAGGCTGGTGCACGCCAAGGGTAGAGAACGAGCAGGGAGGCAGGAAGGCATCTGAATGGTTCTTTCAAAGCGGACCTCGAGACAGTGATTGGTAGACATTTTTACAGGATTACAGTAGCTACAGATGACGGCTCTTTTCCGGTCCTTTTTCAGAGCTAAGAGATAAGTAATGCATCGCTGTCAGGGTGTAAAGACCATTTCAACCAATATAACAAATAGTGTATACTGGATAACATCGTCAACCCTGCCTTTAAGCAAAAGTACAAAAGTATTAGCATCAAAATGTACTTAAAGTACCAAAAGTAAAAGTACTCATTATGCAGAATGGCCTATTTCAGAATCATATATATCATATTATTGAATTGTAATTATTGATGTATTTGTGTGTTCATCACTTTAATGTTGCAGCTGGTAAAGGTGGAACTCATTTTAATTACTCAATATACTGCTGGGTGGCTTTACCTATAATAATATATCATAACTAGGGCTGTCAATTGATTAAAATATTTAATCGCGATTAATCGCATGATTGTCCATAGTTAATCGAAATTAATCGCACATTTTTTTATCTGTTCAAAATGTTCCTTAAAAGGAGATTTGTCAAGTATTTAATACGCTTATCAATATGGGAGTGGGCAAATATGCTAGCTTTATGCAAATGTATGTATATATTTATTATTGAAAATTAATTGACAACACAAAACAATGACAAATATTGTCCAGAAACCCTCACAGGTACTGCATTTAGCATTAAAAAAATATGCTCAAATAATAACATGGCAAACTGCAGCCCAACAGGCAACAACAGCTGTCAGTGTGTCAGTGTGCTGACTTGACTATGACTTGCTCAAAACTGCATGTGATTATCATAAAGTGGGCATATCTGTAAAGGGGAGACTCGTGGGTACCCATAGAACCTATTTTCATTTACATATCTTGAGGTCAGAGGTCAAGAGATCCCTTTGAAAATGGCCATGCCAGTTTTTCCTCGCCAAAATTTAGCACAAGTTTTGAGCCTTATTTAGCCTCCTTCACAACAAGTTAGTATGACATGGTTTGTACCAATGGATTCCTTAGGTTTTGTAGTTTCATGTGATGCCTCTAGCTTTAAAACTGAGCCCGCTACAACCTAAAAATCGCAAGTTGCATAAATGTGTTCAATTTATAATTATAACCTATTAATTTACTTGTATTTTGTAACAATAATCTAAATTTGGAAAATAACTAGTAACTAAAGCTTTAAAATAAATGTAGTGGAGTAAAAAGTACAATATTTGCCTCTGAGATGTAGTGGAGTAAAAGTAGAAAGTAGCATAAAATGGAAAAATACTCAAGTAAAGTACCACAAAATTGTACTTGAGTAAATGTACTTAGTTACATTCCACCACTGCATTTTCTGAGTGGATGTTATCAAAGCAGAGTAACTTTTCTTGTGTCATGAAACCACACTCCCTGATGTGCGGCAGCAGCCCTGCGGCCACTCTCTGGTCTCGCTCTTTGGACATCGATGGCGTTAGCGCCCTGGGCTCTGGACCCAGCCTGGCTAACACCTGGACCAGGGCCTGAGCTGCTGTGGGGGCCAGGCAGGTGAACCAGGCAGGAAATGAGAGGATGCTGATTCCTGGAAGAGTGACACTAAACTTGGATCCACACACAGGGTTTCATCCCAGGATGTTTGAACATAATGTCATTCAGTAAACACAACACTGGCTTCTATGACGAGCACACGTCTCTGTTGGAATGTGTCAGCGCTCTTCCGGGTGTTTTCTGGCCCCAATCATCTCGCTCAGATGTGTTCTCTCTGGCCTGGTGAGTGTGAGTTATCTTGGACTGGCTTAATACATTTGAACGCAGGCCGGGGTGTTTGAACTTGAGTGCAGTTTGGCTCTGTATGTCCAAGGCCTCAGCTCACACACACACACACACACACACACACACACATATAAACACACACACACACACACACACACACATTTTCACTCTCTCTCTCCTGGTCTTTCTCTCGCTCCCTTGTGGCCCTTCATCCCCTTTGTTGGAGTATGCATAACCGTTGAGGGACTGCCAAACTGGGCTGAGCCTGAGATGCTGATACAGTAGAAACCTGCGCTATCCCTTTAATGAGTACACACACACACTTTCCACTGCTTGGCTATTAGGCGCCAAGAACAGGAGGAAAACTATTTGAAAGTGAATTTTAGATTTCCGGTCGTGGAGCTTTGCCTATAGGAGTGGCAGCCGAGCCGAGGTGCGAGCAGCGCACACACACACACACATACACACACCTCATACACCTCACTGTTTCGGCTCCAGTTGCTCTCGCACACAGCATGGATGATCAAAAGAGGCCAACGGCTGCCGACCATTATGCCAATGACACTTTGAGTAAGAGTCCAGAGAGCGCAGCGACATGACAGCCATTAGGGATTGAAAGTGGGACTTTAAAGGAGGGCTGAAGGACAACTGTCAGCCCGGAATCAAAGGCAGAAAGTGAAATCTTCATAATGTATTGCGCTGGAAAATTCCCGCTCGAGCTGTCTCTCTCAACCATTCGCTCAAAAGTATCCCATACACAGCTATGCCATTCAACTCCCCCCAAAAAAAACATGAAACAGCCAGGAACAAAGGGTTGATGAGGGGAGTTCAGAGACTGGCACTCTGTAAATGAAAGCGAACAGCGGTGTGGGCCATTGTGCGGGTGGTAGACAGATAGATCATTAAGGACTGGACTGGGTTGCAGTCAGAGCAGAGAGGACTACTTGCTACCAACTCCAGCGCAGCACCTCTGTTTCCCCCCAGCTTAGATCCAGCTGACAAATGTGACTGAACCAGTATGGCAGCACAATTAGAGCTAATGGATCACACTCTGTGACAGTTACAAAGAGGACTCAAACTTTTTTCAAAAAGCACCAGCAGACGCTTTGTCACCACACGTCCAAAATATAGCTTAACGTGTTTACAATCGCTACAATACTTGAAAATCAACCGGGACCAGACAAACTCCCCATCTTCCAACTTTGATTTGTCCACTCATCGCTTAAATTGACAAAACAGAGGGCGGCTTTGTGTGTGTGTGTCGCTTTAGTGCTTCTCATTGGTAAAAATCAAGGCCTGCTGCTGCTGGCACTGACCAAACACTCTGCTGCTCTCTCAGCTTGGCAGAAAACTGCCTCTAATGTGTCTCTCTGTCGCATAATCAAGGATTTCACACTCTAAATCTTTGATCTGAGAGAACCCTCTCTGATGGGAGAACCCTCCAACCGCTACCACACACGCACACACTGTACACACACACACCCATCTCGGATCTCTGATCTCCCTCCAATTAATGATGTCAAATGAGTGTGTTTACAGGCTCATTAGATTACTGCTGCAGAAGTAGAGCACCGCCCTGCATCGCCCCAACACACACACACATACATACATGCATGTATGCACACCCGGTCCGAGGCTCTCTCGGTCTTGGAGGCCCTTGGAGGGAAGCCTGATGGCAAAGCACCAAAGCACTACTGCCACCACAGTCATGGCTGTGGCTCTCTGTGGTAACTGAGCCATGATGGCACAAGTCCACACACTTACACACTAGATGTCCAACCCAGCTGGACCAGTTTGGAGGCTGTTCAGGGCCGGTTAGGTCGCAGCCAAGCAAATCCCCTGAAGAGCTCAGAGACACAGGCTTAGGCCAAGGCCTGGGGACAGGCGGACAGGTGTGACAGGAGGAGGCACAAGCATGGATGGAGGGATGAAGTAGAAAATGTGAGGAAAAAGCAGCAGAGCTCATCAATTCCATCAAGCAATTCTTCATGTTTCATTCATCAACCATGTTTTCCCTTTACAACAGCTTGTTACCATGCAAATCAGCATGTAAAAAGACCTCATGTGCAGAGCTGTGGACACCATGCAGGCTGGGTTCAGTACATCTTTCACTGCCCCAACCGGGTTGGAGGTCATCTTCAACCCCCGACTGAGAGCGCCACGGGCCCGCACTCTCACCTCAGCGCTCGCGCGAGTAGCTCGCCCGGGCCCTCGCTTTTCAACCGGCTGTAATTATGACACTAATGAGAAGAGCGCGAATCAGAGGGTTACACGCGGACAGGAAGACGGCTTTGACACGCTGCTTCAATTACAGAACAGTCTGTCTTTGTAGAGCCCAAAGACGAAAGGGGTTTGAGAGGAGTTAAGGGGATGAGAGAGCGAGGGGAGGAAGGGGGGGCCAGATACGGCCTCTGTAATTCATATTTAATATCTGCATCTGTGTCTCACAGCACCTAACAGGCAACCAGTGACGTAACCACCTCCTTAATTGGGTGGTAATGATTGTTAATGCATGAATCATGTGCAGCAACATTTCCCATTAGAAAAAAAAACACAAGACTGCACCAAATGCACAAACTAGATGAGAATAATAATCAAAATTCTGTTGTTAAATGCCGACTTTGAGCATTATTTATGGATCAGTATCGGCTATAGAGAGCATTTCCTGACAGTGTGTGTGACCTCAGCTGGAGTGACATAACCTGTGGCGAGAGAGAGAGAGTGCTGGCTCAGCAAACAGCGCTCTAAACAGTCACTCAAAACATCACAACAACGCTCACACGCCCCCGAGGAAAACACACATTCACAGACCAGGAAGTGACACTGACAGTGACAAATACCTCTTTCAGGTATCGCGCTCAGCCGGTCTGCACTTTTACACACACCAGGAAGATGTACACAAACGGGGGGAAAGTAGCACACAGATACACAACAGCCAAGGCTGGCACATTACTATTCTATTGAGGTTTAGCAGCACTACCTTTTCCTCCCACTGGGAATTCGATAAGCTAGAAAATCACTGCATTTTTCATACACACATCCATGATTTTACTCTTCTGCTACCTTCCATCCTCCAGCCCTCTCCCCAAAACCTTCCCCAGAAAAAAATTACTGGTGGCAAGAGTACTCTTAGGCTTGCTCATATTAGAGCCATTACAGCTGAGGGTTTTTTTTGTATGTTTTAGCCCGGGCATCTTTTTTTTCTATCCTCTGGTCCTCTCTTATCTCGTTACACACTCTTCAGGCTTTGTGGTTAAATTATGTATTAAGGTCAATGTCAAAACACGGAAGATGTGTAATCTGCAGGGAGTTTCCTTTTATTCATTATTACAGTGAAGGCTGAGCACAACTGTCAGCCAGCCGCGGTTGTGCTCAGCATGGAAGCTTATGTGCTCAGCGGGGCCCCACCAAGCCTCTCTCCCTCACTCTGCTCTTCCCTTCTCCACCTATCCCTTGGCTCTCCCCCCCTCAACACACACACCCTCTTCATCCTTCTCCCCCCTTCTCCTCCTCCTCCTCCTCCCGGACGGACTCCTGATAGATTTACCCAGCTAACCCGACTCACTTTGGGATCTCCCTCTTTCTACAGCGCCAATCTGAGAGCTGTCAAGTGCACCTACAGTATATGCCGATGTCATAAATCTGAAGGAGAGAAATGTGCGCGCCAGAGACCAAGGGGAGAGAGGAGGTAGAGGAGGGGAGCAGGGAGAGAAGGTAGGAAGGGGACTGTTGGGGGAAGAGGAGGGTGTCATGCCATCCGCTTGTAGTTTAGGGAATTTGTCTAATCTGGAATCATGTCAGGATACAGCGAGGCTATGCAATGCACCCCCTCTCCCCCTCCCATGTGCATCCATACATGAGTGAACGAGAGGAAGGAAAACAATGAGACAGAAAGAAATAGAGAGAGAGGTGGAGAGAGAGGTTGCCATTGTCTTTGTTTTAATTCAAGGTAAACTGAGGTTATGTGTTGACAGGACAAGCTATCATCTCCTTGGATTCTGCTGTCCTCCACAGGGATTTGGATCTGGGGGGTTCGCCCCTTCCTCTCTCTCCTGTCTCACAACAGCTCAACACTTGACCCCTTCGTTTTCTCAATTGCTGTCAGTTGACGTCAAAACCCCTTTTCTGTGTCAGATATGTACTGACAGGTGTAGCACAGCCAGCTTAGAGGTGCGCCGGATGCCTTTAACCTCACTAGGCTTGCACATCTCTTCCTTTAATGGCTCACAGGGGGGACGGGGCAGGAAACAGTTTGATAAATCTGGTCCAGCTTTGTTCCAGCCAGTGTAATTATCTTCCGATTAGATTAATTCAGTTAGGCCTCAGTCGCATTTACAATACTAACAGCATTCCCTCGGAGGCGACCACTCTGTCATGTTAACCGTTACACAATTATGTCTGTAAGTGATAATAACTGCTGTTATTATCAACCATGAGACACGCAAAGACCCATAAATAAACATATGCAACAAAGGCAGACACATTAGAATGAAATAAACAAGCACATACAGTATGTGCATAATGGAGAGGACAGGAGGAGAGGAGAGGAGAGGAGAGGAGAGGAGAGGAGAGGAGAGGAGAGGAGAGGAGAGGAGAGGAGAGGAGAGGAGAGGAGAGGGGGGGAGAAATGAGGAGAGGAGATGAGGGCGAGGAGAGGAGAGGAGAGGAGAGGAGAGGAGAGGACAGGAGGGAGAGGAGAGGAGAGGAGAGGAGAGGAGAGGAGAGGAGAGGAGAGGAGAGGAGAGGAGAGGAGAGGAGAGGTGAGGAGAGGAGAGGCTTGATTTTGAATTTCAACAAAAAAGCTTCAAAGAAGAGCACGGGAAACCGAATAACAGAAAGGGCACAAGACAAACAAAGCGGACAACCGAGGTTATCACGTATGTTCACCTCTGAAGGAGTGAGTGATGGAGAGAGGTTAAGGTACAGCACCCAGACAGGGAAGCAAGGAGGCCAAGGTTGGCTTCCTATTGAAAAACACACACCTTCTCTCAACATCCCTGGCGGTTGCATCTTCTCTCTCTCAACCTCACGTGTTGTGCTTAGGAAAATGCCTCCTGACTGGTGGACCTAATTACTGGCTCTTCACTGACCCGCGCCGGGCCGAGGCCTCGTCAAAACACTGATTCAACATGATCCCGCACCGGCCAGCACCTCACACTAATGAATACTAATGAATAATTATCACCGGCTTGCTGGCGCGCTGGCCCACTGCAGGGACACATGTTAACACACCCACTTGTAGAGCGGCAGGAGAGGCGAAGAGGCCCTTACCCAGAAAAACAGGCTACTCAGCCCGTACATAAGGCTGTGCAGGAATATGCAACTCTCCCTGAAGGGATGCAGAGGAAGCATAGAAGCCCTCAAGGTTAAACAAAAGTAATACTGAGCAGGCTGGAGTGCACTGACCCCTGTGAGGACTGTTTTGATTGTCTTGACCCGTATAAGGCTTAAATGTATACCGGGGGCACGCTGTGGCAGTTGATATAGGTTAACCTGACGCCCAGCGACTGTGAGCAGCAGCTTGTTTGGTGATATGATGAAACATGTCAGCTCAAGTGTGGTGTCAACGATCGGAGCAACGTAAACCTCTCCTCTGCTTCCTCCAGCTGTACAGTAGGAAAGCTATACTTCAATATGACTGGGAAGGTTATTGGATTCCAACCAGGGGACCAGTGGTGAATAAAAAGGTTGGCAACCTCTGTGACCTCAAGTCACCCATCATCATCATAAAACACCTTGTGTGGAAAAAAAAATATGTGACATTTTTTACAGCGCTCGGATGATAACATAATTTGATTAATTGATAAATGTGGACAAAATTGACAATAAATATTGATATTTATATTTCATTTGAAAACAGCATACGTGTTGAATTTACTCAAGCACTGTACTAATTTTGAGGTACTTTACTCAAGCATTTCGATTTTCATGCTACTTCATACTTCTACTCTGCTACATTTTAGAGGAAAATATTGTACAATTTTACTATATTACATTATTTGAGCGAGTTAGTTAAAAGTTACAACAATGATCTTATGAAATATGCTGCATTGTTATAGATTAAAATACCCAGCAGTCTATATACTTCAAATTAGTGCCAGCCTCGGCCAGCTGCAACATTAAAATGCTGCTTACACAGGAATGCATCAATAATCATAATACGATAATATAATAATAATATAACACCATTCTGCATTATGAGAACCTCTACTTTTGATACTTTAAGTATATTTTACTGATAATGCATCTGTACTTTTACTTAAGTATATTTTTCAAAACAGGACTTTTACTTCTTACAGAGTATTTTGAAATGATACTGTTGCTACTTTTATTTAACGTTACTGTGAGGAACATTTAAGTGGTTATGAAACCGTCTCAATTTAATCCTGATGCCTCTATATAGCCATCATGAGAAGATTGGCTATTTCTATATAGTTATTCTTAACTGTGCCACCAGGTCGGATTCAGCCCGAAATCAGACAAAATCATGCAGGTTCACCAGAAACTCCTTCAGCCCAGACTCTAGAGGGGCCTCCGGCAGCGACCAGCCCAATGCGGACAGATCCACATCCGGCTTTGCTGCCGCCTTCGACCTGCAGTCAGACCTTTGTCAGGAGGTGGAGAGCTTCGCCTCGCTGCTCCGCCGATCCCCGCTGGGAACCAACACCGACACCTCCGTGCTGGAGGCCCAGGCCGTATTGCTGGGTCCGACTGGCGGGAAGGGAGGCACAGGAGAACCAGAACCAGGACTGAGCAGGGCAGACTGTCAGACCCTGCTGTAGTAAAATAATAGGTTTTCTAAAGGGACTCTGGTGCTTGGAAAAACTACCGCTTTTGTCCACAGGGACCGCTAAAGAGAAAGTTCCTTGTAGTTGCTTAAAAGGTGCTAAATGCACGATTGGGAGCATTTCTATTACCTCCTCACAGTTCTCAACATGGCAACGGTGAGCCGGTGGCTCTCAGCTAACGATGTTAACAGCGCTAACAGTGAAAAACAATGGCAACACTGCTGACAGAGCTAACACTGTTTACCTGAGGCAAACCGGAGGGTGGGGGCTATGCTTCCGCAACAGCGCCGTCGGTCGGGGTTAGGGTTATCAGCTGTAACCTTCCTATGAGTCGGCCGTGAGCTAGCCAGTGGGGCGCGCTCACATGCACTAAAAGCACGCACGGCCTGGCTATGTTAACAAAGCACAGAGAAGCTCTGATTACAACACACACAGAGGGAGAATGACTTCATTCTCTGCTCAGGTAGACATTACTCCACTATATCTTTACATAGCAAATAGTTGTTTGCTGCTTTATTAATGTTCTGGATATCATATAGAGCACCTTAAGTAAAGAATCGGAGTTCTTCCACCACTAGTCCGGAGTTATGTATCAGTGCACAAAACTGACAATCATGTCAACAGTTAAAGTTGTTGATGTCCCACAATGACAACACTTTTTGAATGTTGTCATTGTTGCAGCAGATCACTATGCTAAGTACAGGTTCAACCAGTTACTGAAGTGTTTCGATAGGTAAATATGTGCAGAATGTTTATTTATGCATAAATACTTCACTTATTGATTTTATGGTGTTATTAATACATTTTAACAGTCTGTCTTCATATGACTTGAGTTCTACACAGAACAACATTTACAATCAATATACGTCACGAAGAAAGATTCATATGAGGCCAAAAATTAGGCCAAACTCTATTCAGTAAATAAATAGCAGTAAAGTGAGTTTACCCTCCATTACAACCCTACTAATAATGTCATAGCAGCAACATCTGAATCTGGTTGATTTTTTGGGGATTAAATTACACCAAACTACCCAATACTGAGTGAGAGTGTGTGTTCTCGTGTGCCTGTGTGTGGGTGCAGGAGTGTGCACACGCTGGATTTCCCCCCTTGTGAGGAAATGTAAAACTTCTTGGTGTGTTATTTTTCTCCCCACCGTTTGTTCTTTTGATCTGTGTGTACATTATCTCCAGCTCTTTGAATTTCAATTTCACTGTCATGTAAGCTCTTTTCATCACAGCCGACGGTTGCGGCTCTAATAATATTCAACTTTTAGGTCACAGCGGAATGCTAATTAGATTGCTATTTTAATTAATATGTCCCTGCAGGTTTCCATATCAAATCAGTTTTAACACTGCACTGTGCACTTTGAGCCAATAAATTACAATGCAAACCCCAAAATAAAACCACTTCAAAAAAGGAAGATTTTAAGGTGTATACAGGAGCAGCGCTCGTTTGAACTGTGTTTACATAAATTGCTCATTGTTGCTTAATAAACTGCATAATTTTAACCACATTTGGGTACGTTTGGAACTGTTTCAATAAGCCATAATGGGTGTTTCTATTTTTCTACTAATAAATCCATACACAAACCTGCTCACAAGATAAAAGCCTCAGCTTAGCTGGTTATTTTCAAGGGCAGCACAGTGTTAAATGTGCTTTAAACACAAGGAGATAAGTGTAGGTGTTGTAATATTACAGACTGTGTGTGTGTGTGTGTGTGTGTGTGTGTGTGTGTGTGTGTGCTGCTGGTGGCATTTAAGGACTTAAAAGTGCTTCACTTTCCATCAGAGTGTCATTTGTCTGTCAGCATTTCTGTGTGTGTGTGTGTGCATGTGCATGTACATGTATCTGCTCGTGTGTGTGTGCGTCACCCTAGATCCTCGAATGGTTGTTTTGTCCTGCAGCTGAGGGTGTCCCATTCATCATGTTGAGAGGGAACCGGGAGGCCTGGGATATGAGCACCGCTGTATTCCTCTCATAATCAAAGGTCATACTGGGGCTCAGTGTTCAAATTGCTTTACTTCACTGCAAAGCAGACGCACGCACACACACACACACACACACACACACACATTATTTGTCATGCCAAAATTATACCATGCCAAATACGCTGTTCTGACACAGGTATCAATCTAAACCTGCTTTAGTTTTGTCTGTGTATTTCCCGTAACAATGTGCTGTAACACCTGCACAAAGAAACAGCAAACACAGCATCTCTCAGTGACCCCTGAATATATTCTTCATCTTTAATTCTTCCATCTTCATGTGTTTTCGTAAAAATTATGATTAAAGTTTTTGTCCAATGCTCACTTCAATTATGTTCTTACTATATCTCAATTACTGTAAAATTCTTTCCGGACCACATTCACAACCCGCTACTTTCTGCACAGCCTCCTTAAGAGCAGCAGAGCCGGGCTTTTGCACACTAACAAAAAATTGATATTCATGAATGGGGAGGAGGGGGGAGAAACTATTTGGATGTTTATTATACTTTAAAATGAAGTGATGCACATTTCGCTGCCTGCGAGGTAATTAATGTGGGGGAAATCTTGAATTAAAGATGTAAATCCTGACACTTTGGCAGGGGGGCCGGTAAGGGACAGTGGTCTCCAAGGTCTAGATTATTCTTAGCGTATACCAATTAACACCATGTATCTTCTTTTATGTTCACTTCAATTAAGGGCCTTTACAATTTTTTAAGTTCTTTTCTTCTCAGTAGTTAGAGAATGTCAGGGAGGCTGATCAAAGGCATTAGCTGCCGTCCGCGCACCATAGGTAATGCTGCTTTGCATAAAGAAATCTGCATATCGCTAAGAAGGTTTTTCATTTCATTTTGCATGAATTACAGAGCCGGAGATGCAGCGGCGAATCGAGATGTGGAGGTGTGCACAAACACACAAGACAAAGCATTCAAACTTCTTTAAATCTAGGAGGATTTTTGATTTTAGCATCGTGGTGACAATATCCAGATAAAACAGGCCGACACCAGTTGAATGAATGAATCAGATTTTTTTTTTTGTTCCAGCTGTTGGGGTTGTAAAAGAGAGATTGGTCTTATGCAAGGCTTCTATTACAAGCTGCCGCTCAATATTAAGGGTGTTATTAATGTTAAAGAGTGCACGTGCCAATGCTAGCACCCAATAACTCTCAGCTTCTGAAGTAATCACACCCTGATTTATGTGGGTGATTTTGTCTCACAAAGCTTTGCTTGTTTTCTAGATCGCCATCTTTTAATAGGCCTGCAAATCAGACCTAATAGCCTCCTCCTCTACTTTACTCATTTGTTTTTCTGCTCCTTCTTTCCTCCTTTCTTCGCATTACGTATAGTTTTTAGCTTCAGGACCTTCTGCCTTCATTTGAGGGTCAAATGAGAAAGCGCATAACACACCCGGCAGTTTGGGAACTTTTCAAATAATACAGAAGGACTTTATTTTATGGGCTTGTGTGAGTGCATCTGCAGATTTCAATTTGTGCGTATATGTATGTGTATTTGTCTACCTCTACATTGCCAGTGTTGAAAACTCTCGAGCGACGCAAGAAAAACAAACAAACAACCTGTTCATTCGTGATAATCACTGCTACTTAATTCCATTACACTGTCAGCCACCAATAAATCAACGAGCAAATGAACTGACCGGCTATGAGGAATAGCCATCCAGTGTGTGTGTGTGTGTGTGTGTGTGTCAGTATTATTCTATTGATGTTCCACCAACGGTCGTCCTGGAGATATTGAATGCTCTTTAAGCGAAGTGCTGACATCATAATAAAAGGCCACGGTGAACTGGCCGGCTGTGCGGTTTGGGAGCTCCGGGCTAAAGAGACGGACGGCCCTCTGAAGAAGAAGAAGAAGAAAGGCAATCTTCAAAGTCAATACTGCAACCAAGTGCTCTATGTGGTCGCATTTACTGCACATAATGAAACTACAAATAGCCTCTCGCACAAAACACACACGGCGGATGCACTAATAGAAAAGAGGGACATGGAAATGGAGCTGTAGTCGGAATAATTATACGATAACTGGAATGATAAATAATGTGTTCAGTGGTTTTTATTTTTGACACTAATAGCAGCCTTGACTTGTTTTGAAATCTATCAGTTTAATTGAAGTCTTTCCTGATCCGCAAAAAAAAAATCTAGATTTGCGGAACATATATTCAAATTGACATTGCATAGAGTTTATTTTTAAATCTACTCAAATGCACTTTCACCTCAGAGAGTGTGCATCTGTACCTGACTTTTGTGATGACAGTATATTTAATCCATTGTTCGTGACTTCATAAAAAAAGAAAAAAAATGAAGGGTTGGCAAATTCAAACATCAAAACATTAAGTTGGGTGCTATGTCTGTGTAGCTGTGTGTTTTCATAACCCAAGTGTCTCAAAGCATTATTAACAAAAAGTCTTTTGCTCAGCCTTTTGCATTTCCAGGGCCAATAGCAGCAGCATGAAGAGGCTGCACTGGTGCAGGTACAGAGCACACGCAGCACAGACAGCCATCTAGTGTTGGGAAGGAGCAGATGCATTAAGGATCATCAACTGTGTACATCAAGCTCATTCATCTCAACCGTTGTTTCTCCAGTCAGGCATCATCAGTTACAGCTGTATTTGTATACAGTTCCCTGAACTTCCCTCATATTGTCATAAACCGTATTCCTGAGATCATCAATTCCACAATGATTTGACTCGAAATAACTATAAACACAGGCCTCCTATCTGTCGAACATCTCAATTAGTTTAATTTACAGAGGTTCAGTGATTCATATTTTAAATGTAGCACCTGCACAATTCAAGAAAGCTGTTAAAGATTGTTATGTATCTCCATAATGTCATCCTTATGGGTTATCTTTGCAAACTGCCCACTAATAATTAGTCATTTTAATTTAATTTTATTATCATTATTTGTGCACTTATTTAGAGAGCTGCAACTAACGAGTATTTTCACTGTCGATTACTCTGTCAGTTATTTTCTTGATTAATTGATTAGTTGTTTGGTCTATAAAATGTCAAAAAATGGTGAAAAATGTCGATCAGTGTTTCCCAAAGCCCAAGATGACGTCCTCAAATGTCTTGTTTTGTCCACAACTCAGAGATATTCAGTCTAAGAAACCAGAAAATATTCACATTTAAGAAGCTGGAGTCAGATTTTTGACTTTTTTTTCTTTAAAAATTGACTCAAAGCAATTAATCGATTATCAAAATATTTGCTGATTAATTTAATAGTTGACAACTAATCAATTAATCGTTGCAGCTTTACTTGTATATATGGATGCTCTGCTACTAGTGTGTGCAATCTTATCTGTTTCTCTTTTCTAATGGACTAAGGAAAGCCCGACGAGTGCCCTGTTCAAGCCCCTCTGAGGGTTTTTTGCGCCTCTCCATAACAGTTTCTGTTGTTTACGCAATTTGTAATTTTTTTTGCATATGTATAAATAAATAAGCAATAAAAACATACAATGCCTGAATCCAGTTTGGGGGAAAGGCACTTTGTAGCCTATATACACTGTGTTTATACCTTCATTTGGTTTAAGGGCCACAAATGAGGGATTTCAGTTGGACAAATAAACAGAGAAATATTACAATATAAACTAACAAAGCCTGGATTTAAGCACTGTTTTATTTGTTGTGTGTCATCATTACACCCACAAATTGGAGGGAAAACTCTCATGTGCTTTTGTACTCTGGAACCAGGCACAGAAGGCACGCTAATGGTCAGAACTGGTCTTTTCAGCCCACACAGAACACACAGCGCACCCTGGTTTAGCCTAATAGCTAGCCTGCTGCGAGAGCTTAACCTCTCCCAGGGATACTACTGAAATAACAAGGCATCGCCTCCTGGAGACTGTGTCCACCTCTTTTTACGAGGAAACCTTTCTTTGCCATATACCTTGTGCCCTCGGTTTGCATCACAACCGCAAAAAAAAAGTGCTTCCGTTAATGTATGCAACCCAAATAAATAAAGATTACAAACAAATGTGTGCTATTGTGTGCATATTGGGAGCATGAATATGTATTTGCCGAGCGTTCAAACAAAGACACAAAGGGAGGCCCAACCTGTTGTCGGCTCAGCCCCTTTTTTCCCTGCTGTGAAAACCCTGCTCCCTTAATAATCACACATCATTATGACAATAGATGTTAGGCAAAACACATAAGCCATGCGCAAATCACACAAGGAGGCAGACGCACATAAATACTGTACACCGTACATGCATATCATCACAGCTTCATAGATTCCTTCACCTTACGTGTGAAGATCTAATTCTAAGATCTATAAAAATATCCGATGACACGTTTTTTACAGTTTATCCCCTCGCTCTCCCCGCTGCTGTAAAGGTCTCGGCCCCTGTAGTCGAGCGCTGCTCCCACAGACTTATCATCTAATTGCTTTTCATTGATCCTGTCCGATCAGGTGCTTAATGTTCATCCTTTTCCGACGCTGTCTCCCGAGCGCTTCTGCCAGTCCTAATCTGAGAAGTGTGCATCCTTTTCGTTGCTTATAAAACGCCCAGACACAGCGAGACAGCGGAGGATTGTGCTGATACTGTGTGAAAAGGATCCAACAAAAAACCTCTATATGTGCTCACATGCATGAAACAAGATATCTCCTGGCCTGTTGGCAGTTCCCATGCAGACCAAGATGAGGTCTTTAAATATTTTTAATGCATTGTGCAACAGTGAGAGAGGCATCATTACCTAAAGACAGGAGAGCAGGCTGTGTGCCTCGGACAAAAAGGG
Source organism: Sebastolobus alascanus (assembly GCA_916701645.2). Classification (NCBI taxonomy): domain Eukaryota; kingdom Metazoa; phylum Chordata; class Actinopteri; order Perciformes; family Sebastidae; genus Sebastolobus; species Sebastolobus alascanus. The sequence goes on from CAKAOJ020000059.1 coordinate 7,480,051, forward strand.
AGTACAATAATGAGTTCTGTTTATTTTGGAAGACAGACAGTAAGGCTCATCATGAGGTGAACCAGATCAAGGATTTGGGACAGAAACCCCCCCCGAGCCCCTCCTGAAGATTAAATGATGTCAGCATCACAAGTGAAGGCCAATGTGTGTTGGCAGGCGCTGAGCTGGACTTCTGAGGGATAGTACAGTTTGTATGACTATCAATGGACAGCACATAACTCTGAATACGTTTTTTTTTTATACCCTGAACCTGGACTACAGCCATGAGCCTACACACTGACACACACACACACACAAAATCCATCCGTCTCCAAGGAGCCGTATCACAGCGTCGGTTTAATATGCAGGCCAGTTCTTGGTGGTATCAGATCAATGGAGAGTTTCAAATCAGACACAGCCGCCGAGACAGACAGAGGAGACCAGCTTTGGCGCACATTAAGAGAGCACTTTCCTTCCCCTCAAGATCACAGTTAGTCCTGTATTTGATGGAGCCATTGAGTAAGACTCAACTGTCTTGTGATGCTCATTAAAAATATTAACGTGGAGGGATTTTTTTTGCTCCAAATTGTGAGATTGGGTTGAAAGTAATGGGCTAATTACAGTAACTTAATGCATTATTTTATGAACCTTTATCTGGAAAGATGTAAAAATTCATTGTTCCAAGAATAACAATTTGGTACAAAATAGTGAGGCACTACATTTTGCTCACATTTTGTGTGTATTATCTTCTTGATCTATAAATTGTTTTGCTGTGGGTGTAAAAAGGCAGAACATGACTATAGAAATCAAAGCTTTTATAATCATTTCAATGTGGTTTACCATATAAAACTGAATCTCAATCGGGGAACTGTTGCCCTACAGTGTGGCCCCACATTTTACCTTGTAGAAGAAGCTCTATGATCTATTTATCTCGCTTCATGTATACTCTAACTGTTTCACATATATATACCGTATGAGGAGATGATCATCAGTGCTGTTGCCGACTCCCTTCGAGCCTCCCCTTGCCTTTTCCCGTGCATTATTCAGTCTCTTCCTGAAGTAACAGCCGCCCCTCCATACGCATGCACGCCGACCACTAACACGCCACACTAATGTGATGTAAAAATGAATGATGAAATTCAAGGAGGCCAAATGAAAGAGAAACCGATGTGTGTTTGTGTGCGTGTGTGAGCAAATTCTGGCCCTGGTGGTGTGAGCTTGTGTGTGTGTTCAAAGGTGAGGCCTTGGGTGATGGAGAATAGGATTCCCTTACCTCCTATAAGTACAGAGGAGGATAAAAGCCAGCTGTAATGACCTTGGTATAATGAAGGCCTTGCTGATTTCCATGATTTTCTTGCTTTCATGCCACGAATCTGCTATTCCATAGGAGGGGCAAGAAGGGAAAAAGAGGGGAGCTTTGTCTGGCCAAACATTAGCAGCCAACAACATTGGCCCAGAATCGAACACAAACTCTCGTTCCCATGTTCAAGTCATTATGTAAACGATTATTATCTCGAGGCAAATTAATACATGAAACACATTTTCTTAATGGGCTGGTCCGTTATTTTTTAGGTGACCAATTTACGTGCAATTTCCTCAATTCGTGAAGTTATTTAGAAAAGTGATGTAATGCTTGTTTCTTTTTATCTTGAAAGCAAAGGCAGCGTGTTGTCTAGGGCTGCTCAGTGCAGCTAATATGGCACAACGAAATGAAAGGCTTCAAACGAGCCTTTTTCCACTTGGAGCTGATGTAGTGCTGTGGCCGACCTCCAAATGTGATTAGACTGCAGTAAACACAACAATAGCACAACAATAAACAACTGGTAATTGGTGTGATCCTCTGTTCCAACAAAATCCTTCTTGATTTGCTATGAATTATGAGCGTTAATGTTTCCGCGCGACATGGCCCCTCTGAGGATATCAAAAAGCTCCCGCTCCGTCTCGATGGGCCTGTCTCATTAAAGGAGAAACGGAGGGCCAATGTGGGAAAGTGATGTACGGCGCATTCATCAGAATAACTGGCATGAACTCACCTCTAATTCTTACTGTCTCTGCGCCTGATATATTAGAGGATTATACTCAAATGAATATTGTTTGTGTGTGGAGAAAGAGGGAGAGGTTGGGAAAGGTGCAGCCCTGAAGCATCCCAGGTGAAGTGTGCCCTCTACAGGCAGATGTTATACATTCTCGTACATCTACTGTATGTGTGAGGCAAATGTTCAGATTTGCAAAGTCGAGGTAAAGATTTCTTGAGAAGCACCATACACCACGTCACATATACATATGAGTCTATCATATATCCGTGCACATAAAGGCAGCTGTTCACAACCAGGTTTCCCTGCTTAAGCTCTCCAACTCAACATACACGCCACCTCTTTCATTAATACGTGATGAGAGAGAAAATCTCCAAAGACCCCAATAGGCAGAGGCATTGTTTCTCTTTTAAAGTCATCTCAGATGGAAGGAGCAAACTTCAGAGCGCCAGTGAAGTGTCTAATGAAAGAAGTCTCCTCCTCTGCGGCTCTGTTTCGCGCAGCGTATTAGGAATCTAAATGTTGACTGAAGACAGTTTGATTCTCCGTCTGTGATTTTCTTAAGGAATAAAAACAGTGGCGCGTGTTTACAGTGTAGCCATGAAAGGGCTATGAGAAGGCTCATCACTACCTGATGCCATTTTGGGAGGCGGAAAAAGTGAGGTTCATACCACAGTTCATTTGAAAGCCATATCAAACAGAGAAATGTTTAAGACCAAGATCAAAGCAATTTCTGGTCAAAAATATCACTAGACCAGCTACATTCTTGTAAAATTGTTACTTTATGCTAGCAGTTATTTCAACAATGTCTAGCTATTATTGGAAATCAGACAGACAGAGAAATATCTACAAATCTATCCTGCTTCTTATAATGTTGGAGTAGTGGAGTGCACTTTGAAATGGGCAGGGGCGAAAAAATTAATGTGGCACTATACGGATCATGGTGCAACATGCAACTGATTAAAGGTTCACTGTCTTCAGTCAAGCAGAAACATCCATAAAAAATATCTTGTAAGGGCTGAGGAAGTTTGATAAGGATTGAAAACTGAAATTAAATATATCAGTTTTACATAGTGGATTGTTACCTATTTAAAGCTGAAGTAGGCGAGATTGGAGCAAATATGATTAAAAAAAGTTATTTTTATAAAACGGTCGCTATATCGTGACAGTAGTACATGAAACAGGTAAAATCATGAAAAATCATGTTCCTCTGTGTCCTACTGTGTCCTCCGGTGCTCTTAATGGCATCTGAAAGATTTCACTTACCGGAGGAAAACAACCAGTCAGAGCTGATCTGAGGCCCGCAGTCCAGCTGCCGTCTATGAGAGCCGGCTGTCAATCACTCGCGAACTCTGACCAAACGGTCAAACTAGGCCGCGCTGATCAAATATGAATCAATATTCTGTTACTGTAATGCCTATTTCTCGCCTCAAATGTTTTCAGAATCATCTTGTAGTGTACTGTTTAGCTGTAAAATGAGAAAGTTTGTGACGCCGCCGCCATTGTAAAATCTGGTAAAGGAACGCCAAGTTCCGCTCACATGACCGGAGCACAGCCAATAGGAACGCTCTCTCTCTCTGAAATGACCTGTGATTGGTCAAAGTCTGCCGTCATGGGCTAGATCTTCGAAAGCCTGAAAACAGAGCCATGATGAGGTGCAGAAGTCTATTTATCACTCAGAACACATGAATTACAATATGCTTAAAGATTATTATGGAATTTTTGCAAAATGATGCCAAAAATATACTGCCTACTGCCATTTTAAGGTACAACATATTCAAAATTTGATTTTGGGACAATTTTTTACACTTCTGTATAATGCACTTTACAAATTGTGAAGAAAGTACCTGAAATATGAAGTGAGTTCATATGTAGTTTCTCTGTCTAATAAGTTTATATTTTCATCTTTCAGAAACAATGAAAAATGTACTGGAAATAAGCAATAAGTTAAGACAATAAATATAAAAAAAACAATAAAAAATAAAAAGATAAAAATAAAAACAATAAATAACAATCAAGGTATACAAAACAGAAATTAAAATTTTCAATTTTACACACAAATTGCATGGTTTTTGTTAATAACGTTTAATGGGAAAGTCTGTTAGAGGTCTACATGTCAATATCATTTCCAGGTAAAATTGCATCAGCATTTTAATGCAAAGTGCATTATGCTATTTAAAACTCAAACATGCTCTGTTAGTTAACAGCATGAAAATAAGATAATTCAAAAGGAGCTGCAGACATTTTTTTCTGCACTCTCTGGATAATAGAAAGAGACGACTGGGGTAGATGAAAACATGCATGCAGCCCTGCTCACTGGTGATTGTGAGCTGTTCAAAAGAGGTAGGGTACTGTATAAACCAATATTACTTTTAGACACATTTCTTCAGATATTATAAGGTCCAATACATACGATCTTAAAAACAACAGTCAATGTAATGATGATGTACAGAACACTACTGATCTTGTATTAGGAAGGAGATTTAATGTGTGAGGTTGGTGAGGAGAAGATTGCTGTGGGGAGTTGTTTGAATAGCTAACAAACAGTTAAATGAGGAGGTTTTAATACATCTCTCTACTAGACATGCCAATTTTGGCATGTAGTTCTGATCCATCTCTGTCTTTTGTTTCAATTGAAGAGGAATAATCCCTCTCTTAATGTACCAAAATGCTTATCCCATCTGGGTTTAAAATTAACAAAATGTGTGTAAGGATTAATATAACAGTTTACTTAACAGGCTGTTTCATGAAGAAAGCATTAAATATTCACAGAACTTTATATTTTCATAACGTACTGCTTATAATGCTTATAATGTACAGTTTTTTTTCCACAACTTGTGTCCATAACAGTCCTGTCTATTCCTCACCTTTATTTGTCCAGCGTTGTTGTCCTCGTCCCTCACTGGTATTTGTATTTCTGTGTAAGTACATTTAGAGAGATGCATAAATGCGGAGTCAGATTCCTCGTATGTCTGTACTTGGTGAAAAAAACTGTATAAGTGCATAAAGTATAATCACAAGTCAAATTTTCGTTTTTTCCACACTGAAATAAATTAATTGAGCCTTTTACCAACAACCACCACCAACTGCATAGTGTCACATACAACTCAACAACATACAACTTCAGTGCAAAAAAATGAATCCCAAAATAGTACTGAAAAAACTAAAATTAAATTAATTAAATGAATTAAAAACTAAAATTAAATTTTACAATGCTGTTCCAGAGTAGATGTTAAAAACTTACGTTTACTTTTGATCTTTATGTATTTTACATTTTTGTCAAACCCTACATTTTTTACAAAATTGGGAGAAAATCTGTTAAAACTATTAAAATAAACTAATATAATAAACTAACTTATATAAAATAAAACTAATTAAAATTATGAAATACTTCACACAGATATGGAATTCATTTGTTTGTATGACTGGGGTTTGTCTTATCTCAGGCTCACACAAAAAATGTAACTAACTGCTAAACAACAGCTGAAAGACCAGTTCAGACAAAAATGGCAAAGCGAGCTCAAACAGATGTCACTGTGTGTGATCTTTATGTCCAATTTATACAGAAAGAGTACCTATTGTATGAAAACCAAAATTACAGACAGGCTATCTGTAACTTTATGGTTAGCGGCACCAGAATCCCCAGGATCACTTGAAGATATAAAGGCTTGGATTGGAATCAAAGGATCTGCAACCTTTGCAATGACAACCATCTGGGAGTACATTTTGTTTGAATGTTAGAATGTAATGAGTAATAGGGGAAAGTATTTGCCAAAGTACTATTTAAACCATCCATCTATGTTTAAATGTATTTTGTTACTACAGTTGGATAAAGCCAAAAGTTATTAGGTGCCTTCTTGAAGAATGTTGTTTCAGCTGATTAAAAATCTAAAATCTGAATCTGGAAATAAATGTTTTTAAGAAACAAAGAGAACAAAGTTGTATCTAACTTGCACAATGAGAAATAAAGTTAAACCTTAAAATAGCCGTGGCCCATTGCCTATTCTATTATGTGCATAGACTGTAACACAGTCCAAATACTCTCTACAGAGCACAGCTACAACACAACACTTTCAACTTTATTCACTCTCCTTATTAGAGCAGATTGCTTATCGCCTACTTCACAGAGCGTCCATATAGCATAGCTGACAGCAGTAAGGGAGAGCTGCACACATGAACTCCTCACTAACACTTCCCTACGCTAACCAGCTGTCCCCCTGTGGTTTCAGCTTCGGCCAAACCTTTGAAATGTCCTTCAAGGCGTGAAAAGAAACAACATGCACACTGCTTTGGGTAAAATCCTATTTGTACACTGTAATTACACTTTGAAAAGTTGCAAAGTTTAAAGTTTCAAGACCTTCACTTTTTCTCTCCTCATTTCTGATATTGATTAGGCTCTAAAACACAGAACAAAGAGGTTTCTTATTACGTGCTGTGTGCCTCAGACAACTCTGAATGTTTCAGATTTGATTTGCTGGCGTTATCAAGGGAAGCAATCAGGAGAATTCTGTCAATAATTTTCACAACCGTGCAGCCACCATTAATTTACTCTAAAAAGAAAAAGGCTACAGGCACTTTGGATGTGGTTATTAACGAGATAGAGGTTTCGAGTGATATGTGTCCCTAATGTCCTTCATGCTGAAAATAGAGAGAAACATATCAATAAAGTCCATGTCAGGTAATTGTTGGTAGACCAACATACTCTGTGATGGTCTTCATCAAGAATTAACATTTTTGTTCTTCGCATCTCAGTAATAATGCTCATGTAAAACAAAATAGAAGCATTAGCAACAAATAATTTCATAATGTGTTTTGTTTAGGGCTATAATTTGTCATTGCCAAAAGGGACATATTAGTCTAGACCAAAGTTGTTATGTTGCCTGTATAATAAGTATAATTACCCAGCAACACTGTATTCACAGAGACGTAGAGTAATCAAGTTGTTGTTTTTGGTTGCAATGCTTGTGTGAGTGAAAATAATTCCAAGTGAAATTGTTATTGTACCATTAATCCCTGACCCTGTGATCATAAAATCTGTTTGTCATTTTCATGTTATATGTTAGCCAATCAAGTGTGTTTCTTCATCTCTTAAATATGCATTCAATTAATATGTTGGTGGTTGGATTTGGTATGAGATACAGAGTTCGAAAGTCCCGTCCTTCTGAAAAGAATCCACTATTTTTTTGCCCCGGGTGTCAAATACGGTGCCCATTATTTAAACTGACCTCTCCTTGTGTTGCTTGCTTTCTACGTCGGGGATGCAGCGAGGGAGCCGTGATGTCTGGGACCGCTCCTCCCTACAGTAATCAATAAGGATGTCCAGCTCCATACACACCCAGGTGCTCAGCCCAGCTGCTTCGAGCAGCGAGGGTACGAGGAGAGCAGAGAGAATGGAATCAGGCACAGATGTATCATTGTTATTCATGCAAAGAGAGTCAGGATCAAGTTCATAAGAGACCAAATTGAACACACAGGACTAGTTTCCTGGAAATGAGTCCTGCAATGATGACCAGCTCAAATCTAGATTGTGCATTGCAGAAAACAAACAGATGGATGCAGATGGTAATTATAAATGTGAACACAATGTACGAATATAACTGTGTTTAACAAGATAAGTATGTCTCAACTTGCAAAAAGCAAGAATTCTCACATCATACATTTTATATCGATGTCATTATAGACATTTTTTATGCATCGACTTGGTACATGCAGATGTGGAATGTAACTAAGTACATTTAGTGTGCTGTATTTGAGTACAATTTTGAGGCAATTTACTCCTTGAAATATGGTACTTTTTACTCTACTACATTCATTCAAAGCTATATTTACTAGTTACTAGTTTGACATAAAATACACATACATGCCTAATCATATAAAATATTATATATATATATATGCAGTATATACTGTGTATAATATCATGATATATATAAGATTGTTCAGATTAAATTGCCCAATAGTCTTCAAAGTAGTTAAATTTCTCTACCTCGGCCAGCTACAACATTAAAAGTAGTAGTGGTGGCCTAGTAGACTAGTGGTAGTAGCCTAATGTAACACTGCCATGGACCATTCTGCAGCAAAAGCAGTACTTTATTTTACATACTTTTAAAGCATTTAGCTGATACTTACCTACTTTTACTTAAGGGAGATTTCGGTTGCAGGACTGGAAATGTAGGCCTATTATTTTAAACCGTAGTATGACTACTTTTACTTTTCTACGCTCTGAATACTTCTTCCACCAGTGAGTAGTTATGATGAGGAAAGCTGTGGCAGTAAAAATAATGATGGAGTGGAGAAATATATTTGTACTCCACAGCGAGCAATGAAGCAGACTTTCAACAGGTGGGCGGAGAGAGCACATTTTCCTCAAGGAGAAACCCGTTGGGGTGGGATGAACTCTCACCCTGATGATGATCTCGCGTTAACACTTTGTGGTTACCAGGGGAACGAGAGCCTGAGAAGTAGCGCTTGTGTGCTCTAGCTTCAGCCCAGCGAAATGAATACCGGGGGTACATACAGCGGTACTTTTGTACGTCGCAGGTAAACAGACACGCGTGCAACAGCTTCGCTTTACGAAGGAAGTAACGTGGAGTCATATCAACGCATTTAGCCCTGCCGTGCATCCACTCCAAGGTTGGTACCTTAGTTAGCCAGCTAACGTTAGCTTGCTAAAGCTATCGGAGCTAACAAACTGTTGTTGCCTGCTGCTCCTAGAATCAGCTAATACCAACTAACTCTGTCGACCGTGGCTTCTCTTTCCTAAGCAGTCTGACAGCTTTACGTGACGTTAGATAAGTAAACACTGGCTTTAAGCAGCTGTATTTCCTACTATTGAGTTAAAATAGCTAACGTTACCGGGGTCAATATGGGTTCACGTTTACTTCTGCCTGTGGGCTAAGGCATTGACGGTTCGCGCTAAAATTCAATAATGTCAGTGAGTGCTCTGGTGTGTACTCAAAGCGAGGACGGCTGACACCAAGCTATTGCAAGTGTTATTGTGTATCAGTCACTGCATTTATAATAACTTGGTCAGCTCCTCGGTTATACAGTGTATATTGCCGTATTCAATGGGTTGCGCTGGAAATACAGAACCAGAGTGGTGTGCTGTGATGTTAATGTTATTCTTATTTCTCCTCAGGTACGTTTGTCGGAGCCAATAAGTCATATCCTGCAAAATGCCGTCACCACAAGTCCTCCAGCCAGTTCTTAAGATGAAGGTGGACGAGCTTTTCCTCAACTGGTTGAGTGATACTGCAACACAGTCACTACTCAAAGATTATCTTGACCTAATCAAAAGTGGACAACACATTGACTTGAGCAGTGGGGAGGTCCAGGACAAAATGTTGTTGACCTTCAATGAGAACAACAATGTGGCATCCCAAAGGAACCTGGCAGAGAAGAAGCCCGTTCCCCTCGGTACTCCCTCCAGCCCCCCGTCTGCCAGTACACTACCCTCGGGCAGTAGCAGTAATACCAGAGTGACCGGACCCAATGGCAGAGTACTACGGAGGTCTGTCAGCACAAAAAAGGCAAGTTATTAACTGAAACAGTAAATTAAAAGATTGAACAACATTTAAAATATTGTCATCAGATTTCTGTAAGCATGCTGCACATAGTCATAATTCAAACTCATACAAACTGTTTTGAAAGAGTTTTACAGGTTTAAAAAAGATTTAGATTTGCTTACGAGATCATGCCACAGGGCTTTCATATAAGGTCGCTGTGTTAACATGAAAAAAAGGCGTGTCCTGCAGTTTCAGCCTTCTTCCTGGAGCCACCTAAGTGAACCGTGACTTAAGGGTGTGTTGCCAAATCTTAGTATCAATAAGCCCTGTCTGTTTGGCAACAGGTACTAGCAGTAAAATCTGAGGTGCAGGCAGAGATCGGGGATATAGCATTATTTTGCAATGTACGTTGAATGTAATTAAAACCCAAATTCATCTCCATCACATAGATTCAAATGGTAATATTGTGTTTTAGTAGACTGTACCCTCATTTACCAGTTTATTCTGTACACCTGTACAATCGGATGCATTCCAATACATTAGCCTGGAATGAATTCCATGTTTATTAAGCTAAGTTAATAACCGTCTTATCAACACGTGTGTTAACTTGCCTGTTAACTTGTCTTAGACCAAGAAGATGATGACTTGTTACACTTGCAGAAAAGAGTTGTCTGATTGTTTTGAGGTTGAGTTTCTTGAAAACATTTCACTAACCAAAATAGAGCTGCAACGATTAATCAATTAGTTGTCAACTATTAAATAAGTCGCCAACTATTTTGATAATCGATTATTCAGTTTGAGTAATTTTTTAAAGGAAAAAAGTGAAAGTTCTATCGTTCTAGCTTTGTAAATGTGAATATTTTCTGGTTTATTTACTCCTCTTTGACAGTAAACTGAATATCTTTGAGTTGTGGACAAAACAAGACATTTGAGGACATCTTCTTGGGCTTTGGGATATTTTTTAACATTTTATAGACCAAACAACTAATTGATTAATCAAGAAAATAATCAACAGATTAATCAACAATAAAAATAATTGTTAGTTGCAGCCCTGAACTATAAAATCTATACCTACATTATATACGCACAAGGTTGCACAAAAACCTTGCCAATAGATCTTAAGTATAAAAACCACCGGTCTAAATACTACTACTACTACTACTACTACTAGTACTTGGCTGAATTCCATTTAGCTGCTTCTTTTTCAGGGTCCTGGTATTGTGTCACACTGTCATGGCTTACCAGTACAGTATATTTGAATAAAATGGAGCCAACATTAATGTTATTAGTAACACCTGTGCTTTTTCTATTATGACAGGCCAAAATGCCTGCTGTGAAAACAGCCTAACTGTTGTTTAAGATTATGCTTTCATGGGTTTGCTAACAAGTGCACCTGCAGTATAGCCAAAATGTTAGAAACCGTTTCATGTCTGACAGTATCTTAATGAGCAGCCACAGGCTGGTTCAGAGTCAACTAGGCACAGGTGAGCCCGATCAGCATGTGATGAGGTTAAAGGGGAAACGCAACTGAAATAAAGCCCTTTATGGTGGAATTTCCTGTCTCTCTCTCCCTGATTCTGGTTGCCTCACGTCCATTGTCTAAATGTCCATAGTCTCCAGCCCTCGCAACTTTGGTCACCTGAACACAAAAGTTGCACCTCATTAGACATAGCATAAATATCCAGTTGTAAATGGAGTTACTGAGTTTATGGTCGATCTTTTTCCATGATTTATAGCATCTTTCATGTTGGTACCAACAACAATTGCTGTCTGCTGCAGTGTCTTTCTTTAACACTAACACCCCCTCAAAGTTGGGAATTTTTCAAATCCTACACTCAGGGGCTTTAATAAGTTTATTTAATCCATCCTGACGTTTACAGATTTCAATTTCTAGTTTCTCAAACTTGGCTCTAATGTATCCTCTGGGGTCTTCATTTTCCCAGGCTGGCCACAAGAGGCTGCTGAGTAGCCTACATGATCAAAGGCATTGAGGGGCTGTCTACTCTGCACTATCATAGTGGAGCCTCCATGTCTGTAGGCATATGTCGTGATTATTAGTCAAATACTTTCCAAATGTTCAGGCCTCGCCCACGAATTAGTGTGGTATGAGAGGTGGGAGTGTCTGAACCTAGCCTATCCCTGGCACTCTGGTTACTCCTTTCAGCCTGTGTGTTGCAGATCTTATTATGTCTCGAGGTAAATAGGGTTTTTGCTTTGGGATGCTTCAATTATAGAAGAAATTAAAAGCAGTTAAAAGGCTCACAATGTTTTGTATGTCTGTTCAAGGACTCTGTCAAGATGAGAAGTTGTGAACATAGCGAGTGTGGTGACAGCCAGACAACTGGAGGCACGTGCTCTTAGACTCCGCCTTCTGCATGCTGTTGACATGCTAAAGACAGGCACGAGGAGGCATTCAAGTGGTCACTGGTGAGACATCTGTTCTCTCTCTGACTGAAACACCAGTGCTAGAGAGCTAGACCAATGTTAGATATAGTGGAAAGTGGCAGCAAGCGCGGCTCCAAATCTTGAACAGTATCGGATGCATGGTAGTGGCAAGGACAGAAGAAACAAAAGCACCGGCACTCACAGATAAAGGAGTTTTTTTTGTTTATTGTGGGAAAAAAACGAACGTGTTTCAGCTAGAAGCAATCAGCGCCGTCACGTTTTTGGCCCACAATACATAAAAAAAGGCCCTTTATCTGTGAGTGCCAGTGCTGGGTTTCTTCAGACCCAATGTTAGACTCAGAGCAAGGCAATTGTGTCTTGAAGATGATGGGGGTTTTTTTATTATTATGTAATGCATGGGTTTACAAGTCACCACAAATCAATATAAACCAGATCCACAACACTTTTTCAAGCCCTATTTCTACCAAGAGTCCAAAAATACAGAATACCAGTTCGCATAACTCACATAATCAGATTTTCAGAGCTTCATGACCGCAGCATATTTCATAGATTTCTCATAAAGCATATCATTTTAACCAACTTGAAAAATGGAAGTAAAGACTGATTTTAAAAGTCCATCATGCTTGATTTTCTATTCTTTTCAGACAAATGTAGCTAACTAAAATGCTTCAAAATTACACATCCATTACAGTTTTTGATCTTCTGTACACCAGGGTATCTTGGGTCTAGGTGAAGATACAATAGTCTTACCAAGGCCTTTTAATGACCCAATGAGAAATGATTCATTGCTAAAACAGCCTGAACACAGAAGGAAGAGGATGTAAAAGATGAAAAGCATTGCAGCAGCGTGCTGGTCTCCTTTGTGAGTTTCAGATTTTACTGTTTCTCACAAGAGTGATCAGTTGGCTTTGAATCTTTACCAAGAGTTTTCCTACTTATCTATTTAATGTGAGCCCTTATGGTGGAGCAGTAAGAAGTTTGACAGATGGATTTGAACTTTTTGATCTTCACATCCATGTCTCTTTCCGCCGAGTGACCTTTGGCCCCTAATGCCACCCTCTCACCCCAGATTAATAAAAAGCAACTGCTGGACAGTTTGTGTGTTCTGCTGTGATGTGTCATGGCATGTGGCCACACTGTGTCACTCAATATTAAAGGGATTGTGAGGTTGTATAAAGCAATACTTCTATTTTAAGACAACAAAATGAATTCCTGCATACAGATGCATTCTTCAGAGGATTACTCAAAAATTCAATTTATGTCACGCTGATGCAGCCTGGAACAGCTGGTCTGACTTTGACATCAGACACTGATATAGATAGCCTTGGTTCCCTTGTGTTGGCATTAGATACCCAGAACTCTGCCAGTGAGATGAGGTGTGGCAGCACATTCATTCTCTATGTAAACTGCTCTGAAACAACTTCTATTAGATGCTGCTCATTGTCAGAATATGTGGTTATAGATTATTTATCTACACTATGTACAGCAAATATCCGCTTCATATAAAGGCTTGGCTTTCAGTTCTGTTGTGTAGCTCAACACCTAAAACTTCCTCTGTGTTATGAGCGCAATAGGTCCCACACAGAGACACATAGTAGTTTTAGTAATATAGATCAGTAAAGATAAATTTGCTGAGGGTTTGCTTTTTCTTCTGTTTTCAGCGTCTGCATTTAGGATCACAGGTTATTTCGCAAGATGTATTTTTATAACATGCTTGGTTGGGCCCAGCAACATTGAAGCTATTTGAAGCAGGGGTCTAGGGTGACGTCATCAGTTGCCTGACCTGTCAAAGAACCAGGTGTTAAACTGTTTCCCACAAGTCCTTTTATTTTGGAGTCTTGGTAACTTATGAGTGTACGATTGCAAACTTTGGGTTTCAGCTAGGACTCGGTCGATCTAGGCCTTAGGCTGTGTAAGATAGCACAAAGAAATATGAGGTGTCTGTCCACCTTTGCATTTTCCAAATATTTCTGGAGCATAATGGCACCTTGTACACTAATCCAGTTCTGTTTTGGTTTTTTTAACTCTTTGAAAAGTTATTTTAATCTAATACTTAAGATATTAATTTCCTTGCCCCGTTGTCAGTAGTCTTAATTGACCTCTTGTTTGTGCAGCTTCATTCCATTATAAACTTATAATTTAATTAAAATATATATAAACTCTAAAGACAAATATCTTATCTCAGCTTGCTCAGTATACAGCCACATTTTTGGACTTTCACTGTAATTAATATGTTAAGTTCGCTAAGATGATATTTAACATTTATAATGACTATATATGTACTACATATATATATGTATATGTATATATATATATATATATACATACATACATACATGTGTATGTATATATATATATATATATATATATATATATATATATATAAAAATATGTGTTTTATCAAACACATATACATATGTGTACATGTATGTATGTATGTATATATATATACATATATACATGTGTATATACTGTATGTATATGTGTTTGATAAAATATGGGAAATGCAATAAGAGAATAGGTCAAATTCACTTGGTCTCTAAAGCTGTTTCTAACACCTAACCGCTATAAACTTTCAATGTTTACATAGTAGGCTAGTTACTGTAATGCTGTTGAGTAAGTGAGGGGGGGCCCTATGTACTATCACTCCTTATCTGCAGCTTCTTTTTTTAGTGTTCTGACCCTTTGCTCCACTTCTGGTGCCATGTAGACGACATACAGTAGATTTTGCAGCAAACCCCCATGATAACTGTCCGACTCTGCTTTTGCATTATTAGCCTTAAGCAAGCCAGCTGATCTGCTCACATCATGTTCTACTTGTTGGCCTTCCCTGAGCCCACCATGTTGTCAGTCAATCAGGCCTATTTTTGGCCCACGTTCACATGTATCCCAAATCCCTGTCTCAGACATCCGGTTGTGGTTGATTGGGCTGGAGCTTTCTGGATTTCACAGCAGCATCAGCTCTGTACCTGCGCTGTGAACCAGTTGTGGCTCTATCCCACTGTCGTGGGATGGTTTTAGTCACCTGTGTGTTAATGTACTGTGGTACATGTAACTGGTTCAATCATGTTAGTAATGCAGATACTGAAGCCAGCTGAACATAGTATGTGTGGGACATTGTGTATGCTTGTATTGACAGTTTGGGAAAGCCCTCTGGGGATTTTTGATCTGTTTGCCCCACCCTTCTCTAATATTTCTCTCCACTGTGGTTGCCTGTGTGCCCTACATGTTGTCTCTTGAATATCAGTTTTAAAGCAACAGTGTTAAAAAAAAAAAAACTAAAATACTAACTCCAGACAGTGTGTTTCATAATCTCATGTGTTATGTAATGAAATGAACATGACTGAACACATGTTTCTGTACAAATCAGATTTAACAGTTTACAGATTAGACATATTGTGGGGTCAGTCTGAGTTCTCGTGTTTCTCTGTTTGTCACAGTGAACCATTAGATGTGGTCATAGTACTTTAGCAGACTGTGAGACTGGTAGTTAGTTACCTCAGGGGGTGATGTTGTTTGGACAACTTGCCTGAAATGGCTCCAAGATGATTTGGTTAGTGACGATGCTTGCTAGAGCTTGTCCATTCTGGTTATTTAAAAGGCTTCATACAATCCTGTAGAAACTAGCTTATGTTCAGAACCTAATGTGTGTTTTTGTGTCTGTGTTGTTTCCTCAGTCCACACTGCTCTTCACACCATGTATGCCTTGATTTTAAAAAACCAACGGGGGTTGTTGCCTCATATGTAAACCAACACATCATTATCCCCGCTGTGTTGTGAAACCTCTGTTTGTGAAACACACTTCTTTTTGTTTGCTCAAACACAAGATCGCACAGAACAGTATTCCACGCGAGTTGACAGTTTCATGTGATCTACCGGGTTTTTATTTCGGCCTTGGAGCTTTCCTTTCCATATTTGGTTTGAATTGATGAGCGTGAACAAAAGGCAGCCAGTGAAAAAGCCATCATACAAACAGCTTATCAAGCATGTGCAGTGTCCTGTGTGGACGATAACAGGAACTGGGTTTGAGCAGAAACCAATGGAAAGCTGTGGACTTTTTGATCCTGTCATCTAAAAATAATGTAGGCGTGCTTTCACTTTCTGTGTAAAATAACAATAACATTCACAAAAATATAGGTTTATTTACATAGTCTACTGATGTGGACATCTCTGTACCATTTCTGTTTAATTAACATTAACATCAGCTATACATACTATACAGGTAGGTGTTCGGCTTTCCCTGTGTACAGTCACCGCAGTGAAGGCAACCCCAGAGCTGTTAGATCAGCATATTTGCGGAGAATTGATGTAATTGCCATCACTCCAGGACAGCAGCAACCGGAAGTGGATGTTTGTTTGAGGACTAAAGATACACCCTTGTTTTCCAGATCTCGTTTCTTGGATTGCCCAAACTGTGTTCACTGGGGCTTTTAATAGGCGCAGACTGGTTCGGTCATCATTCTTTGAATTTGACATGCCCCCCCCCCCCCCCCCTCTATTGCCCATCAACTATAATAAGACGTAGAATGGCTGGCAGCCCAAGCTTGCAAGGGGAAGGCAAAACAAAGACCACCATTAGATAAGATGCAGAATAGTTGAAAACATCTATGTCTTATAGTTGTGTGGGTATCATCTAGTGATTTGACCTGCGCTCCTGTTATCTATTATTAAGTAGTCATACCATGGTTGTGTTCTTTATTTGCCAATGCCTCATTAAGTTCATTTTGTCTGCCTTGTGACTTATACGTTCAGGCAGATTTAGTGACAGATGTAGGCAGATTTAGCAGAAGTAGCATGTGGCTTTCATTATATTCCATCACTTCAGGGGGTTTATTTAGAATTTTCCCCATTAGTGTCTGTATGTACTGTCCAAAGGAATTGGGGGTCCCGTTTGCAGGCTTCAAAGCACAAGCAAAGTTTCTCTGAAGTATTTGGTTGTGTGGGAGCTTTTCAGAAAGGAAACGGAACGAGCCGTGTGTCATCGTGGTATTGAGGTGCATCCTTCAATTGGCTTGTGGGGCTGCTGCAAGCTGCAACAACAGGTCTGTCTCTTTACATAACCCTCCATGAGCACTGAGGAATGCAAACTGGAAAGGGCAGATCCATTGCACACACCCCTCCCATCCCACACATACACTAAGTGACTCCTACACGCAAACACCCTGCCGCTTCTTATCTCCCCACCGGCTTTGAGGCAAGGGCTTCCTGACCCTGTGCAGTGTACGTGTGTGCGTATGTGCATGTTATGTAGAGACTGGGACAGAGCAGCGGGCAGAGCTGAGATTGTGCGACCAGATCTGGAATGGGAGAGAGAGTCACAGTAGCAGCTGCTCCCTTGCATTAAGAGGCTCTCACTCTGACAGAGGACAATCACAGGGACACAGAGGACTTCCACTACTGCCACTGCCTTTTGCTCACAGTGCCCACTGGTACTGAGTGATTAGTACTGTCGAGAGGAAAACGCTGGATTGAGTGTTGCGTTTGTGTATATGTCTTCCCCATCCTGTCTGGAGCGAGGATGAGGATGAGGGAGCTGTCTCTGCGTCAGGACCCTGACCTGAGGAAGGAGTTGGCTCTGCTGGCACGCGGCTGTGACTTTGTTCTGCCCTCTCGGTTCAAGAAGAGGCTCAGAGCCTTCCAACAAGGACAGGCAGGTGTTTGTATGAGTGTACCCTCTACCACATAGGCTTTTCTGGCCTGTCAGCCAGTGGGCAAGTCTATTATAGTATTTGTGGGCTTCATGTCTTGGTATTCCGATTGCATTAGTACAAATCTTCTGTATTACCACTGTTTGATTACAGTAATTGTGCCTATTCCTCACTGTCACCAATTATTCTTTATAAAGTGGAACTATAGGTGTTGTCGAAGCCAGCTGCACCTCGGACAAGTGAGGACAAATGAGTTACATCCCTTTCTCTAGGCAACTTTCATCAAATAGCTTCCGCACACTACTGTGCCATATGAAATGGGATTGTTGTGCAGTCATATCCACTTTTTGTGGGTTGTTCGGGGGCAGTGTATTCTTCATTTGAACAGAGAAATATAAGATGTGAGTCGTGGTTATTGGATGATGTTTCATCTTGTGTGGTATGTTGTGCTCAGCCACTTTACTGTCCTCTTTCAGACCACATCATTACGAATGTGCAAAATGTCACAGGGCTTAGCGGTTGTGCTCAAGAGCTCTGCTAGCGGTTAGCATGAAGCGAGAGAGAGAGAGATAGAGGGGACAGTGCTGGGCAGGGCAACAGGAGATGTTTATGTCCTTTTATAGCCATGGCTGACACCAACACACAGGACAGAGGAGAGCAGAGGACCAGCAGCATTTATCATTTATCGGGTTGAAATGAGCAGATTACCACTGACAGAATACAACAAATCTATTTCTTTCAGTGTTGACACACATATCGAGTAGAAATGGATATAGCTAGATTTAGCCCCATATCATTTTAAGGTGTTCATGATATGTAGGTTTTGTCAAATCTAGCCAGAGTTGAACAATTGGTAGAACATGTTGGACCAAAAAACAACAACAAGATGGTATTTTTATCTCTTAGCCTGTGTGGGTCTGTTTATGTGATTATTAAAGGCCATGGAGACTGATCCTGTTAGCAGCACATTCTTGAGTCATGTAAATAGTCATTGGTATGGGATGGGGACTGAGAGTGAAGCATGCTCTGCTCAAGCTGTTTTTAGTAAGTGGCTAATATGTGCAACATAACACATTTTGATCCTAATGCATTCTGGCTTTTTATGTGAATAGCTTCACTGATTCCGACAGACACGCATGCACAATGAGAGAAAAAAAATTGCTCAAAAGCATGGCGCTACTACTACTAAACCTGATAATGTTACCTGTTAGCAGCCGGTGGGCAGCACAGTCCTGCTTGGCTAAGCAACGGAGCTACTAACGTTAGCGGAGGTTCCATTGAGTTACATTATGGTGCGTTCAAGTTCTGTTTGGTAATGAGTATTGGGCGAAGGTAAATTCTAACTTTGTCATGATGTGTTCAAATGTAATCTCGTAAAATTTTGTTTTTGGTGAGAAACTTTAATAAATCCAGTTGTTTGAAGGAGATGTTTTCACAGCAATAGCAATAGAGAGGGAATTATGACCTGTTTAACTTCCTAACACTACCATTAGCTCTAAGCAGCTTATAATACATAATTAAAACTACTGATGCCTTTTTTTTAATCAAAGCAAATACTTAAATAAAAATACAATCATTTATTTCCCAGTCATTTGAATTGTGTTTTTTATGCAAATAACCACTATATATGATAAATACAAAGTACAGTACAGTACTTTGTACAGTACCCTCCCACCCCCGGAAGCTATGGTGTAATTCGATTCATATACCATTCATATAATGTTTTTTGTGTAAAAAATATCAAACATTGAATGACATCAGATCTAAAATGTTATTCCTTCATTTAGCGCATAGATTTCAAAAGTGGCAGATAAAATTTCTGAATTGCAGACAAAAAATATTTGCCTGCCACAGTGGCAGGCAGTGAAAAAAGTTAATTTCAGACCCTGTAACAGACCCTAAACCCACACACACATCACATTCCAGCCCTGCTTCTATCTCCAGGGCTGTCACTGACAACTACTGTCCACTGCCTGCCTGTAATCAGAAAAAGGTGGCTCCCTCAGTCTTTCTTTTAAGGGATCACACATTTATGCATCATGACATTGCAGTCGTCTAGTCCTTTATAGGGATTATCCATTAAAGAAAATCTCAGTTTTTTAATTAATAGGCACCTGTGCTTTTCACTAGCACAGGTGTAATTAATAACACGTGCCAATAAGTATGCTAGTATTTATTTGAGGTGAGTCAGTTCTGAGGTCATGGTATTGTGTATGCTGGCTCGCAGTCATGGCTAACTGGGACACTTGAATGTTTCATCAGTAATGTTATTTATACTTTTTAATTATATGTTATCAAAATGTCTGCTGTGAATTTATTGATTTGTTTGGTAAATGCCAAACAAATCAAGATTAATTAAGATAATCTTGTACTCATTAAAGATCCAGTCAGTATTTTTTGAGCATATAATTTCCAAATATATTAACATGGATCATAACATGACGAGTTTGACCTAAATCTAAGCGTTCTGTGTTTGCCTCAACGGAGGATTGGAAATATTGGTCTGCTTGAACCATAAAGATAAAAACAAACTGTTGATAGCATAGAGTAACTCAAATTATGTGGTTGTCTTGTGTTACCATATCTCATGTTGTTTAGAGATACCATTTTGTTTACAGTTAGATCACAGATTATGCTGTTAAGAGCCAAAATATACTTCTTATTTAAACAATTGTGATGGCACAGATGTGATGATAATTTTCCAGTAACGACTGATGACTAAATCTCATTTCCCAGTAACACCAAAACAAAAGACACTTAAAACCAATCAGTTGACTCAACTAAGATGGCTCATCCCTTGTTTATGTATGTACAAATGCTTCTGTTTATCAAATAAAAATGGACTACATCTGTCAGTAGATTACCATATATAGATGTCATTTATGAATGATGTCCTTTTCTAGTAATATCATCAGTTTATATCTTGTTCTGTATAGCCCTTTAAATTCCTGACTCTTTTAGACATAATTTGATAAACAGATGACAATTACAAGTTATAAACATCACAAGTTCAATCTTGTTTTTCAGCAACACATATTAATGTCACTTGACACATCTTAATTTAAATTGATTACAGAGTGACAATCTATTAAAGGGGAAAGTATATTACTGTGTTACAGATAAGTGGATAATAACTATAACTACTAGCTGCGTAGTCACATCTCTTCTCTGATGGGCCTCGGGGCTGTTGAGAGGTGTGCTAGTAATGTAGAATGTGTGTCAAGGCTAGCCTTAGGACATGCTGGAAAGCTTGAGCTGTGAGGTGTAAGCCTTTGCTAGCAGCATCCGTGGCTAACAGTTTATTTCTGTTTGTTTGTCTCAGGCCCAGGTGAGAGCGGAGGAGCCCGTCACCACAGCGCTGAGTGAAAGCATTCCAAAGTTTTACTTCCCAAAGGGCCGGCCCCAAGCCAACATCAACATCGACAGCCTCATTTCCAAAATTGAGAAAATATTTTCCCAATTCCCAAATGAAAGGGCCACCATTGAGGACATGGGGCAGGTCGCCAAGGTGAGAATGTGATTTGTAGCATGGAGGTTCAGCTGCCACCCAGCAAATTATTTTCATTAGTGCCATTTAGCTCCTAACTTTATGAATGTTTGCTGATTTTAAACCTCTTTGGAAAATATTATCTCCGTCTCCCTGAGGAATGTGAGCGATGGCCCGAGGGGAACCTGAGTGAAGAGAGAAATGACAGCTATGTTTCCTCAGGGTCTTTTAAGTGACGCAACGCTGCTCGTCAACCCAACAGTGTCATTTTGCAGTTCTTTTCTGCATTAAAGATCACATGTGTATCTTGGAAGTGCAAGTTGTTTTTCCCATCTCTCTTCTCTATATCCGCACCACACACTGCCCCAACTCTTCTGCTTACTTGTCTCCCTAGGCCTGTGAGTGTCCTCTCTACTGGAAAATGCCATTGTTCTGCTCGGCTGGAGGCGACAGGACCGGCTTCGTGTCCGTTCACAAGTTCGTGGCTATGTGGAGAAAGTAAGACAATGGCTCTTCTTATTCTCATTGGTGTACTCACAGCCCAATGGCTCATACAATCTCCTTTGAACAATGATGACCGCTCGCTGAGATTACAGACGCTGCATGCAGCTCTCTGCTATCATGACATTTTCCTTTTCATTTCTAAACAGAAATCATTGATCACAAAGGCCTCACAAATGCTCACGAGAGAATAGTTGCCGGGCATATACAGTATTTGAATGAAAACATCTATTCAGTGTCTTTCTGCGTTAAATTGAAAAGGAATACCACAGGGCTTTTGTAATGGCAGCTTAGCTGTGTGCTGAATGCTGTTGTATGCAATAGGCATGCTCTTGTATTAATGCGCAAGCCTCAAGAGAACTGGATAGACCTGGCCTTTGACTTGAGCTCATGACTGAGCCATTCTTAGATGAGAGGCCACAACAGACGCTTGCATTATTTCCCTGTTGCTACCATAACTCTCAGCGCTTATAATCACCAGGCAGCAATTCAGAATCCTAATTTCAGAATGTATTATATCTGCACTTTCACTTTTGAGGGGAACAATTTCAAACTCTTGAAAGCATGATAAAAAAGAATAGAGAGAACATAAGAGTGAAAGAGAGAGTAACCTTGCAACCATCTGTTCTCTCTTTTCTTCTCCAGAACTCTGCAGACCTGTCACGACGACGCTTCTAAATTTGTGCACCTCTTGGCCAAGCCTGGCTGTAATTACCTGGAACAAGACGACTTTATTCCATTCCTGCAGGTACTGGCTGCAGCACACCCAGGGAGAGGGCTGGACTTGGCAAAAATTGCATTGCTTTGGTGGTGCAAACTGGACTTAATATAAGGACTGCCCTGCTGAAGCAGTGCTTTTTCATGTGGCGGAGGACTAATTCAGGGCCATTACTGTAAGACAGTAATATAGTGGAAGGAAGTATATTGAAAGGACGTTCCATCGGCGTAGGAGAGAGATGGAGATGGAAATGTAATACACTTATTATAGCACCAAAATAATCCTAGAAATCATGGAGGCAGATTTATCAAATTGTTTCATAAATCGTCTAATAAGACTGTTTGGTCAGCCTTACCATGTGGACCTGCTGTGCTGGCTGTTTGTATTCTCATTCCCCCTGACAAGCTGTTGGTGCTCCACACTGCCCCCCTCCCCCCCCACACCTGATTCATTTTCATGCTGGCAGGAGCGGCTGGGCTGTACTGAACACCCGTTAGCATACCAGCAGAGATGCCTTGTGGCACACGCCGTTTAATTTGTATGGTTCCGCTCTGCGAATCGCCTTTGACTGTTTTGATGAATGAAAGGCGGATTGCAGTGGAGTAGATTTGACTGTCCCCGCCTGTTTCCTGTGCCCAGTGATTTATGTGTTTCTCTATGATTTAATTTCTCACACTAAGAGTCAAAGAGGCACGACGGCTGCCCTGAAATAAGGCCTTTTAATTTCATTGCCGCCTTCGCATTTATGTCAACAATTCCTTCCCCCAGCAGAAAGGGAAGGGGGTAGAATAAAGAAAAGACACGGGGGAGTTTCATGGCAAGAATATAGCTCCAGTTCATTTGAAATGCAGCACACCCCCTGTGACTTTATGGCATGAGGAAGGAGAGAAGGTTAAGAGCAGTCACTAGCAAACATCTTTTCTTTGGCCTTCCCACCACTGCTGTCAAATCAGAAAGACTTGAGCTCATCCCGAAACCAGTCGAGCCAGTGTTTTCTGACTTCAAAGAAACATTTAAATTTGATGGCCTCTCCCAACAAGGCCTGGAGCCTTTTCTGTACATAGCACAATTTATAAAGCATATGGCATGACAGAGTGATGTAGATAGACGCTGACAACTTTGAACGTTTGAATAAGCATGCATTTAAATGCCTACTCCAAAAAAGAAAGACATGTGGTTTGCCATTTGACTCGTCTCTGAGAGCAACTGCAGAATTTGACTGAACTTATACAGTATATTTGTTATTGTTGAAGGCACAGCATGTCATCGAGTTGTTCTTTTACATTGGCGCTTGTTTGTTTTGAAGGGTTTGTTATGGAAATGAGGCAGACATGCAGTAGAGACAAAAAAGTGAGCTGACTTTATTTTATCTTTTCAGGATGTGGTGAACTCACATGCAGGCCTGGCCTTTCTAAAGGAGGCACCGGACTTTCACTCACGATACATCACCACGGTATGCTACCACAACACAAGTAACGGCACATTACTTCTGCAAAATTGCAAGTAGTGATACGTTAAAATAGCACTGCATTGATTAAGTCTAGCTAATGCATTATTTAGTTATACATGATGTCACTGTTTTTCAGGTGATTCAGAGGATATTCTACAATGCGAACCGTTCATGGACTGGAAAACTAACATGTTCTGAGCTCAGGAAAAGTAACTTTCTTCAGGTATATGGCTACAATTACAATTTTTTGTCTGTCAGTCCTTTGAACATCCAAAAATATTGAATGTTTTAAATACACCAGACTTTAAAAGTTATTAAAATCTAATTTGTGAGGTCTTATCTTCAGCACATTCACAGGTTTTAATAGAAATCTTAATCCGCAACTTTATATACTTGGACTTGATTTTTTTTTTACAGTACTTTTACAGTAATCACTTAGCTTCATTTTTTCCCTAAAAAAAACTTTTTTAATAATGTAAGGTTTAATAAAGGAAAATTCCATTTTATACCAACTTCGGCATATTATTGTATTTTTGTAGTTTGACCATCATTCGTCTAATTTATTTGTATTATTATTTATTATTTAAACCAGTTTATTTCGAGGTACAACTAAGAGTGAGGGCACCCATAATGTTGGTATAATTCCTCATTGCACTGGAAAACTGTTTGCACGTACAGCTACACCAAGTATAGCAGCTCAAAAATGAACAAGGAAGTCTGTAAACTATATTGGACATTTACAACAGTCATTTTGGCTAATATTAACAGTATATTAATCATAAATATTACAAAATTTTACGTTGAAATTATGATCGGAACTTTTTTTTCTTCTGTCCCAGAATTTGGCATTGCTGGAGCAGGAAGAGGACGTGAACCAGCTGACAGAGTTTTTCTCCTACGAACATTTCTATGTTATCTACTGCAAGTTCTGGGAGTTGGACACAGACCATGACCTCTACATAGACCAGAAGGACCTGGCACAGCACCAAGACCAAGGTGCACAAGCACACCTCACTTTTTCTTCAAGAAAACACACCAGACTAGAATTTGTTGTATTTGGATAAACTGTATATCTCATAATCACACACAGTTCAAATAGCAAAGGACAAGTGCTGATACCTTGTCAGAACACAACTTTCCTTTAACCTTGCTGGCATTTGTTGGCACGGTCAGTAGGCTGAAACTACATGTAACACTAAAAAGCATTTGTAAATGTTATTTGGTGCTGCTCACACACAAACACATACTCAGGAAAAAAAGACTTGTCTTTGGCGCTTCCTCCCCGCACACTCCACACCACATGTTCTTGGTTGATGGTCTGTGAGTGAGGGAGGGGAAATGAGACACAAGATCAATAAGAGAGCAGCATATATACTGTGCTCGAATGACGCCACGTCTGGAACAATTTCTCCCACTATATGGTCAAAATGATGACCAAAGGATTTATAGCATTGTCAAGATAAAAAAAAAAAAAAAAACTAGCCTAGTCTGGATTTACAGTCTGCGAGAACGGATTACATGTGTTGTGAATAAGTTGTACATTAACTGAGAGAGCTGTTGTATGAGAGAAAACCTTTTATTTCCAACAGTCTGGACTATAAGTTATCTCTTTGCTGTATTTCTTTCCAGCCATCTCCCATAAGATGATTGAGAGACTATTCTCAGGAACAGTAACAAGGTAAGTGAAGAATGTAATAGAGTTTAAAGGATGCTTATCATAAGCAGTGAGCAATTCATTTATTTCAGAAAAGACACATTTCAGGTTTCAGTAGTAACCGTGTGGTTTATTCCATCAGAGACAGAAAGGTGTACAAGGAGGGGCGGCTGAGTTATGCTGATTTTGTCTGGTTCCTCATCTCTGAGGAGGACAAGAAGACTGACACCAGGTATGTAGACTCTCAGCCACACTCATTCTGTTTCTTTAAAGCCTTTATGTCTTTTCTCACATGCACCTCTGCTCGCTGCTCTTTACCTGAATCCAGTATAGAGTACTGGTTCCGCTGTATGGACCTGGATGGGGACGGGGTGCTCAGCATGTACGAGCTGGAGTACTTCTACGAGGATCAGTGCCAAAAGCTGGAGACCATGGCTATTGAGCCCCTTCCCTTCGAGGACTGCCTCTGCCAAATGCTTGACCTTGTCAAGCCTGAGGTCGAAGGTCAGACCCGTTTTACATTTATGTACTCTCTCAGAAGTTCACACACACCAGAAAGTCTAACCGCTTACATTTTTTTAACAGTGACAATCGCAGATGTACACATTTTCAGGCCGGGTCATTGATCATTAGTTGAGGGAACAGTTATAGATGACTGATCTGGAATGACTGATGCCAGCTGTTGGTGTCATCCACACTGTCAACAAATTCCATCCAGCACTTTGCTTTACCACCATGCCATTTAGAAGACACTAGTCCATGGTGAGGGAATGCACGTTTAGTATTGATAGCCACAGCAAGAATGTGACCCTTAGTCAACCTGGTGGTATGCTGTACTAGTGGAGCTGTGTAATAGAACATGTAATATGAGATGTAACAACTTCTTATTTGAGGTTGACGTTTCCCTGAACAGTTATTCCTCCTCCCGACAGCACAACTTTTACGATTTTAAGAGATTAAAAGCCTGTTGAAATGTCACATTAAATGTGATATTCTTTAGGAGATCTCTGTGGTACAGGCATAGGAACTTGACGCTAGCCGTAGATAGAGATGTTACATTTGGTGACAACATAATATGCAGATCAGATGAGTCTGGTGGAGTTTTCATTAACAACATGAGAAAGTCTAAAATGCCACCGTCGAGGAATGCAGAACTTTATTCTCTCATCAACCGAAAGTCTCTTTTCTGCTTTTTCAAAAGCAGAAACTAGGACTTGTGAGTGCTATTAAGATATATAAAATCACATCACTTCATTTCAGACATCACATAAGTTATATGTTGGGTTTAGAGTTGATTTTGTACATCACTTTGAAAGTACATTTATGTCTTATCATAAGGCAAATCAGACATCTTAAACTTAGTATGAGCTAGCGGCAGCCTCCAAACATCAGGCTGGGTTTCCTCTCTGGAGGTTCCATTTGAAGGCTTAAAACTGAAGGTGATTGGGCTTTTGCTGTCAGTACCCCTGAGCTTTATAAGCAGCTGCATGAGAAGGTTAGGCTGGCAAAATCTGCCACTTTTACTTTATCTAGATTTGACACACATTTTCGACAATTGTTTTTTTTGGACACGTGATCAATAATTTTATATCATCGATCCAGTAAAAATCCAAACATTTGCTGGTTTCAAATCTTAAAATCTGCTGCCTTTCTGTTGTGTTCTGTTCTCTTTATAAATAGAATATCTTTGGTTTTTCAACCAAAATAATTTGCGAACTTGACAGTGGACTCTGATGACTTGTTACAGGCATTTGTTTTTACATTTTAGGGACTAGATGAGTCAGTTAATTGATACAAATGATTGACAGATTAATAAATAATAAAAGCAAAAATTAGTTGCAGTTGTAGTTTGAAATATTGTGGCCCAGCCGTTTTGTAGTTTCATTAGTAGATCACATCCATAATCCCTGGCACACTACAAGATGAGGTGACTGTCAGTGCCAAAAACTCTACATTTACTGAGTCAGCTAAGTCTTTTGAAAGCTAGATTGGATGGCAAATCAGGCTAAAAACCTTGTAGTGAGTCCTCCTAAATAGTTTAATAATACCCACGTCATAAATCACCTGTCTAAAGTGCCTGTTTCATTCCGTCCAGGTAAGATCACTCTGCGGGACCTTAAAAGGTGCAAGTTGTCCCACATCTTCTTCGACACTTTCTTCAACATCGAGAAGTACCTGGACCACGAGCAGAAGGACCCATTCTCTGTTATAAGGGTAAGCTTAAACTCTGATAGGAGAGAGAGCATCACGACTTGTTTTCCTGTCAGAGGGAATCACATAACTTGTCCTGTTTTTAAGGAGATGGAGACAGACGGCCAGGAGGTCTCAGACTGGGAGAAATATGCTGCAGAGGAGTACGACATCCTAGTGGCTGAGGAGGCTGCCAACGATCAGTGCAACGACGTGTAAGTCTGACTTTAATCATTAGTCTGTTAGATGTGGCTGCGGTTGCAATCCTGGGCCCGAATTTATCAAACTGTAATTTTGGTCTTAAGTAAAAAGACTTCACTTTGACTTTTATTCACAATCTTAAAAAAAACTATTTATTATATTTCTCTTATGACTTTTAATGGTGCTCGAATTAAAAGACAATTACAAGACTCTTAAAAGAGAGCTTGATGACTGCAGCAATGAAACTTTCTGATTTACCTTGTCAGCAGGATTTCTTTCCTGCTTCAGTTAGTTTTCTTTTTGTATACATTTTTCAGCCATTTCCTATAATTTTATCCCTATTTGTATACTATAAATATAATAGATTGATGTTAATTTCACATGTTAATTGCTACTGGAGATAAAAAAGGATTTCACGCAAATGAAATTAACTTTTTTGAAGAATACAATCATATTATTTTATTTTAAAGAATGAACTATAGAGTGGTGCAGGAATGAGTCCTAAAACCCAGAAATGAGTTAGCATTTTAGCACTTCCGGTTCCCTTGCCTGGAAGTCAATGGGTTTTGTGAATGGGTTTTTAGTTAGATGCCTGAAATAAGGTCTGTGGTTAACACAAAATGAAGAGATATTAACGTTTTGTTCTACGATACAATATAAAATACGTCAGTAAATATCCCACTCGTGAATTTTGAAGCCTTTATGTGTCTTAAAAAAGGCGGTTGCTAACAAGTGTCTAAATAAGACAACTAAACGTCATCACGCCGACTCGTCCGCCTTTACAGCCTCGTGTATACTCGCGCTCATGTGACCGTGGTGTAGTTCATTTTTAGCCTAACATTAACTTTTTACTTCTGGCGAATACATTCACACTTCAGAAATCATAATAGTGGTGTTCATTTATGAAGATTATCTTGCTGAACAAAACGTGTAAATATCAAAAACGTGTGTTTGCCACAGAGTTTATTTTCTGCAACAATCCAAAATCTAATGGAAAAATCCCATTGGCTTTTTGTCAAGGGAACCCAGGGCGATGCTAACTTCCTGCTTTCCAAAAATACGTCATCCCTGGAGCACTCTATATGGCAGATGTTGGGTAAATCCTTGTCTCTGATTGGCTACTCCTGCTCAAGGCATACATGTGATTAATCATGTGATCAGTTAAAGTTGCTTTTAAAGGTTATTCCTACACTTTTGCAGTAAGTAGGAGTTTGTTGCTTGATTATTGTGTCTTTTTTTACTCCCAAGTTGGCTCTATACAGCATTCCTAAAAGTAATTTTCAGAAGTTTGATAATTACAGGCCCTGCTTATTGTGTTAGCTATTGTAATTACAAATATCTAGCATGATTTTGAGTGCTGCATTACCAATATTGTGTGGTTATCAAATGCGGAAACATAAATAGACATTTCGACATGTCATGGCAGGAAAAGCACAGTTGTAATTGCTAAAATGTTTAAGATTGTGCAGACGGTGATGGTTTAGTACAGAATTCTTGTATTATGTCCAGCAGCAGAGCCCCTCAGAGAGTGAGTCAGTGATAGATGAGGCTGTTGACAGGTATGTTGTGTGGCGGTTTTAGGAACACCACCGACTTCTAAAGACAGGCTGCTAACCAGAGCAGGTAAGAAACTCAGGGTACCAACAGGGACTTCAGTGTTCTCCTTCTCCTCCTCTCTGAGTCTAGTCCTAAACCCACTCCTAGCTTCTACCCTCACCCCACCAATCTGAGCGTACTGTTGACAGCAGATATAGTTGTTTTGTTTGACAGCACAGTATCACGTGTATCTGGCCATGTCTTAAAGAGCTGGGAGTCTGTTTTTGAACCAGACAGCTTCTGTTTTTATCCTTCCTCTTCTAAGAAAAACAGCTCTAATCCTGCACCATCTCTGTCCATTCCTTTATGTGTTGCTCCTTTGTCCTTTCTAGTTGAAAATCTCCTGTCTGTTTAGGGTGTTTTAGGCAACTACGCTTATTTGCTTTCTTGCCAAGAGTTAGTAGAAAAGATCAACACCACTCTTATACACGTGTGATTAAAAACTAAGCTAGCCAGCAACAAATTAGCTTAGCACAAAGACTGGAAAGAGGGGGAAACTGATAGCCTGGCTCTGTCCAAAGGTGACAAAATCAGCACCTCTAAGCTCACTAACTAACACATTATTCTGTATATTGTTTGTTTAATCCATACAAAAAACAAAGTGTAAGCACGACAAGTTGTTTTACGGGGGTTATGTGCAGGACACAGTAACGTCCTGGAGTCCTGTTGTTACTGTGAGGTTGCCAACCAGCTGAGGCTTGTTTTTACACTTTGGTTTTGAATGGATGCAATGCCAGATATATAACATGTTTATCAGTGAGCTTTAAAGGTGCTAGTAGGTGCTTTGTGTTACCTTTTGAACAAAGTCAGGCTACCTGTCTACCCGTTTCCAGTCTTTGTGCTAAGATAAGGGAAGCGGCTGCAGGTGGTTTCATTGTTGTATTGATCTTCTCTAACGCTCAGCAAGAAAGCAAATAAGCATATTTTCCAAACTATTCCTTTAACATGGTTATCCTGTAGCACATTGACTGTGTCTGATGACCATATCACTGATCTTCTCCTCTGTGTCTGTCTGTTTAGGTATGATAATCCTTTGAGCCCTTTAGGGCAGCACATCTCCAGTGAGCTGGGTCTGACAAAGAGACACTTCTTTGAGATCCCCAGTCCACACTGCAACCTGGACCTGGATGAATATGAATATGAAGATGACTTTGAATGACCCTCAACCCTGTAGTGTTTTCTCACAGGCCTGCTGAGCGCTGTGCGCTCCCAGAAACCGAGCTCAACCAGCAGTGTTAGTGGATGAATCACATGAAGCCAGAGATTTGCAGGTTCAGGCCCGGTTCCCAGTAACAAGGACACACTTCAATAAACAGGGAGTGAACGCAGAGCACTGGTGGGGTCAGATGTGCTGGATAAAAATGGACACAGTATCACACATTTGGCTAACAGGAAATGTGAAGGGGTCTGAGCAGAAAGTGGTTCTTCACAGTACTGTACATTACCAGATGTTTTCATATTTACACCTGTCACACTTAAAGAAGTCCCCACAGCTGACTTCATGATGTCACGAGCAGCTCAGACCTCTGCTCCACCCCAACATGTTAACACAGAAAAAGTTGTGTTTGTGCACGTAATGCTTTGTCTAAATAATGTTCGGGGCAAGTGTTATTTCATATGAACATCAGTACTGTGTAATCACATTCACATCAACTAAATCACATGATTCTTTACACACTGGATCTCCCTGGATTGTTGGACAGAAACGGATTCAGGTTTTGAACTAATTATCATCTGAAGTCATTGGCTAATGTTACATTCCAGTGATCATAACGTAACGTTTTCTATAAGACTGTAAATTCACTAATGGTTGTTTGTTGAAATGAGAAGTTGCTGTAGATGCCAAACAAGCCACCGTTGAGCCTGCTGCACACACACAAGCACACAGTTGAGACTGCCACACACACTGTATATTGTACAAGTCTGTACTCATTATGACATAGATTTACTGTATGTGTGAGATGGGTTTATTATTAAATTATTAGAGATGGATTTATAAATAACTGTAAATATTTATTTGGTTCTTGCTGTGTTGTAAATGATTTGGGAAAGTGTTTTAGACAAATTCTTTTTTCTATGTTATCAAGTACTTCATTTGAATGTACTTTGACAGAACAAAAGGAACCAATTTTAAAATGTTTTGCTTTTCTTTAAATTAATAATAAAGCCTTGGATAATGGAAGAGTAAAGAAAACGGACTATGTTTTTTTTAATTTAATCCATCTAGTAAAAGCTGGCTTGGATATGTTCACTTTAGACGTCTGTCAGCTGAAGGACACAATGATATTTATCTGTCTCCATACAGCTGCTGCCGCTGTACACAAACATAAATGCAGATGTTAAAATGCAGTGAAATACTTCAAAAGGTTGTCCCTTAATACCCTTGGGTATTAAGTGGAACAAGATGTAAAGGCTTTCATAGAAATGAACATGTTCAAAATATATATTAACAGCTTGGCAAAATGTACTTGTTTGGAATATTTAATTTAAATTAATTTACAGCAATACATAAGTAGTTTTTGGCAAACTTTAACTCAACCATTTCCTATAAGGAGCAATAATAAAGTGTCAGGCAGGACAATAAAGCAAAATTCTTAATGTACTCTAGAAGACAAATCTTGGACCCAAGTGTGATCCAAAAAATAATTAAAAGATGGATCATTTAGTCACTTGTAACAATTGATGAAAAAATGAAAAAGCTCTACGCATACTGATTCACTTGGTCCTCAAATGAAAGTGGTCTGTGAATATAATATAGCTTAGTCTGACATTATTTGAAGAATAAGGATAGTGTTATTCTATATATTTCTCTCTGTTAATAAATCCCATGAAAAGACTACAATTTCCATTGGTTTCTATTGAAAGTCTTTAAACACTGATCAAAAATATATAGTTTACTTTTTTTGAACAGTCAGTAATTCACTTTATTTTTTCGCAAATGTTACTCAAACAGGAGTAAAAGTGCATTTGTTGGGCACTATTTCCAATTGTGGATTAATACATATTTGGTCAGTATTTATAGCAGCAAGATAGTGAATGTGGGATTGATTCAAAGTAAACTACAGTTCCCATGTTGCTGTGATGTAGGAAAATGTCACCCATTGCAACAATGATGATGTGTTTTTAATACTTTCTGGGCGACAGTTTAAGTTTTTGGCACAGAGGTAGGGCTGCAAATAACGATTATTTTCATTGTTGATTAATCTGTTGATTATTTTCTCGATTAATCGATTAGCTGTTTGGTGAAAAATGTCGATCAGTGTTTCCCAAAGCCCAAAATGATGTCCTCAAATGTATTAATTTGTCCACAACTCAAAGATATTCAGTTTACTGTCAGAGGAGTAAAGAAACCAGAAAATATTCACATTTAAGGAGCTTGAATAAGAGAATTTTTACCTTTTTTTCTTAAAAAAAATTACTCAAACCGATTAAACGATTATCAAAATAGTTGGCGATTAATTTAATATTTGACGACTAATCAATTAATTGAATAATTGATGCAGCTCTACAGGTAATTAAAGTAATTAATAGGATACATTCTTGTTGGTTTTGGTCTTTTCATGGGATTTGTTGACAATAAGAAAAATATAGACTATCACAGACTTATCCTTTAAAACTATGTCCTCATACAAAACAGAATGTACTGCATTTTAAACAAACGTGTATAAACTGTATTGTAGAAAAAAAATGGACACTGGGATGTCTGAACATCAGAACAGAGAAGACGCAAAAAAGGAAAACGTCTTTGTGAAGTCCAGTTTGACTGGTCTCGTCGACCAGACAGAAGCACCGATTCTCCTCCAGCCTCCTAATCGTTACAGTTCAACTTCCACGATGTCGTCATCAGCCTCGTTGCCGGTGCTGAGGACAGATCCCTCCATGTTCAATCTTTTTGCAGGAGGTTCAACGGGGACAGAAAAGGGATCCATGTCAGTCGTCTTTTCCTGATGGCTGAGGAGTTAGATGACAGTTATTAGTATGAGCTAAGTGAAGAAGATTTACTGTGGAACTGGTTTATAAAATGAATAAGAATCGTTCACCTTGGACTGAAGCTGGACCTGTGAACTTTACTAACTTTGGAGTCAACGGGGCTGAACGGGCAGGGGGACTTGCTTCCTAAAAGAACAAAAAAGACACACACATACATGATGCAGCTGGTATTTTTTAATTCTGTGCATGATTTTGTTGTTTAGGTGCAGCACCTTCTAGTTTTTGTTTGGAGAAGGGCGAAGAGCGATTGGGCGGGCACGGCTTCCTGTCAGAGCTAACGTAAGACACAGCATCTTCCCCTTCAGCCACAGCCAACAGGGAAGCACGATAGTAGATAAGTGGTTGCCAGCACTCCTCCCTGAGGTCAATAATGTGCTCTGCCATGTGCTTCTGCAGGTAAGAGAACCTGCACGGACAAGAACAAGACTTTCAGAAAGCAAAGTTTATAAAAAAACCTCTGTAACCCTGTATGCTTCATGCAGCACTTACACCGTTTTCTTGTCCGGTTTGAGGAGTTTGCTGGAGAACTCGCTGAGGATGGTCAGATAGGAGAGGTACGGTAGCATAGGTGTGTCTGGGGTTTGACTAAACTCTTGGAACACAAACTCTATGCCGTTCCTGCACGTATTAACACACAAAGAAGACACACGCTTTAAACACAAAAGTCTGCAAAAAGACAAATCCAAGTAATGAGAAACGACCGACGACTGACCTGTGGATCATGACGACACACTCGCGAAACTTGACGAGGTCCCCAAAGGTGAGGGCGAACCGCCTGGCGAGCTCTTTGATGCTGGTGAAGGTCTGGACTCTTGGGTGAGCCCTACCGCCGCTCTCCTGCTCTCTCTTCAGACGGACAAACAGCTGAGGAAGGAGGACAAAAAAACGCATCGGCATCTTGCAGCGTGCAGCGTGTAGCTGAGGCTCATATTTCAGGATGTGTGTGGAGCAACTGTACCTGCTGCAAACAGAGCACCAGTGTACGAGCACTCTCTATCTTATCTATCTGTCTGGTCCTGTACATCGTCTCCTTGATGATGTCTCCAAAGTCGTTATGGTACTTGGGGACAAAGAGGGAGAAATTAGCTTCTGTAGCACATACTAGCATTAAAGGATTAGTTTGAAATTTTGGAAAATACACTTTCTTGCCGAGAGTTAGATGAGAAGATTGATACCAATCTTGTGTATAGAGTCTTCCACAAGCTGCTAGCTTGACAGCTGTGAGTACTAACAATAGACATGTTAATAGTTTACGTTCATTATGATAATTTTGGGAGAGTGGCTTTGGAGGGAGGTGTGAAGGGACGGACTGTCAGTGTTGCCGACTTGGTGACTTTCTCGCTAGATTTAGGGACTTTTGGAGCTAGCGCTGCAAGCTACTTTCATTGGAAAAGAGTTGACAACACTGAGCTAGGTTTTTTGGTTGGATCATTTTTTTTAAATCTAGTGTAGTCTTGCTGGTTTCTCAACATAGGGCGGTGCAGGAATGAGTCCTAAAACCTGTAAATGAGTTCGCATTTTAGCACTTCCGGTTCCCTCGTCTGGAAGTCAATGGGTTTTTTGAATGGGTTTCTAGTTAGATGCCTGAAATAAGGTCTGTGGTTAACACGAGCTGACGAGCTTTTAACATTTTGCTTTTACGTGTCTTGAAAAAGCGGTTGCTAACAAGTGTCTAAATAAGACAACTAAACGTCATCGCGCCGACTCGTCCACCTTTATAGCCTTGTTGTGTATACATGCGGCCGTTCATGCGACCGTGGTGTAGTTTGTTTGGCCTAACGTCAGCTTTTTTACTTCTGGCGATTGCATTCACGCTTCAAAAGCCATAAAAGTGGTGTTCATTTGAGGAGATTATCTTGCTGAATAAAACG
Source organism: Sebastolobus alascanus (assembly GCA_916701645.2). Taxonomy (NCBI): domain Eukaryota; kingdom Metazoa; phylum Chordata; class Actinopteri; order Perciformes; family Sebastidae; genus Sebastolobus; species Sebastolobus alascanus. Next base: position 7,515,280 of record CAKAOJ020000059.1, read on the forward strand.
TGTAAGTATAAACGTTTGTTTGCCACAGAGCTTATTTTCTGCTGTAATCCAAAACCCAATGGAAAAATCCCATTGGCTTTTTGTCGAGGGAACCCAGGGTGATGCTAACTTCCGGGTTGGCCTGCAAAAATGCGTCATCCCTGGTAGAGTGTAAAAACAACAAGTTGTGGTTTTACGACTGCATATTTCTTTGTGACTTTGCTGGTAGGCAGATTTTGTTACTTTCAATCAGAGCCAGGCTAGCCATTTTCCCCTGTTTCCAGTCTTTATGCTAAGCTAAGCTAACCAGCTGCAGGCTGAATCTTTATATTTATCTTACACACATGGAGAGTGGTATCAAACTTCTCATCTAACCTTTGGCAGGAAAGCTAATAAACATTTACCCAAAATGTCCCATTACTCCTTTAAGGAGTTAACCTTTACCTTCATGTAGTACATGAAGACCTCAGCTGCCATGCTCATCTCCAGCACCCCGTGTACTATCAGTTTGCAGAAGGCCGCCAGCAGATTTCTTCGCTTGTGAAGGTCCTCCAGCCTCTCCACTTCAGAGTTTTCACTGACTGATGGAGCCAGATGGAGTTGAAGCGCGTGGTTGGATGTGAAGTGGTCGAGAGCGAGAGAAGGGGAAGAGAGTGATTAATCATGAGAAATCATATAACGGAAAAGAAAAGAACAAAAGCAGAGTGTTTTAGTTAGTTTGAGGACAATGGCTTTAGCAGGTGGAAATCAAAGATAACATAAGACTGGAGTTATGGTTGTGACACCATGTGGCTTCAATCTTTCACAGGGCTAATAAAATAGGCTCAGAGGTGAGCCAGAGTTAATGGAATTTTCTCACGGAAAGAGATTGCCCTGATTTTATGATTTAACGCAGTGCCCTTGCCCTCCGAGTGATCTCTGATCCAGCAGCTAATAGAAAACACTGTCTATATAACAAAACCGTTACCAGGCAAATCCAATAAAACAATAGCTTTTTATTACATGTTCAAAAACCAATAATCCTGTATTGTATTTGGTTGAACATTTAAGAGATTCCCACCAGGACCGCTATTGACTTCTCTTGACTATCCCATATTTGGATTGCAATATGTCTCTGAAAGTAGAAGCTATTGTAAAGATAATATAAAATGTTTCAGTTACAGTCAGCCATGAATGGATTAATACGTTTACCTGCAGGACTTTACAAAGAAAACACTATGTATTTCCAACATGTCAATCTTGTTTTTCTCATTTCAGAACAGACGAGAACATACTGCTGTCATCAATTTGCTTGCTGCATCGCTTTTGCATAACAAAGTCTGACGTCCTTTCGTACAAATTAGTCCAGCCAGTTTCAGTCTGAGGATATTAACAGGGCTTCCTTTGTAATTGAGGGTCAATCGTCAGGTCAGGTTGGAAATCAGACCCCGTTTACAGTCAGCGGGCAGCTTTGCAGTGACTTATTAAGCCAAATGTGTGGCCATGCATTTAATATCTGCATGTTTTTACCACGGTGAGCCACTACACTGAATCAATGCTTCGCTCACAGCACCAGAGAGAAGATGCTGAGCTCCGGTAGAGTGAGAGTGCCATCTACTGTGTAAATACTGTAATGTGTGTTTAGTCCCGGGTGTCTCGCACTCTGCCTGGGTAACATACACACCACTGCGAGGCAGCTGTGTGAGAATGCAAATGTCACAAAACGCGCAGATCGACACACTTATCTGAACATTTAACCATCTTAACTGCATTGCAGAGCTTGTCTAAAGCTTCTACTTTCATTTTATGCTACTTTATACTTCTACTCCACATTTCAGAGGGAAACATTGTCGTTTTTACTCCACTATATTTATTTAACAGCTGCAGTTATGAGTTACTTTTCAGATTGAGTTTTTGCATGAAAAAAAAATATATAATGATCTTATAAAATACAATGTATTGTTAAAATTAAACCAGTGGCTTCCTAACTTTTTGGCCTTATGTGGCCCCTTACCAAAAGTAGGCTTGGGGCCCCATGTCACGTTTCAGGTGTCTATGAGTTGTTAGCGGTTCCACCAAAGAGACCTTTCCCCTCTAAACTTCTCACATGGTTTCATTTAAACTGTTCGACGACCAAAGAGGTCAAATTATCCATTATTGCCTCACAATAAAAGCAAAGATTAGAGAAATACTGAATACAAATTTGTGTATCAGAACTTTGTTTTCTCTTCTTTTCTTACCTCATTAATTTCACAACCCCTCAGATTTACCTTGTGACTTGAGACCGTTGATCTCCTTTATAGAAGGGACGGACATTTAAGGCGCATTGCACACGTAGTAGTCTTTATCACCTGAGGTGGCCCTGCTCAGGGATAGGAAGGTTAGGTTGGTGGTTACCTGATTTGTGTGCCTTAGGGCGTTGTATGTGGATTTTCTTTTTTGATTTTTGTATTTATTTATTTGTGTTTGTCTCTTTTTTGTCTTGTTTTGCCTTTATTTCCTGGTATTGTTTTTCTTATGTTGGTAAATATTTTAAATGTGGCATGATATCCACTTCAAAGTAGTCTGTATTACTGATATGCATATGCTTCATAATAAAAATATTTGAAAAAATAAAAAGATTTACCTTGTGACCCTCTGGAGGGGGCCTGACTGGACTAAAATACCTTACTTTATACAGTGTAGTAGTAGTTAAAACAGCTACAACAGTAAATGTCATATATAATAATATATCAGTCACAGGGGACATTTTTTTGCAGAATGAGTACTTAAAGGTCCAGTGTGTAGGATCTAGCGGTATCTAGAGGTGAGGTGAGGAGACTGCAACCAACTGAAGCCTCTCCCGTGTGCCAAGCGTGTTGGAGAGCTATGATGGCCGACGCAAAAAACGCGAATATCCCTCTCTAGAGCCATTTGGAACACAGTGAAGTGAAGTGAAAAAACGGATTCATGTGAACAGGCCGGATGTCTTACCAACGCTCTGGCCATCACAGTCTGGTCCGACAAAGATGTGCATACAAACAAAGGTCAACAGCGCCCTCTGCAGTTTGGGACTGGGTGTGTACAGCAGTGGACCAAAGCAGGAGGGATCCCACACCTGTAGCTGGTAGGAATGAGCCATCAGAACGTCACAGACTCCCAGAAAAGCCTAATATGGAAAAAAAAGAGAGGGAGTGAGAAAGGAGAGAAGAAAGAGTAAATGGTGCCGTTATTGATAAAACATCAGTTCACCTGCTGCTGCACACTGTGGTCAGAGTGGGAGAGACAGCGATTCCCCCTCTCACAGAAGAGACGCAGCTGGAGTCTCTGGGCCACAGCTTTCTCCTAAAACACACACACGCACGCACGCACGCACGCACGCACGCACGCACGCACGCACGCACGCACGCACACACACACACACACACACACACACACACACACACACACACACACACACACACACACACACACACACACACACACACACACACACACACACACACACAGGGCTTCAAAACAAGGCACACTGACAGCATTTCGTCTGCAAATATGTACATTTGGTTAATGCATAAGCTTTATAGAGAGGAACAGGGTGTATGAATAATAAATAAATAATGTAATTTATTAATATGGGCCTCTTTAGAAGTGCAGTCCCACTTAAAAACTCTACACTTTATACTCCCTTTTCATCCATTCTCTACAAGGCTGCTAAAAAATGCCCATCACAAGTTCTCAGAGCGCCTTTAAATGTCTTGTTTATCTGAATAACAATCTGTGAAAGATAGTTATTTCACTGTCATAAAGGACAAAGAAAATTAGACAAGATTCACATTTGAAAAGCTGGAACCAGTGAATTTTTGCCAGTTTTGCTTTAAAAAAAATCACCTAAACGATTTATCAATTATCAAAATAGCTGCTGATTAATTTCTGTCAATCGCCTAATCGACTAAGCTTATTCTACCACTGCAATCACTGTAGGGCTGAGACCACTTATTGATCAATAATGCAGTACAATCAAACAGAAAATGAGAAAAAGATACATTTTTATGCATTAAAGGGGAATTAAGCCCATTTTCAAAATTCATACGTTACTCCTATGGTCTAAGACAGTCCAAAAAATATTAGTCCAAAATCCAAAAACTAGTGCTCAAAACTCAAACTTGTGATGTCATAGGGTATAAAGTGTGGAGCTCCACAGACAATGAATAGGGAGAGATGTTGTAGATGACACAGACAGCACCCAGGGGAATGTTCTGAGTCATAGACTTTATACCCTATGACATCACAAGTCTGAGTTATAGCACTGTAGTTTTTGGATTTGGGAGAGAGTTGTCCATGTTTACTAATATTTTTGGGACTGTCTTAGACCATAGGAATAACATGTATGAATTTTGAAAATGGGCGTAGTTCCCCTTTAATAGTTTTTTTTTTTTTTTTTAAATAGACAATTTCAAAAGCTTCTCACACCAAAACAAAGCTGTTTTATCTCTTTTGTAGGCATAAATGAATTATAGTTATGTTTGCTCAAATAACACAGATGTACATGGCATTAGTTTTCATTATGCGTCATTAAGCGTCTCAAGATAACTTCTGTTATGATTGAACTGAATTGAATTTCATAATTATGATACTGAAGATTTCTGCTACTTAATAATTATAAATAAATTATAATACTAAGTATTATATCTGGGAATGTTCTTTCGATGCGGCTGCTCATACAAACTTCTTATTGTCTTATTTCTAAATCTTTATATTCGTTCTAGTTAAAAGTAAAGCGGATGTAACTCACTCTGGAGGTTAAAGTGTCAGTACTGGTGTTGAGAGACCAGAGCATGCAGTAACACAGACACTGCAGCACCTCCAGCAGCACCTTCAGACAAAAAAGAGAGAAAGAGACTGAGGACGCTTATCAAAAAGAAAGACGGTGAATAAATAACACTTGTACAAACTTGATTTTTAGAGAAGCAGTGTTGGTACCTCAGGCGGTGCTCCTCCCTCGCTGCTCTCCGCTGACAAGAGGGGAGACAACAGCTCAAACAGGTTCCACCTGAGGAGGTCGTGACAGCTGATAAAACATGAGGAGAAACAGATAGTGAACAGCCAATTAAATACACATCCCTGGCAGGAATATTGTGGGCTCGAACGGCTCTAAAGTCTTACTTGTGGAAAGCTCGGAGTTTCTTCAGTATGGCTAGAATTTCTCCAGTTTTCTCCTCGTCAGCAGAGAAACTCTGACTCTCACCCTACAGCAGAGAAATAGGAAATTATAAGTCATCTTGTCAAGTAAGGCTCTTTATTCCTTGCATAGATGAATGTTTGACACCTCTTAGAATAAAGTGATGTTTACATCAGTTCCACCAAAGACTGATTTTTCGAGGTCGGAAGAGGTGAAAGTATGCAGTATTTCCCACAGAAAAATAGGGTGCACGAATGAACAGCTAAGAGAAAATAAAATCCACAAGTCCAAACCTCACACACATACATCAACATACTTTTGGCCCGACAGTGTAACAGTGCTCCTCACCTGGAGCGAGTCTTTCAGCAGTGCTGTCAGGTGGTCCACCCAGCACTGGACCAGAGAGTCTCTGGCGGCCCGGGCCATGGAGCACCAGGCCATCTCCTCCCCACACAGACTGAGGTACGTGCGGGCTGCAGCCTCCTGAACAGCGGGGTCCGAGTGGCGGTCCAAAACAGCTCCCATCTCTGCCATCAGGCTGGATACTGCCTGAGGAGGAGGACGAGGACAAAGCAGAGTAACCTTTTACGCCTCTTCTCTAACTTTTAAATTTGTGACAATTTTGTGACTATACCCAGCAGGTCATATCATTTAAGGCAAATAAAAGACAATCTACACTATTTTGACAGTGTTAAAATAATTAGTTGATGACATATTTAATTAACTAAATCAATTCATTAATTCATTATAAGTAATTTATTCATTACAAATACCAAACATGCGCATTGCAGGCACCCAGATGTGAGTTTTTGCTGCTTTCTTCTGTTTTATGTCTTTAGAAATTGAATATCTTTATATCTTTTGGACTTAACAAAATAAACAAATAAACAAGACATCATATTTGTTTCATTCGGTATTTAACATTGTTTTCTGACATCTTAAAGATTTTTTTTGTTTTTTTTTAGCTTTTATGCCTTTATTGATAGCAACAGAGAGTACTGAAAGGGGGAGAGAGAGGGGACGACACGCAGCAAAGGGCCACAGGTCGGACCCGAACCCCGGGCCGCCGCAGCAAGGACCCAGCCCCGGTACATGGGGCGCCTGCTCCACCAGGTGAGCCACAGCGGCGCCCCGTTTTCTGACATCTTATAGACTACATGATGAATAATCTAATGGAAAAAATCATTACTAGTAAATCTATAATCAGACAACAAAATAACCTTCCTAGTTAGAGAGTTCGGGATACTTTCTCTGTCCAACTTTGTGATTCTGCTAAAATTTGTGTAATTTTATCTATTTCATTTTCCATTCGAATGTTGCCGATTGCAGCCTTGAGCCACGAAAAATGTTCTCAGGATTTTACCTTTATTTTCATAATACATCTATAATTAACCATTCAATTTAACTAATCGTATCGATAATCAGTAATAATTTCTCAATTAAAATATCACATTTAAGTTTTATTTTATGGCCCCGAAGGAACTGTGTCACCCCATTCATATCTCATTTATTTCTCATGATATCGTTTGTGTGCGTTGATGCAGACCTGTGTGTTGTCAGCCTCAGGACACTCAGGGAGGAAGTACTGAGGAATCTTCATCAGGGAGGCAACAATGTTACAACTACCTGAAAACTGCACAAACAACAACATCATCAAAGAAGAGACATTATCCCTTACATAACGCCCAGAATCAAACTGACTCATATATATGACAGTTACATGCAGAATAAATACCTTGGACAGTAACTTAGGAAGCACCACAAGGAGATGATCAGTGAGCTTACTACAGTCATCCATCTGAATTTTCTTTTCCCTGGCATTCATCACCTGAAACATTAAAGTGGCAGTAAGCAGTATATTTTTGACATCATTGGGCAAAAATTCCATAATAACCTTTCAGCATATTGTAATTCAAGTGTTCTGAGAGATAACTAGACTTCTGCTCCTCATCATGGCTCTGTTTTCAGGCTTTAGAAAATCTAGCCCGTGACGGGAGACTTTGACCAATCACAGGTCATTTCAGAGAGAGAGAGCGTTCCTATTGGCTGTGCTCCGGTCATGTGACCGGAATTTGGCGTTCCTTCAACAGATTTCTCAATGGCGGCGGCGTCACAAACTTTCTCATTTTACAGCTAAACCGTGCACTACAAGATGATTCTGAAAACATTTGAGGCGAGAAATAGGCATTAACGTAACATAATATTTATTCATATTTGATCAGCGCGGCCTAGTTTGACCGTTTGGTCGGAGTTCGCAAGTGATTGACAGTCGGCTCTCATAGACGGCAGCTGGACAGCGGACCTCAGATCAGTTGTTTACCTCTGGTATGTGAAATCTTGCAGATGCCGTTAGGAGCACCAGAGGACACAGAGGCACATGATTTTTTTCAGGTTACCTGTTTCATGTACTACTGTCACGATATAGCGACCGTTTTATAAAAATAACTTTCTTTAATCATATTTGCTCCAATCTCGCCTACTTGAGCTTTAAGACACACAGACTAGTTTATTAGAATATTTCAATATGTTCAACATGTTTCAGTGCTTCTATCACATCAGATTTAAAGTAATGCTTTAAAGTTTTAAGTAACTCAAGTGACACCAGAAATGTCTCACAAACAGTGGTGGAAAGTAACTAAGTATATTTACTCAAGTACTGTAGTTATAGTTGCTTGTGGTTTTTCAATTTTCTGCTACTTTCTACTCCACTACATCTCAGAGACAAATATAGCATTTTTTACTCCACTACATTTTATAACAGCTTTAGTTACTAGTTACTTTTCAAATTAAGATTTTACATAACATATGATGAGATTAGAAAATACAATAGATTTTTTAAGATTAAACCAGTGGTTTCCATAACGATGAGTTGTTAGCAGTTTCACCGGAGAGACAGTTCCCCTCTAAACTTTTCATTTAACTAAAGCAAGGAGTAACTCGGATTACAACACACACAGAGGGATAGTGACTTCATTCTCTGCTTTACATAGCAAATAGTTTTTTGCTGCTATATTAATGCTCTGAATATCGAATTTAGCACCCTTAAACGCGGCCCCCATTTACTTCAATTCATCAAGACTTTTCTCCGTTTTTGAATTATCTGTTCACCGTGGAGGCATGCGAGAAAAATAGTTGTCTTCAAGAATTCAAGATAACACGGGGTGAGTAGCTGATATACAAATGATCATTTTGTGGGTAAAGTATTCCTTTAAGTAGGATTTTGAATGCAGGACTTTTACTTGTAGTGGAGTACTTTTACATTGTTGTATTGGTACTTTTATTTAAGAAACAGATCTTAACACTTCTCTTCTCATAAAATGGGGATTGATCTCCCACTGACCTTCTTGGCTCCACTCCTTCCTGCCAGCGCTGGTCCCTCTGAGGCCTGACGCACCGAAGCTACCAGGATCTCTACGAGCACCGCCTCTTCTGCCTGAGTCAGACCTGCACATACACATACACAGGAATTTTTTAAGAAAAAAAGTCTAAATTCTCTCATTCCAGCTTCTTCACTGTGAATATTTTCTGGTTTCTTTATTCCTCTATGACAGTAAACTGAATATCTTTGAGTTGTGGACAAAACAAGACACTTGAGGATGTCATCTTGGGCTTTGGGAAACACTGATTGACATTTTCACCATTTTCTGACATTTTATAGACCATATAACTATCGATTATTCGAGAAAATAAATCGACAGATTAATGGACAATGAAAATAGTTGTTAGTTGCAGCCCTATTGGAGACTAAAAAAGCACAAAATGTATTTATCACCTCAGGTCTATTGCAAATTCACTAAAACACTGATGTTTTTAAGCATCCAATTGACAAGAAAACACAAGACATTATTATTAGTGAATAAGTCTACTAATCAGTATATAGGAGGTTGTTTGCCGAAGGCATTTTTCGTTGGCTTTACACATCTGGGGCATCACAATAATATTCACAAATATGCTTTAGTCACCAATAAGCACCAGATTTAATGACCATATTCATCCGTAATACAAGAGAAACGATTCCATCAAATCAACGAAATTATTAGTCAAACTAATCCTCTGGTGGTCACTTCTGCCTACAAATAAACAACCGGACACATCGCAGTTACCTGGGCCGTGTGAGGCAGAGTCCTGCAGCAGTATAGATGTGAGTGTGGGCCAGTCCTTCAGCAGGGCTCCACCACAGTCCCACAGACTGTCCACAAGATACACCACATGCTTGTGCAGCTGAAAGCGTACACAGAGAGACATGTCAGTCCTTCCATGGTCATTTTCCTAAGCTCAAACAAGAGCCATGAATTGAAACAGCCAGTGTATGTTCACCTCAGACTCCCGGTAGAACTGCAGCAGAGCCTTCAATCTGGCAGATGTTTGCCGTTTATGTGTCTCCTCCTCATTTATTTCATCCTGAGTATCAGATGCAGGGGCTACAGTGTTGAGCAGCCTAACAGAGAGCAACAATATCCAGGTAATTAACAGTTTGTTTGGAGGGTTTTTTTTGTTTGTTTTTCCAAGTGATGGAGGTGAACGTACCGTGAAAAGAGCAGTTCCCCTGCGGTGGCCGCCAGGGGGCGCTGCGAAGAGTAAACAAACTGGAGCAGCTGCTTGTAGTCCTCTGGACAGAGCACATCATCAGATGTTCTGGGGAGTCAGACGTAGTTTGATGCAAATACAAATAGAAGGAAAACATTAAAGATGATTGGAGAGAAACAAAAAGTCTGGTGACTCACTTGGAGATGAGAAGTAGTAGTTTCATGGTCTGCACTGCCACTTCGTTGTCCTTATCGAGGGTCATGGAGATCATCCGGTCCTGGAACACAAACAGTAAACATCATGCATGAGCGCACACACTTAATGCAAACATGGCGGCACATCTAAACGTGCATTAATCATATTTTGGAAAGTAACATTGAATCAATTGTGGGGAATGTGGAAAGGCTGTTTGTATTTTTATTTGTAAGTCCAAAAACACAGACTTATCACCAAATTCTGCATCTCTACAGAGTTTTTTAGCCTCTTTTAGGCCATTGTTTAGATTTAATGGCCCGAAATGTACTCTTTGGTTCAGTCTCACTGCTCTCATCAACCTCGTTTCCAGCAGCAACAGATCGTTTTTTTGGGCCACTTGTGGGCAGCAGAAACAAGTTGTGAACACAACATTGACATGTCATCACCTTTTAAGTTGATATGGCAAACTTGTTGGCAAACAGAAAACACATTATCACTGATTTAGTGTCGTGTTTGTTTCCACCTGATGAATGTAAGTCCAATATTCACTCTCTTTTAGCTCTGTTTTTGGTTTCTACTGACTCCTGAGGCAAATATCTCTTTAGCTGCTTAAATGCTCCACTATGTTCACCAGCTAGTCAATAACTGTGTCTGTCAGCTGTTCAGTGCTGAGTAGGTAGTGTACGGTGACTTTTTAGAGTTTTTTTCCTGAAAACAGCTGCCCGCTGCGGCTGAATTCAACGCTATGAGAGCTGTAAGAGTGAACAGTAAAGTTTCAGGCCGGACAGCTAAACAATGAGTTGAAACTTACTATAAAGCTCCGTAAAGCCGACCCCTTCCATATCGACACATTGTTTTCTCATAATCATTTAATAAAACTACCAATTATAGCCGCCTTAAGAAACTTAAAGAAAGTCAAACATCTAGCAGCTAAAAGAGAGTAAATATTGGCCTTTCATTTGCAAGGTGGCCAGAAAAATGACTCCAAATGAGCTACTATGTCTGCTGAATGTGTAAATAGGACATTTTTGCTAACATTCTCCATACAACTTTATAAACCGTTGATATTTAATTTGATATTTGATATGATATTTATGTTTTTCTGCCCACTAGTGGCCGTAACCCATAAAAGAAACGGTGTGTGACTTTTTGGGGGAGCTATTAGCAGAAATGGAATATAATATTCATAACTATGTTTTCATTAGTGTATAATCACCTGAAACTAAGAATTGTTGTTTTTGTTAGCTTAGAATGAGCACTTCATATCTACATAGGGAACAGGTCCATTTCACAGAGTCGGCCATGTTGCTCCGCCATGTTTCTACAGTAGCCCAGAATGTACAAACCAAACACTGACTCTAGAGAGAGCTTTTCACATTTTTACGGCAACTGAAGGCCACCGGAGATCTCCGAAACGCTTGTGAAACTGCGGTAACGTGAGCCGCAGAGTGCAAAATCGTGGTACCGCCGTTGCTCCTAAAGTAGTATAATTATGGTAGGGATGTCCTCTGAGCGAGGCGAACAACGTTACCACGGTTTTGCACTCGGCGGCTCACGTTACCGCACTTTTGGAAAGGGAGGAGTGAGCGGAGGTACTCAGTTGTTTGCAATCTGCAACCACACCACTAGATGCCACCAAATCCTACACACTGTACCTTTAATGCAACTTTAAGCAGAATTGTTTACCTTGAAGCGGCTGGTGAACAGGTCCAGTTTAGGGAGGAGTGGAGGGTCGCCATACAAATCCTGTAGACCTAACACACACTTGAGCCGCACATCTGGTATCTGAAACATGATATGCATGTCCAGTTTCATAACAATAGACAATAGTACTCTGTCTTCATTCTAAAAGATTTATTATTCACAGAGAAATTATCTCTGTTTTATCTTTATGTAACATCACATTACGCTACATTGTATGCTTGCTGTCGTTTACCTTGTCGTGCATCATCCAGCCCATGTATTTGAGGTAGCTGTCATTGAGAAATGCAGAACTGTAGAGCTTCATCCACAAACCCAACTCCTCCATACAGATAGAGCGGATTTCTGGAAGCACATCGCTGCACAGGCACACACACACACACACACACACACACAAAATCAGCTCCACACTAAATGAGGTGATGTACATTGCAAGCTATGCTGAGACCAACAGTGTCAGAGAAGCATTTACCGATATCGTTTCAGAAAAATTCCTTTGAAGATGACGTCCATCATGCTCTCTATCTCTGCCCTCTTCTCCTGCAGCTTGAAGAGCACAAGAAAAGGCACACAGCAAGTCAGACATTACTTATAGAGCAAAGATAAAATCCTCGACCAGATACCAAGTGACACTGGTCTTACCTCTGTGATCTTCTTCTGCATTCTCTCCTGCTGCAGGGTGCTTTTCTGTCTCATCGTCTTCGTCTTCTGCACCTGGTACAGTTTCTGACTGTTTTCAACACCGACGCTCAGGCTCAGAGCAACGCCCACCAGAGAGCTCAGCAGCTTCACCGCTTATCAGGGACAGATTAGTTTATTGAATGTTTTTTTTGTATCTGTATGTGTGTGTTTTTTCTATTCCTTACCTGCTAGCGTGCAGGTGTGTCTGAAAGCCCGTACATAAGAGTCCGACAGTTCGGTGAGCAGCGAGATGAGGGTGTTCATCAGGTAACTGTCAAATATGACGCTGTGCTGACACTGAGCCACCAGCACCGATACAAAGTCGCAGAACTCAGAGTGGAACCAGCGGCCGTATGGTCCAGATTGTATCAGAGGATACTCCACGCTGTCCTGCAGCGAGGACAGGGAGGAAAAGGAGCGGAGAGGAGAAATATGTGGCATCTTTACTTTCCTGATGGTGGGGCAAGAGGGTGATTTAATAATTAATGAGACCCTCTAACACAGGAAGGTGAAAGATACAAATGTCAAGACAAATCCATTAGGGGACATATCATGCTCATCTCCAGGTTCATATTTGTAATTTGGGGTTTCTACTAGAACATGTTTACATGCTTTAATGTTAAAAAAGCACATTATTTTTCTCATACTGTCTGTCTGAATTTACTGTACCTGTATTCACCATCTGTTTGAAACGCTCCGTTTTAGCACCTGTCTCTTTAAGACCCCCTCCCAAAAAAGCCCAGTCTGCTCTGATTGGCTTGTGAGAAAAATATGGAGCACCTTTGTAAAGGTAGTTCTCAAGGTGTGGGCAATATATTTCTAATGAGCCTGTATGTGACATAGGAAGTGGAGCCAAATCTGAATGGCTTGTTGAATCACATGTTTTCTGATCTAGGCAGTCTACAAAAAACTGACTGGGTTGTCTTATTTCACAGTTTGTGGGTTGGTAGGCACTCCAGATACCCAAATGTATGTGCACAAGCTCTGAAGAAGTGAGTTTTAATGATATGTCCTCTTTAAGCAGGGAGCTACTACTGACTGTGTCCATGGGCCACGTGACTGTGAGGATCCACGGAAAGGCCAGAAACCTCTTATACTGCAGACCAGCGACCTGAAACAAACACACCCAGTGGTACAGTTTCAGTTAAAAGTGTTAAATCTGATGAAGACACAGGAAGAAGCACATACTGAAGACCTCTTACCTCATCCAGCTCCTCCACCATCTTACTCATGACGTCACTGTCCTCTTTGCTCTGACACATCTCAGCTGTGACCACACCTGGGAGAAACAAGCAGGGAAACATACACCTAATAGTGTGTGTTCTATGTTTGTGTGTGTGTGTGTGTGTGTGTGTGTGTGTGTGTGTGTGTGTGTGTGTGTGTGTGTGTGTGTGTGTGTGTGTGTGTGTGTGTGTGTGTGTGTGTGTGTGTGCGTGCGCGTGTGTGTGTGTGTGTGTGTGTGTGTGTGTGTGGGCTGCTTGCCTTTGCACCCGGCGCATTGGATGAAGAAACTGATGAGATCGAGGAGAGAAGAGTCTCTGTCCTTCACATAGGCCTCGATCCAATCATCAATCACTGCCTGCAACATCACACAAAGTCAATTAGTGTGTTTACTGCATATTAATTTCCTGATAATGAGATTATCCCAGCTAGCATATTCAGGGGGTTTTATAATCAGGATATGAGCTCATTCTTGATTTTTGTAAACTGTTGTAAACATCGTTTGCATGCAACTGTTCATCAGCTGAATATATCCCGAGTATAACTGGAATATTAAAGAGGACCCATTATGTTTTTGTGCTTTTTCCCTTTCATTTAGTGTGTTATATAGTTGTATTGTGCATATAAAAGGTCTGCAAAGTTACAAAGTCCAAAGCCCACGCCAAAGGGAGTTGCTCTCCCCCACAGAAACGCTGCTCCTGAACTGCCTGAAACGCTTTTCTTGAAGTCCAGCCTTTTCTTCCGTAATGTGGTGATGTCACCAAGTAACACATTTGCATAATACCTGCCTAGCGGCTAGTTTGCCACACCCTCAAACAGCAGGGGCAGGAGATAAAACAGAGCGTTTCAGACAGAGGGTGAATACAGGTATATTCAGCCAGACAGTATGAGAAAAATAAAGCGTTTTTTTTTACATTAAAGCATGTAAACATGTTCTAGTAGAAACCCAAAATACAAGTATGCACCTGAAAATAAGCTTAATAGGTCCTCTTTAATGCGCATGTAAACCTACCATCAGAATGATCACTCTTTTATTATAAATCAAAGGTGAACTGATGATTTCTGTGCACTCCTCAGTTGAGGGTTAGCTACCTGCATAGCACTCCTGCCCATGGTGACCACCTCGAACAGGGTGACGGCCTCCACTTGTCTCCGTTTGCCGTGGCTGCCTCCTGCTGCGCCAACGCTGCTGCGACTGGCTTTGGAACTTTTGCGCTTGACATTCTCGGAGCCCTTGTGTGGTCTTTTTCTTCGTCTCTGTGGGTTTTGGAAAAGTGGCAGATAAGACAGTAAATATATGAGTTTATATAACCAGTGTGCTGCATCCGTAACGGGCCAAATACAAATTTCTGAATGACAAACTCCTCTGTGTCGACATTGAAGTACTGTGATGATTCAAGGTGCAAACTTGAGAGTCAGTCAGACACCAGACGCTCCACTCCACCAGCGTCACGCTTCAGTAACACTTATCTTACACCTGACGCAAAGCGGCGCACAGCGCAGCGCAACTGTCAGTGCTAGATTCAGATCGACGCAGTTGTCATTTTCACGCCCAGCGCCCACGATGTGTAAGTAGCAAATGTACTTCCATCTGTTTGCCCACGGTTGGTCTTAAAATGAGGTGTGGTCAGGCGCTTTGTTGGCGCATTGCTATCAGGCCTTTAAACCCTGCATGCCAAACGAGGAACAGAAAAACACCTACCACTCTCTTCTGTCTGTTCTCATTCCCCGACTCATCCTCTGAATGGTTGACAGCCCCCGAGGAGTTCGCCTCATCGTGAGAGTTCTTACTGGGAAGTCAAAACAGGAAATTAGATTATAAGAATAGAAAATCAAATTAGCATTCAAGGACCAGAACGTGGTGGAAAGTAACTAAGTACATCAACTCAAGTACTTAAGTACAATTTTATATGTCAGTTTATACTTCTACTCCACTACATTTCAGAGGGAAACATTGCACTTTTTACTTCACTACATACAGTATATGTAACTACTATAGTTACATGATCAATTTATAAGATCTGATGCACTGTTATAGATTAAAGGACCCACAGACCCAGGTGTTTTCAGTTATGTTGCTGATTAGAGCTCCTGGGTTTTATGTGAGGTCATCGTGTACTCAGAATGATAAAGTTGAAAAAATATTTTTTATCTTGTAGCACATGATAATACATGATAGTATCTAGTGTTAATAAAAAAAAATTTAAAATCTTTCCAGTCCTTGAATACTCCATATTTTAACACTCTGAACTGGGCCATTTTACTTTACTTTAAGTACATTTTGTCAGATGCAAGACTTTTACTCGTAACAGAGTATTTTTACACTGGTATTGCTACTTTTACTTAAGTAAAGGATCAGAGTACTTCTTCCACCACTGTCAAGGACACACACATACTCGACTTCCATTACTTGTATCACTCTTTCAGGTTTAACCATACCACTGTCACTTTACCTTGCAATTTTTGTCTCCATGTTCTTGTTCATGTATAATTTTTTTCTATTATTTAAATATTTTTTTTCTATTCTGTTATTCTATTCTAGTTTAGTTTATTCTTTTACTTAAGAAAGTACAAAGTATAGTACAACTAGTGCTGCTGTAACAACTGAATTCCCCCTCAGGGGATCAATGAAGGTTTATCTTATCTTATCTTATCAGAACACTTAATCTGTCAAAAACCCTGTAACACCAAAATATCCACTGCTGCTCTTATAGACTATAATTCTTACAGTCTGTAATGCACATTTTCTGCACACTTTTAGATTATAATTTACAGCCTGTAATGCACATTTTTCTGCAATATGTACATAAAATCTGCCATTTTATGTACATATTATAATATGTACATACCTGTCACTGTAAATATAAATCCTACTCAGTGTACATACAGTATATAAACATCTCCACATGTACATGCTGAACATAATCATCTAGTCCACGTATATCCATCCAGTATTTCTTTCTTTGCACTATTTGTATTGTTTACAACTCCCGAACACTTGACTTGTATGAACACTTGACTTGTATGTAGACATTTGATTTTTATTATATTTTTGTTTTTATTATTGTATTCTTTATTGTGTTATTTCTATTCTGTGTAAGTACATTGAGAGAGCTGCATAAAAAGTCAAATTCCTTGTATGTAATACTTGGTGAAATAAACCTGATTCTGATCTTATCTTACTTCTGCTCTGAGGCCCTGGAAGCAGCTGTAGCTGTGGGATCTGGTATCATCTCCTCCTCAGATCTTTACACTGGGCTCAGGTGTGCATCTCTGCATCTGGAAATACAGTATGATGAAGTTGGATATAGACATAGTTGCCCAAATTCTACCAGCATGTGAATATTGCAACTAGGGGAAAGAACACACTAGACCTGGTGTACACAAACATCACAGACTCATATAGAGCAGCCCCCCTCCCGCATATTGGCAAGTCTAACCACCTGGCTGTTATGCTCACACCAGCATACAGACCCAGGGTGAAACAGGACAAGCCAGTGGTCGGAGAAGTCAGAACGTGGCCACAGGAAGCTACTTCAGCACTGCAAGACTGTTTTGAAACCACACAGTGGGACATTTTCAGAGAGGCAGCAACATATGACAGCGTTACTGACCTACAGGAAGATACAGAGTCCGTCATTGGCTACATTAATAAATGCATAGATGATGTGATAGTGGTCAAAACCATCAAGAGGCGTGCCAACCAGAAACCGTGGCTAACTGGGGAAGTCTGTTCACTGTTGAGAGCCCGTAATGCTGCATTTAAATCAATACAAGCGCATACAGAGTGGCAAGGAAAAACCTGTCCCGGGGGATCAGGGAGGCGAAGAGGCTGTATGAACAAAAACGAAACAGCCACTTCACGACTGACAAAGACTCACGTCGCTTGTAGCAGGGACTCCAGATCATAACTGACTACGAGCTGCTGTGGAGAGGGTCAGCAACATTAAGTTCCTGGGAGTCCACTTGGCAGCTGATGACCTGTCCTTCTCCATCAACACTACAACAGTCATCAAAAAAGCCCAGCAGCGGCCACACCCCCTCCGAAGACTCAGAAAGGCAGATCTCCCCACTCCTCACCTCACCACCTTTTACAGGGGCACCATTGAAAGCATCCTGACATACAGCTTCACTTCCTGGTTTGGGAGCTGCAGGGCCTACGAACAACGGCAGCTAAACAGGATTGTGAAGACAGCCAGCAGAATCATTGGTTCCCCCCTCTCCCTTTCCTGATGGAGATCTACCAGCAGCGCTGCATTCGCAGAGCTTCCTCCATCATTAAGAACCCTCACCACCCTTCTCACGGCCTGTTCTGCCTCCTGCCGTCTGGGAAGAGGTACAGGAGCATCTGCTGTAGATCCAGCAGAATGATGAACAGCTTCTTCCCACAAGCTGTAAGGCTTGTAAATGGACTGTGTCCCCCTCCCCACACATACACACTCACATCCAACCTCCCAGCATTAACACAGAAACAGTTTGACAGCTAGTCACCTGTCAAAGACAATTCGGAACAGTAAACAGCATGTATACAGCACTTTTACTAAGGACATTAATGCTCTTTTCTCTGCTGCTAACACGACTGCTTAATTGTGTGTATGACTGCAAATTGTGTGTAATTGTGTTTGAAACGTTTGCTTATTTTTTTATTTTAGGTATTGTTAATTTTAATACTTATGTATTCTATCTTTTTTAATGCACTGACAGGAGCTGGTGAGAAACAATATTTCGTTTCATTCTGTGTATGCAAATACTCAGTGAAATGACAATGAAGTGAATCCTGATCTTGATCTTGAGACAGAAGATATTTCAAACAGTTTGTGCGACAAAAATCATGGATACTTGATCAATATTAACCCTACAACTGTATAGAGAGAGGAGGTCGCCATACTTATGAATATCTGGCCAATAATTACCCCATCTCCAGTGAGAGGGGGTTGCAGGGTGGCTTCTCTGTGCTATGCATGGGAATTATCTTCTCCATGCCCCCCTCCACAGGGAGGAGCTGCCAGGGGATTTAAAGATTTGCTCAAGGATACTCCGGCAGTGTAGATGCTTTTGACCCCTTGACAACTGAAAGACAACACTCTGCTATCCCGCGACTCTGCTAGCTAACAAATATTATATCTAAGAACTTAAACATCACTTACAATTGTCCTGAAGTAGCACTGTGGTGTGCACGTTGTAACAAAGATAAGTGACAGATAAACACACAGGTCGGTCGCCTCTATACTAAACTTTTTAAACTTACCCTCGTCACATAGATTCATCCTTCCTTTATGTTCATTGACGTGTTATTTTAAATCCGAAAGGCTGTCAGATTAGTACATTCAAACATTTCCCACCAAGAATATCCTCCTTCTTTCCCCCTCAGCTCTCACCTCACAGTCAAGTTTGCCGGACAGCCTAGCCGCACCCTGATTGGCTGGAGGATCGAATCGAACGTATGTGATTGGTTAATCCAAAGCGTCACTCACAGTTTGTGTCCCTCCCCTGGCGGCTGTGACAGACAGACAAGTCCGGCTGGGTTTTCTGCATACCTCAGCACTGTAAACATCTGTAGGACGCACTGTAAACATCTGTAGGACGCACCAGACAGTCTATTACAGGAATCACTACGGACTTTTGCTTTAATAAACAGCATTACAGCACACCGTATTGTATCCTTCCTGCTGTATGTTTGATATAAAACTGTCTTAGCCTTACTTGTATCGTTCATTTTAATTAACCAGACCAGTGGGTGTTAATTCAGAAGGGAGCTGTCGTGTTATTTTCTGATTTAACATTTTGCAGGAATTGAACAGCAGGAGGCGCCATTCACTCATCATAGGCGATGAGTAATCCTCAAAATACAACAGTATTGGCATCAAAATATACTCACCTAGTGGTCTTTTATTATACTGTATACTCATACCATAGCAGTTTATATTTCGATATTCTATGTTATATTGCTGTGCTATACTATGTATTACGTTATATTATAGCACTACATTTCACCTTAAATATCTTATATTCCATACTATACTATACAGGATATATCATACTATATTGTGTTAATATGTTATACTGTCTTATAACATTATATACTATATTATGTTTACATTATTTAATACAGACAAACACTTAAGTATCATTACTCAATCACATTATATATTAGTCTAGTAGCAGAAAATGGAAATACTCAAGTAAAGTACCTCAGAAATTGTACAAGTACAGTACTTAGTACATTCACTTAGTACTCAGTACATTTCCACCACTGCCTAAAAAGTAACTAACTGACATTGCATGCACCAATGTTCAGATCTGTGACCAAGGGAATACTGAAATTATTTGATCTACTTCCCAAGTATCATATATATATATATATATATATATATACTGTACAGTATATTTCCGTGGCAAGTCAATGTCTGCCTTATCCTGCTATATCCTTGGATATGATCATATCTGCCCATAACAGGGAGAAAGCAGACACATTTCCCTATTGCATTCAATTTTATTATTCCACTTCAGGTAAAAAAAAAGAAGAAAAAAAACAAGTATAACAGTAGTTATAACAGTAGTGCAAGGAGGGAATCATACATTACATTCATTTCCAAACAACTGACTTACCATATGGGCCACATTCAGGAGGACAATATAAAAACCTACATGATTTGTAAGTAGGGCTATCCAATCCCACCATCAATCAGCTGAATCAAATTGTGTAGCACCTTTTCACAGTCATAACAACATCAGTTCATTAAGAAGCTCCTGGACAGACCAGCAGAACGTCAGGATTCATAGATACAGAGGCGTTGCTCGGGTCAGTCAGGACACGAACTGTGACATGAAGGTCACGGCCTGGTGAAGGTCTTCTGTCAGCTCCTCCGGTAGCGTCAACACCACCGATGTTAAGCTTTGAGTTAGCTCTAATATCCTACACGAGAGCAGCATTTGGCTGTTATCAGATTGATGCTGCATTAATCCTCATTGACAACTTAACATTTGGATTTGAACTCACCAGTTGATGTAGTGAGCAGCCAGCTGAGGTTCATGCCTGGAGCCTTCCTCTACCACCAGAGACTGTTTCATCTGTTTGAAGTTGGCCTCGATGTCTTTCTTCATTTCGGAGAAAGCCTGAATTCCTCTGAAAGAGCTGATGACTTGCTGCAAAAGACATCAACGTTAAAAGGCACACAAGTTATAGTGGAATAAAAACATAGAGGTTGACGCATGATAGCAATGTATTCTCCTTACATAAATAACCGAGAGCTGGTGGGCAATGTATTTATGACTTCCAAGGTGCCTGATATCTTCTTCTAGCTGTTGACTCAGCACCAGGAGCTGGTTCAGTCTGGCAATGTGGAAGAAGTATTCTGCAGAAGAAGCATCAGCTTACGTTAGTTGTTTTCTTCAGGGGAAAACATGAATGTATTTTAATCGCGTGAACACCCATATAGATAGGGTGGTTGAAATTGGTGAGGTCATTGTTATTGTTTCAACTACAAGGCATCTACGTGGATACAGAGGTGCAGAGAGAAAATACTTTTTCACCCTGCTATAACCAGTGGTGGAGAAAAATGTGTTACTTTACTTGAATAAATGTTAGCAATACCACATATAAAAATACACCATTTCAAGTAAAAGTCCTACATTCAAAGTCTTACTTAAAATTACAGAGGTGTTATCAGCTAAATGTACTCTTTATGCAGAATAATGCCACCTGAGAGTGTATTATTATATACTTTTAATATTGTTGAAAGTCACGGTTGAGTCAAATGTAGCAATATGTAGCAATTAGGGGGATCTATTGGCAAAAATTGAATATTAATAAGTATGTTTTCTTTAGTGTATAATCACCTGAAAATAAGAATTGTTGTGTTTTCGTTACCTTAGAAAGAGCCGTTTATATCTACATATGGAGCAGGTCCTCTTCATGGAGTCTGCCATGTTTCTACAGTAGCCCAGAACGGACAAGCCATACACTGGCTCTAGATAGGGACATTCATGTTTTCACATCGGCCACCGTAGTTCTCCTACGTGCTTGGCATACGGATGTTTAAGTTGGTTGCAATCTGCAACCTCACCACTAGATGCCGCCAGACCTTACACACTGCACCAAATACTTTATTAACTACTGGGTAGTTTAATCTTTAACAATGCATCATAGTATATACGCCAATCTTGTGTTTTGTATGTAAAATCTTACTCTGCAGAGTGAAACTGTCAAATCGAGTAAAAAAAAAAAAATGGTTGCCTTTGAAATGTAATGTACTTTAAGTATAAAGTAGCATAAAATGTGAAGTACAATTGCCACAAAATTGCACTGAAGTAGTACTTGAGTAAATGCTCTGAGTTAAAATCCCACCACTGGCTGTAACAAGTGTCTGTGCTGGGTGTCCAAGGTTATAATAATACAGAACAGGATGGTACAATGTCTTGAACTGAGAAGCTCTTGATATTTTACATTTCTTTCTTTCTTTCTGATTCTATGCATAACCTGTCTTCAAAAACAATAAAAGATTGAAATGAGCTTCATCCTCCTCTTACCGTCCATTGGCGGCGTCTCCAGCATGTCCACTGGGCTGCCTTGAATGAGGAACACCTCTACACGAGGAAACATTATTGACAGACCCACCATGTCCAGGTAGTCCTGAGGAAACACGTCAACCCTCTGATTTCTGGTATAGCATTCAATGGTTACCTTGAATCACAGTCTTCTTATTTCAAGCACTATTAGGGAAGTATGTGACGTGAATAGCATATATACCATAAAAGTTTTGTTTTATTTGGACAATATCATTAGATGTGATACCTCCAGCTGTGGCATAGGCTTTGGTAGATGTTCAAGGCACTGCAGCATCTGGTCAAGAATCTCTGATCCTTGAGCCTGGAAGGTGTCTGACTCCTCTGGGCTACAGCCCTGTCCTAACTGCTCCTGGAACTAAGACATAAAAACTATGAATAATAATGTCACCAGATAAAAAGAGGAGCGTCTATACAGAATGATGTGAAATGCTTATGAACAGTGGGACAGACTTCACAATGGACCTGCAACCAGTTTATGAGTCTTGGCATGTTGGCAAATATGACTTCCTCAAGTCTAACGTTGCTTTTGAGTGCTGTCGTAAATGTCAGAGTTACAATATGGGAAACGATCATAAGGACATTTCAAAGATGTAAATAGATCCAGAAAAATGTAAATGTGGCAGAGCACAAAACGTGTATGTGTGCAGAGGACTATTGCTCACGATTTAATAAAAAATAAAATGTATGAAGAAAATTTGTGAGTGTTTGGCCTAAATGGGCATTATCTGGATTTTTGCTCACCCTAAACGATCTCAAGAAATTCTAATTAAAGGCAACATGTAGAGCCGATTCTTTCATTTGTTTTGCTGAAGTGCGAATTTTTTATTGTTGAGTTTCCAATAAAGCAATGTGATGCAAACAAATGTTAAGAAAAGCTTTACTTTGTTTAAAACAAAAGAAAAACTGCTGAAAAACAAATTAAAAATGATGGAAAAGCATGTGCAAGTCCTAATTGTAGATGTATGCACATTAATTTGCAGCCGATATTGTGAAGTGCATTTCTTGTCATCTTCAAGCAACATGATGTATGGCCAACATTAGCTGATATAATTAAGGTACTGCACACCCTATGCTCATTGACTCTCATGTAATGGGCGTGTATTGTGCATTACACTATATTTTTTTATTTGCTTTGGTTGAGGCTGACGGAGATGCATGGGGAAATTCGTTTTTGATGGAAAATGTGACTTTTATTTAAATTTCACCTGACGGTTAAGCCAGAAACGGATGCAATCTAGTGAGAAAGTGGACATGTGATCTTTGACAGCAGTGGTGGAGGTAACGCATTAAGTGCTCAGGTCACTCTCACCTGCTGCATCTGTGCCCTGATGAGGAGGTCCAGTTGCCCACAAAGACACAACATCTCCAGGCCCACCTGCTCTGGACTCAGCTGGACTGGCATCAGAGGTCTCCTCACCTGTAGCTCCACTGACCACACACAGCAACCAAATCAGTAAGGCCTGTCTGACATATCCCCCTTTTAATGATAAACACAAACTCCCAGGGGGCAACACCACAGCCTGTCGAACAACATGTGTCATCAATATCCAACAGGTCCCAGGAAGGATGGAGATTTATAAGGACTGAAGGGGAGTGGTCAGTGTGTTGAAATGAGACGGAGCCAGCACTCCTCAAAGATGCATTCAAATACCAGAAAGATGTCAACACAACCCTGCTAACAACCAGAAATAAAAACGAGTGTGTAATGCTGGGACTTACCTTTGAAGGCTTCATGGTAAACGCACGGCTGACAGAGCGGCTCAGATGTGCTCACTGCCATATCTGACTGGACCCGGCTGGGATTATCTCACTATTCTCCTAAATGTTCCCCGCTCATAAGAGCCTGAAGAAGCTCATGGAAGCAAAGTCAGCAGCCTAGTTGAGGCTATAAAGAAAAAAAAATAGATGTGCGTCTATGTATTTATTTATCTTATGGCATTTTGTCGGAAGTAGGCCTATCCAATCTATCGCAAGAGGTGCGTTCGAGTGTCAAACGTTCAGTCAGGGTGAATAAAAGCTGATGTCTTCATCCGTAAGTCATTTTCTTGCAGGTATCGATGCTCACACGCAGCCGCGAGGTGATGAAGACATCTTTTACACTCGGAGCATCCATGTAGCTATGTCATTAAAAAAAAAAACAATGCCCACGCCCTTTGCAACAACAGCCAGTGCAGTCACAGTTTGTGATTTGCAGTTCTGAACGCCCCCTCACCTCCCCACAGACGGAGCATTTCTGAATGATGTCATGTTTTAGGGATGAGGATCACAGCATCACTTGGTGAGGATGCAGAGCTGTTCTCTACAGGTTTAACACAGGACCAACAAACAAAGACACATCTGATTTACGTACATTTGTGCAAGTACTGTAGATAAGTAGTAGTATTTTCATTTTATACTACTTTATCGTCACAGCTGTATTTATTAAATCTATATTACTAGTTACCTTTCAGATTAAGTTAGGTTAAAACATGATGCATTGCTATAGATTAAATTGCATTGTTACAGATTCCATTACCCAAAATGATTAAAAGCAACTAAAACTAGCTCCTCCTCCACCCATTACAACACAGAAGCACTGCTCACATGTACATTTATCATTAATAATCTAATATAATTACAGAAGGTGTGCTTGCTGCTAATAAATTTGAATTTATAATTTTTTAAATACTGAAGAAGTTGAAGTGGCATTAATAAAATGGAATTGCTGAAAGT